>NW_027019300.1:0-37243 GCF_013076305.1 Rhopilema esculentum
TCTTAGTTAAACTTATAGCTTGATACTCAATCGTAGACAATTAGAGAGTTGTTGAAAACGTATAAAAATTAGACATTTCCAACAAACTTTCAGAATTCAGTGTGCCCCTCTTAGTTAAACTTATAGCTTGATACTCAAAAGTGGCCAAAAAGAGAGTTGGTGAAATCGTATAAAATTTAGACATTTCCAACAAACTTTCAGAATTCAGTGTGTCCCTCTTAGTTAAACTTATAGCTTGATACTCAATAGTGACCAACTAGAGAGTTGTTGAAAACGTATAAAAATTAGACATTTCCAACAAACTTTCAGAATTCAGTGTGCCCCTCTTAGTTAAACTTATAGCTTGATACTCAATAGTGGCCAACTAGAGAGTTGTTGAAATCGGATAAAATTTAGACATTTCCAAAAAACTTTCAGAATTCAGTGTGCCCCTCTTAGTTAAACTGATAGCTTGATACTCAATAGTGGCCAACTAAAGAGTTGTTGAAATCGTATAAAATTTAGACATTTTCAACAAACTTACAGAGTCCTTCTTAGTTAAACTTATAGCTTGATACTCAATCGTAAACAATTAGAGAGTTGTTAAAAACGTATAAAAATTAGACATTTCCAACAAACTTTCAGAATTCAGTGTGCCCTTCCTATATCAACTTACAGCTTAATACTCAATGGTGGCCAGATAAAGAGCTGTTGAAATCGTATAAAATTTAGACATTTCCAACAAACTTTCAGAATTCAGTGTGCCACTCTTAGTTAAACTTATAGCTTGATACTCAATAGTGGCCAACTAGAGAGTTGTTGAAATCGGATAAAATTTAGACATTTCCAACAAACTTTCAGAATTCAGTGTGTCCCTCTTAGTTAAACTTATAGCTTGATACTCAAAAGTGGCCAAAAAGAGAGTTGCTGAAATCGTATAAAATTTAGACATTTCTAACAAACTTTACGAATTCAGTGTGTCCCTCTTAGTTAAACTTATAGCTTGATACTCAATAGTGGCCAACTAGAGAGTTGGTGAAATCGTATAAAATTTAGACATTTCCAACAAACTTTCAGAATTCAGTGTGTCCCTCTTAGTTAAACTTATAGCTTGATACTCAAAAGTGGCCATAAAGAGAGTTGCTGAAATCGTATAAAATTTAGACATTTTCAACAAACTTTCAGAATTCAGTGTGTCCCTCTTAGTTAAACTTATAGCTTGATACTCAATAGTGGCCAACTAGAGAGTTTTTGAAATCGTATAAAATTTAGACATTTTCAACAAACTTTCAGAATTCAGTGTGCCCTTCTAAGTTAAACTTATAGCTTGATACTCAAAGGTGGCCAAAAAGAGAGTTGTTGAAATCGTATAAATATTCAACATGGCCTCGTACCTGAGAATAACACACGGTGTTAATTGTCAATTCTGTCTGAAAATTACACTGAGTGTTATTTCCACATTCTGAGGCTGCTGCTTACATGGGGCTAGGTGGATACGGCCGCAGAATAATTGGACCGCCATTGCAACGCCTACTTTTGTAGGCCTACACTGAATGGCCTACTGGAAGGAAAATTTGCCATAGTTTGGATAAAGTAAATTAACATCTTGTCATCCGATTGGAATGAATTGTTGGGTAAAATGGGAATAACAGTGTTAAATTTTATTCCATATGGTCCAGGACATTTACACATTGCCTCAGCGACAATTGTAGAAACTGTGAATACCTGAGGACCAGAGCTGTAATTAAGGACACATTAACAATACATCATAAAATAAACACAGTTTCTAAAGCTTACATGCAGGGTATAAAATACTGGGCAGCAGTA
This sequence comes from Rhopilema esculentum, assembly GCF_013076305.1. Next base: position 1,807 of record NW_027019300.1, read on the forward strand.
GAACATTTTCAGACCATTGTACGGCCACTTATTTCGTACCAGCTATCACTGCACGGCGTTCTATACTATCGGTGTAGCTCCTTATTTTCCTGTTTTGAGGATTTGCAATAGAAATGGACTTAAACCTGTATTTGGACACAGATTTAGATGACAGCTCAGATGAAATAGATCTTGAAGGACCACCCGGTAAGTACAAATCTTGCCTCAAAATAAAAAAGTTTGTTTTCGTCTACATAAATGAGAAATCATCCAGCCAGGTGTACTCCTTATACACGCCACATCGAAGCTTACGTTGATAGGTCACATTATAGGTCGCGCCAATAATTATAATTTATACTTATTTCTTTCGAATGATTTACCCACAGATTTCTAATGATGCGCCAGGAAAATTATTTTACCCGTTGAAGAAATTTCGGCGTAGCCAGCTAGGTTTTGCTTCACAAAATACAATTAGGTAAACTAATGGTAGAGAGACCCGTCCACCCCCCCCCCCCCCCCCTCCGCATGGACATATTCATTGCACATTATATTTATATTGGGGACGTTCTAACCAATAAAACGCAATTTACATCTTGCAGTCGTGTTTTACATGATGTTTACAGCGTTGGATGGGATTGAAATCAGTTTTTAGGGGCCCCATCTCAGTTTTCCTTCAGTGTCCCAGATGCCTCCGTTATGCAACTGATTTGAAGGATACTATTTTAGATGAAAGATTTTGAAGTTTACAATGTAAATTACTCCACAGTTTAGCATCATGATATTGAATGGACCTAAGCCCATATTGAAGACTGTTTTTTGGGGACATTTACAAATTGCCTTGATTGGGCTGTCTTCTGGAATATCCATGAACAGCGGCTCTGCCAAATTTGTTGTCTAAAAGATGTTGACCGATTGCATGTTGTTCCTTCCTTATTCTGACGATTTTTGCTCTAAGGAGTGTCAGACGTTTCAGCCAATATATTATAAAATGTTTGCTTTTTCAAAGCCATTTTCAAACTGAACCCTTTTAAATGTGTTTTTCCCTATTTTGATAGCAGCGTTAAAAGTAATACTTGCAGATGGATAGTGAAAGATTATGTAGTTAGATTTCCAATATTCAGTGATATTTTTTAATAGCATCCAGCCATTTCTGGCTAATCTCAGCTTACGAGTTACTTTTTTAGTCAAATTAGCCAAATCATTGGATTCACAGTAGATGTTTGTGTCATTAGCATAAAGATAAAACTTGAGTTTCTTGCAAGCATATGTGTTTCTAACGACCACTGATTTATATAAGAAACAGTTATATGGCCCTAGTACAAATTCATGGAAACACCACAAGAAATTTTAAGCAAGTCAGAATTACATTCATAAAGAGAAACAAATTTCTTCCTATCAGATCAGAGAGATATGAGCCAGAGAAGAAAACTTGCATAAATTTTCAGCAACGCTGGACTTCTTGTGCTTGCACTTCAGGCCTCTAGTGACCCAAAACATCAATAAATTCATATATTATACCATATTATGTATATATAATGGGCATCATTGCTCGCAGCTCGAATGCTTCCGCTCACAGGTCACAGAAGACAATGTGCTGTTGGTCACAATGACGCGTCAGCAAAATCATATGTGTTTCTAACCTGGCATTTGAGCTGAACCACTCTAATGATACAATTTGTGGCAATATGTGGTTTTATGTACATTTTCACTCAATAAATGTCTCTTTTCCATCATTTTGTTTCTAATATTGTTAGTTGACCCCCATAGGAGTATCAAACGACCACTGCGATATTTGAGTTGATTATCAACTATTGATATAACATCTAGAATAGCGGCATCTATAAGTTCTAGGTTGCTCACTTCCTTTTCAATGAATTTTTAAACATATGATATATTTCTGTGTATAGATCGACCCAGAGTTTAAGTTGGCCCAGAATAAAATAATATTGACATTGATTGACAAAAATCAATGACAGTTGCAAGAGAAAGAACTTTAATTATTTTAAAACTGCAGTTTATACTCTTCTATCAAAAGTTGTTCAAACGAAAGTCTTTTTGTTCAAAAGGAAATTGTTTTTCTGTATAAATTTCTTGTAAACTACACTTATAATTATGAATACAAAGCAAGTTTTCTAAAAATCATATCATCTGCGTAGAAGTTTAGGTCAACTTTTTTTGTGTATTTTAGGGATCTAGAAACTTGGGGCTTATTAGTTTGAGATATTAAGGAATAAATTTAAAGAGGGGCTAATATGAGGCTTATAATTTTTTAAAGCTGTAATACACTCAGAATGTGAAGCTGTGTTTGAGAAGTTTTTCAGACACAAAAGAAAGAAATGCACATCTGCCTCCAAGGGTTTCAGAATGAATATATTAATAAATGTATCCACATTATAAAGCTATTGCATGCACAAGATGAATAGGCCCTTCTGGGATGTTTCAACTTACATTTTGTAGTACAATGTTTATATTTACCATTCCGGTGGTTCTTAAGAGAGAGGCATTTTAAAATGCAACAGTTTTAAAAGGTGTAATATAATAATAATGACTTAAATGATGTTCCATGTTTACAGTCTCTCTATATCTGAAAATTGATTAACAGCTTCTGGAAAACCAAAACATGCAAATGATAATGAACAGTTGTGGTCTTATCTTATTCATAAATTTGGGGAGAGTTATCCTTTGAATTTTTGATAGCTTTCTAGCAGTCATGGGAAATATCTGGAAGTGTAGAAAGAAGCTTCCAGAAAGATTTACTTACCATATTTTTGCTTTGTGCTATGAATAAAAAATAAAATTAAATCCAAAAATATAAAAAAATTTGGTAAATGAAACTTTTGAAGGCAACGTCTCAAGATCTATAGACAGAGGCGTACCTACTGGGGGTGTGGGGGGGGGGTAGTAAAGTTGGTCGGTAATGCAACAGATGGTCGGTACATGTTATGGATTGTCAGTATGCGTATCTTGACTTTATATAGTATATTGGTGTGTATACATTGACTAGCAAGAGTTGAATTTTGGTCTGTAAATTCACCGATTTACACCCCCTTACCCCAAATCGTCAAGGTACGCCCCTCTCTATAGATATGCATTTTACTGATTTGCAACCATTCTATTTGATGAGCAGTGATACCTAATTTGAGAATCCCCTTTTCAAGACAATTTCCTGAGTGCTTGTGTCTTGAAAATTCAGATCTTTGGGCGACAGTTTACACAACTTCTGGGTTGTGTTATCTGGGCACAAAGTTACCATTCTGCTTCTGCTCTTTGATATAGAACAGGGGTGGCAACCCTCAGGCCAGGAAGAGAATTTTTGTGGCCCGCAAGATGATAAACTCATATTATGACTTTTTTGGTTGGCTAGGATGATTTGCCAGGCGGTCACAAATATTGAATGAAACATATTGATTCAGAAAGAGGTTATTTTCATCAAACCTGGGAATCACAGAAAGATTTTTCACTTTCTGTTGTCACGATTCCCCCCTGCTTAAAGACAGGACAGCAGAATCTTTGAGGGAAAGTTAACAAATGCTGGGTGCACTGCATAGCAGTTGAGTTATTATCACTATCATTAAGACTATGATTGTCGTTTTTCTTATTATCTTTGGCCTGCTTAAAGAAAAGCTTTGAAGGATCTGGCCAACTCTCCTAAAAGGTTGTCCATCCCTGATATCAAGAATGGTAATTTGTTGTCTGAGACATGGAAATGCAATCATGTGCACTGCTTAATATATAAACAGTTTGCTTTTTCAATATCGCAAAAGGCTTTTAAAGCCATATAAATATATACATATCTAAATAAAAACCAAATGAATAAGATTAAGCATATCTAGATTGTTATGTATGCATGCTACTTTCCAAAATTAGTCAGCAAATATATTTTTTTTACTTTTTGACAACCTTTTTTAGGTGAAGCTATTAAACAAGGCCCAATAAAGGTACAAATTACCATGGAATATTTGATTATAATATTTTTATATAACTTTTGGTTTATATACTTTGTTCAATTCAAACATGAAAGCATACTTGTATTTTTTGAATCCTGTCATTTATTCATGAATGTATATAGATATATTCTTTTTACAGATGAAAGATATTCTTTGTATAGAATGAACTTGCAGTTCAATGATATTAAACAGTCTGTTTGCAGTTCATATCTTCATAGATCTGTTTTTTAATTTTATAGAAATGCACAAATTGTGAGACCATTGCAGCAGTGGCTAAAAAAATATGTACCAACTGTAAGCAGCCTTTTTTAAAAGCAAAGAGTGGTCCAGAAACAACACTCAAGTCTACCAACGTTACTCGAATGAAAAAGTATATTAAGAAATATGTATGTTTAATACATTCAAATTCATTTTTTCTATGTTTGTATTTACCTTTTCATTTCTAATTAATATAAATAATGAGGACAAAAATCAAAATGTTTGAAGATTGTTTTTCTTTGAGTTTATATACTATTTTTCAAGGATTTTATAAAATGAACATTTAAATTGAAAGTATGAATAAATATGAATATGTCATCTGTATATTTTCTATGCTGGATTTACTGTGAAATGAGCCACAGCTTATTCTTCTTTCTCAATTGAACTTTTTCAGCCCTAATTTTGAGTGAAATAATAAAGTTTTCCAAATGTTTGAAAATACCCTAATATATAGAACCTTTAGCAATAACCCACAAACTGTGCCTCCTGGAAAATCTGGGCCTATTTTAGAAAAGGCTCATATCACAGCATGCAGGAATAAACACTGGCCATTGGAGTCTGCCTGATTAAAGAATATATTTAAAATGAGCAATAGCAGGAACAACAATAACAAAGTTTTTGTCCATTTCAGATTTATTTACATTGGATTGTTTCCGATCATTTTGTGTTGTTCCTGCTAACACCTATTTTCTTAAAATTGGCCCATTTTGAAGGGTCGTATACATCATATCATTTTTAGGTACTTGTAATAAGGATAGATGCATCATGTAAATATGTGTAAATGTTTTAATCTTTCGACTCGAATATAACAAAAAACAATTTTCGTCACTAAAATTATCATGTATGAAATACTCATAAGTGAACTAGCCATTTTTATATTTATGTATAACGCATAGCTTCTTATCATACATATATGCAGTCTATATTGCCAAAATGTGGAAGTGATTAAAAACCATCTTTATTTTTTTGATTATGTAAAGACTGAATAGTGAGGGAGTTTGGTCAAGTATAACTAGGGTTGTTTTTATTCTGATTTTAGGTGTTTAGTAGAATTTTTATGTGCAATAGAAAAAGTAGATAAGATGCACACATTTATTTTAATTAGAACAAACAAGATTGTTTAAGCTTGATTGCGAACAATTTTTAATATTTATTTAGAATGATTGCCAGGTTAGAATTTCTTTTACAGTCACGCTTTTAATCCATCTTTTTGAGAGAGAAAAAGACAAGCATGTCATCAATATCAATTCTTTTTTAGGCTGACACAATGGCCAGAAATTCTGCATATGATGTTGTGATTTTGTATGGCTCTCATCATACCAGGAGATTAAAGACGGGGAAGGAAGCTACTGTGTTTGACATAGCAACTTATGCAACAAGTGGCTTTGGCACCCATTTCATTGGTGAAGGTGGATGGAAGTCCAGACCTGATGCAGGTCTTAAAGTGATGAAGCTTTTTAAAACCTCAATGGAAGGTATTTCTAACACCTAAGCTTTCATAGAATGAGTTGATTGTTATTTTGCGAAAATTTACTGCCTTTTGTGTATTTTATTTTTGTTATTTTTATGTCTATAGGCTTATATTCTTATGTTGGTCAATAAGCTTATCTTGCTAAATCTTTCAAAACCTTTTCATTTTAGCTTATATTTCGTTAACTTCTTGTTAACGGGTATCGTTTTTACCTAACAGCTTCTTCTTAAAGGCATTTGACATCCATAAGTAGAGCGAATCCAAAAATAACTCGATCAGAGCACGCGCGTTTGGAAGGAATTTCGAAATCACTCACGTGAAACCACTCTAGCGTCTCCCCGATTGGCAGAATGGCGGAAATTGTTCACATGTTTTTCTCTGGGCGTAATTCAATTGGTCAACATATGGGGGTCAAGTGGCTGTAAGCCACTTTTATCTGTGTCGAATGCCTTTAATGGATGCAATGACTAGCCATTTGTCCTAAATTGTTTTCGTTTTATATTTGAAGCCTACTATGGTTCGGCTGATGTCAATGACAGAAACGAAGACACAATGGCAGTTCTTAACATGAATGGTGAGCCGATGTTGTACTTTTGTGTGTAATATATCGTTGTTAAAAGCTGTTGCAATGTTCTTGCTTCATCCTTAATTTTGCTACCTTTTATTGTTATAGACACAGATGTAGCTGACGGAGCTGGCGGAGCTGGCGGAGCTGGCGGAGAGGAAAGGGGAACAGCTGTCGACGTGATTTGTAAGTCAACTTGATCCTTTTTTGTGCCATCCGATTCTTAATCTGTTGAAAGTGTTTGTTGATGCTTGTGTGTACTGAATTTATGTCGGCAGCTGTTGCAATACTGTTGCTTCATTCTTAATTTTGCTACCTTTCATTGTTATAGACACAGATGTAGCTGACGGAGCTGGCGGAGCTGGCGGAGAGGAAAGGGGAACAGCTGTCGACGTGATTTGTAAGTCAACTTGATCCTTTTTTGTGCCATCCGATTCTTAATCTGTTGAAAGTGTTTGTTGATGCTTGTGTGTACTGAATTTATGTCGGCAGCTGTTGCAATACTGTTGCTTCATTCTTAATTTTGCTACCTTTCATTGTTATAGACACAGATGTAGCTGACGGAGCTGGCGGAGCTGGCGGAGAGGAAAGGGGAACAGCTGTCGACGTGATTCGTAAGTCAACTTGATCCTTTTTTGGGCCATCCGATTCTTAATCTGTTGAAAGTGTTTGTTGATGCTTGTGTGTACTGAATTTATGTCGGCAGCTGTTGCAATACTGTTGCTTCATTCTTAATTTTGCTACCTTTTATTGTTATAGACACAGATGTAGCTGGCGGAGCTGGCGGAGAGGAAAGGGGAACAGCTGTCGACGTGATTTGTAAGTCAACTTGATCCTTTTTTGTGCCATCCGACTCTTAATCTGTTGAAAGTGTTTGTTGATGCTTGTGTGTACTGAATTTATGTCGGCAGCTGTTGCAATACTGTTGCTTCATTCTTAATTTTGCTACCTTTTATTGTTATAGACACAGATGTAGCTGACGGAGCTGGCGGAGCTGGCGGAGAGGAAAGGGGAACAGCTGTCGACGTGATTCGTAAGTCAACTTGATCCTTTTTTGGGCCATCCGATTCTTAATCTGTTGAAAGTGTTTGTTGATGCTTGTGTGTACTGAATTTATGTCGGCAGCTGTTGCAATACTGTTGCTTCATTCTTAATTTTGCTACCTTTTATTGTTATAGACACAGATGTAGCTGGCGGAGCTGGCGGAGAGGAAAGGGGAACAGCTGTCGACGTGATTTGTAAGTCAACTTGATCCTTTTTTGTGCCATCCGATTCTTAATCTGTTGAAAGTGTTTGTTGATGCTTGTGTGTACTGAATTTATGTCGGCAGCTGTTGCAATACTGTTGCTTCATTCTTAATTTTGCTACCTTTTATTGTTATAGACACTGACGTAGCTGGCGGAGCTGGCGGAGAGGAAAGGGGAACAGCTGTCGACGTGATTTGTAAGTCAACTTGATCCTTTTTTGTGCCATCCGACTCTTAATCTGTTGAAAGTGTTTGTTGATGCTTGTGTGTACTGAATTTATGTCGGCAGCTGTTGCAATACTGTTGCTTCATTCTTAATTTTGCTACCTTTTATTGTTATAGACACAGATGTAGCTGACGGAGCTGGCGGAGCTGGCGGAGAGGAAAGGGGAACAGCTGTCGACGTGATTCGTAAGTCAACTTGATCCTTTTTTGTGCCATCCGATTCTTAATCTGTTGAAAATGTTAGTCGATGGCTCTGTGAAATGCAATGGTATCGAAAGCTATATTGATGTTGTTTTATCCATGTGAATGATATGCCCATTAAGTGTTTGTTGTGCCAATAAATCTCTAATGTAATGATGGTTTCTAATTTTGTGCCTTCTAAGAATCATGTATTACGGTGGATCGTGGCGTGGCTGATGAAAAAAAAAATTAATGGAATGTATTAGCCACCAGTTAGATGGACATTAGATTATACCAACGAAGCTGCTATATATGATCAACGTCAAAATCTTGCAAATCATAATTTGCTCAGTACAGTAACAATTCAATCAGATTTGTATTTTGTGTCCTGTTTATTGCAATTTAATTTGGTATTGATCCTAATTAATAGAAGATTAGCCTGTTTCTCACATTCATTCTTATTTCAGCATACTTTTCCAGTTTCAAGTCATCTGTTTTACCTACTAGAATCTTGTCATTTCTTGTACTGGTTCTATCTTTAAAACTGTGTTTTAGCTAGTTATTTCATAGCTTTGATTCTTCAAATTGCAGTTTTCCAACTTCTTTTGTATTTATTTATTACATATGGTTTGGAATTTATTCTCATCAGGATCCGATTATATTATCGTTTTTATTATTATCATAGTCAATGACAACTTGGGAGGCTGAGGCACTTTTTCCAATTCATTTCTATTTTGTTATATAAAAAGACCTCTTTTTAGATAGTAAAATTATGATATTGTCTGAATGTCTTTGGATGCCAAAACCCTGTGAAGGATGGTAGATGATTGTTATTCAAAGCAGGTTACTAATCACAAGCATCAATCCTTCACTAAAATGTTGTTTTGAACCGCATCTGGGGATCGACTTCATCCCTTTACTTTGGACGTTGTCCGGCATTTCAGATTTTGACTGTCAGACGAGCAGTACAAAATATGAGTTCATTTCAGTACTATTTGAACAATTTTTAAAAATATTGTTTTCATTATATTGTAGGTACAAAGAGAAAGATTGGAAAGTTTTTGCCAAGGGTTACTTTGTCCAAAGCAAAAAAACGCAAAGTTTTAACGGGTAAGTAAACATGTGTACAACTTTGACGGGATATCATTTGCAACAATAATTGAATACGATCTATGGCCTTGTATGATAAGATGATGGATATTGGAATTGTATTGTAAATAGAGAGGTTTTAAACCCGCAAAACATAACTCGTACGAGGTTAAGATCGGTCTCGTACAGCCCAGAACCAGTTTTGTTGGTTATTCCTACCAAAGTGCGCAGATCAAACTCGTACTCATTGCGGTACACATTAGGAACCTAGGCATTCTTTGACAACCCAGCAAGTAAGCAATACTGACTAGTTGACTTGGTCTGTATAAACCATTTAATGCCAAAAAATTATTCATAGTTAACACCACATGTTGCTCAATTAGATTTGATTTTATATGAATGTTTGTATATTTTATATTATATTGCTACATATAAATATCCGTTATTTACTTCAAAAGGAAAAATTGAGTCAGAATGGAAGGAATTTAGGGGACGCAAAGCCCGGATATTTTGGCCGCCGATAACAGAAGGGATAAGCGATAGTTGGGGGAATAAGTTCTGGCATTGCGAATTCGGCGAAGAAACAAAGAATGAAGTTGATGTTTGCTATAATGGTATGTTTACAGCAATTGATGGCACTGAGGGGTTTAGCAGTGACGGAAAGTGCACGATAAGATCAGCAAAGGCCAACCTTTTAAAGGATTGGGAAATTTTACTTGTAGAGTAACTGTGAAGCAAAGTGAGTTATCAATACTTGGACATTGGCTACTAAAGTCAATTTAATTTATTCCTGCCTTACTGTTCGTACATATCATAAAAAGCAGAGTTAATATCGACTCGCAATACATTTGGCATCGATCGAATCTCAGGATCATAGTCTGTGCACCTCTCCATAATTTTCTTTAATTTATATAGGACATAGTCTGCTACTGGCAGTCTTCTCGCTAATATTCTGCGCATAATGACGCCATAAGAAAACACATCACTTTGAAAGGAAGGTCGGCTTTTTCTTGCAATGACCTCTGGAGGGAAATGATCAATTTCTTTGAATTTCTCCAACGCCTCTTTCGATAGCAGCTTTCCCACTGAGTGTCTGCATGCAAAGGCGAACCCAATAAGAACGGGTCTATACCCATCACCGAACTGTGGGAGCAGAATGTTCCCACATCTTATGTGGTTATGGAGAACGTCTTTCTCGTGAAGAAAAACAATGGCCGCACAAATTCCTTCAACGACCGATTGCACTGCTGCCTCACTACCGAATACATCATTTTGAAGAAACTGTCTGAGTGATAAATTCCCTTCGTATTTCAGTGCAATGTGGAAAGCCCCTCTAATTTGTACGATGCCATATGGAAACGTAATATTTGGATGTTTTCCAAGATATTTCAGCAAACGAGCCTCATGGCTGACAAACTGGAGACTCTTAACATCAGCATCTTTCCCTTCCCAAATATGGTACCTCTTAAGTGTCACTGGTGTCCCATCTGAAAGGCTAGCCAAAGTAGTTTTTGAAAATACCCCCTTTTCGTACTTTTCAGTAGCTACCAAAACATTGAGAAAGTTGTTGCTGTCTAAAACAGAGACGGGTGTCCCTTGTAATAAAGGGTCACTTCTGTGAGAGAAATCGGCAAACAAGGAAGCGTCAACTATTATGGTCGATCGCATGCCGACATACTCCTTTATTTTCGTATATGTCCATTCTGCATCTCTAAGCTGCATGGCAGAATTTTGCTCCTTTACCATGGCCATTCGGTGTTCGAGAGCTTCCATTTGCCTCTCTTTCCTTGACACTTTTTTTTTGAGCTCCTCATTTTCGGAAGCCAACTGATGCTCCCTGTATTTCCTCTTTTCCTTTGCCCTTGAAGTTTCCTCAAGCTTCAATGCGAGTGCCTCTATTTCTTCGTCCCTCACCAACAGTTCTTCCGTGAGCTGTTTGTTCTGCTGATTCAATGTATGGAATCCATCCACTGTATTCTCACCCGGTTCTGGCTGCGCTTGAAGAAATGTATCACACTGTAATTCAAAAAATAAGATAATAACTTAAATTAGTTTTTAAAAATGCGTCTATTGACATTAAAGAAGCATTTACCCATTAATTTACATCGAATGAATATTCCGAGACATCACATCTCTTTTAATGAACAAATGTGAATCGCTACAATGCAAACATTTAATTATTTATTGTCTTAATTATTTCATTATTTTTCTACTTTTGTTTTATTTGAGTCTATTGAAATATTTTATAACGTGGTAGAGGAATGTAAATATGTATGTAAGGCATCAGGGAACCTCAAATGCTTTTGATTCATTATTTTGATTTTTTATAAAAAGACCCTAGCAATTGTACATGATACTTATGTTTTTTAATCAGTTTAGAAAAACTCTTCTTTGAAAAGAAAATTTTTGAAGTACTTTGATGACGTTGAAGATGTTGATTAACTTGTTCGCTCAGTTTGTCAAGAGTAGCGCATCGACGAGTAAGCCATTTTTGTTGTTAACAATGATATTATTTAAACGAAACAAAATGTGTTTTCTTTTGCCCATAACTAAAGGACCGGAGGATGAAGGTGTCTATTTCTGACAAACACCCGCGGACATTTTTTATCGTCATATTTCAAAAGCGTCATACTTTCGAGCATTTCTCTCTCAATGAAGCAATTTCCATACTAAGGCCAACCCAGTGACGGCGCCAGCTATTACAGAGTGGGAGGGTAATGGGCGCGGCAAGTGGGACCACGCCCTTTCTGCCTCGTTTCAGTGATTTGTACCAGGCTAACTTTCCTTAGGAAATTTCATCTACCCCTACCTAGTGCTTTTTAATCCGTTTTTCGAAGAAATATGTAGACCATATTTTCAGAAAAATGGGTGGGGGGGGTAATTACCCCCATACCACCCCTTGGCGCCGCCACTGGGCCAACCCCCTCTCTCCTAAACGTTCAGCATCCCCTACGCCCATGTTCATAAGTCTATGTTATAGTTGCTTGAAATATAAATAAATGCTTATGTTTACTGCAACTTGTTTCGCATGAATTTGCCTTCCAAAATGTGCACATTGGACCCCCAGCTTTTTTTAAGAGGAGAGACATTTTGATTTAGCTTAACACAAACGCGTATTTAAAAACTAGGCACTGGTAAAATGTCACTCTTCGAAAAGCAACTATTTCCTTATCCTACATTGACAATTTTTGGCTCTGCGTTTGATGATAATTGTTAGCAACAATGGTTCTGAACGAGCTTGAGTTACAATACAAGATATCAAAAAGAAGAACTGGGACCGAATCAGAAATGCCAGTACTAAAATGAATGTTTTTGAATTTCTTTTTATACTGTTCCTCAAATCTATTTTTTCTAATGGCTTAGTGTGACTTGGCAGTGTGTATGCGGTGTAGGGCCTTATTGGGGTAAGAAGCTGGGGATTAGAACCAGTGCGGGGGAGCGCCGATGCCCCCTTAGTGTTGAAAATTAACACACTGCTACTTTTACTTGAGAATGGCATTAGGAAAACAACTTTCCAAACGAAACGAATTGAAAGCTTCTCCTTTTTTATTTTTATATATTTATAGCTTTTTTCTACACATACGTTTTTTGCAATTCATTGTAATTCTATATGCATGCTGTGTTACAGGGTAAATAACTCGATAGCTCATCTTAGTTCTTTTTATTTGCCCAAAGCTTTGTGTTTGTAAGCAATTTAGTTTTCATGTACTCTGTAATTAGAAGCTTGAATTTATTAGAAAAACGAGCAGAACACTGCTGATGATGGCTGCTAGTCACGGTCCAGATCTCGAATAAAAGTGGTATTTTACAGTGGCGTGACTTAACCTTCCAGACGGGGGCTGGAGGGTCATGAGGAGTAAAATTAAATGGTAGACAGGTATGAGAAAAAATTTAGTAACCTAACGTCAGGAGAACACTTAACTAACGATTTTACTGAGAATGTGAAGATTTACCAACCAACTCGTGAACGATTTATTTACACAACCCCTCCCCCGCCCCCCTTAGCTACGCCACTGATACATTAGAAACAAAATCACTTAAAATTCCTAAAATGCGGGCCAAATCTGGGTATTCAAACCTCTATAACTTTCTTTAAAATGTCTCTAAAATAAATGTAGGAACAATTTAACATATGTAGAACTAAATGTTCGAAAAAATTGACGACAAGTTGGATTTCATAAAAGTTATTCAGAGATTCACTGTATGCACACAGCAGCTGAAATACAATTGGTTAAATTAATATAAAGAGGTCTAAAATTTTTAGTTTTCCCTTACCATTTTCTACTTTCCTTTTATAAATTTTGTTTTTTAAGAAACAGTTAGTTGAAGTTCAGGCTTGCTGTTTTTATTTTTGGCAAAAATTTTCATTCTTAAAATACGTAGGATTTACGCAACTGCTAGTTATAGTTGCCAAAGGAGAGTGTTAAGGCCCCATTTGCACCTCCTTATAAAAAAATCGTGTAGGCAGGCGTGAAAAACTGTTTATTTTGTAATTGAATTTTTGATTGACTTTTAGATTGATTGATAGGTTGATTATTGATTTTTCTAAATGAAAACAAACCTCTCCTTTCTCTGCTGTAGAAAAGGATTTGTGAGTTGAAGGCGAGCTTAAAAGGTTCAAGCGTCTACGCCTGCGCCTTTCCTTCTGTTTAACAGTTTGTGTGCTTCTAGCGTGCTTGAATTTTCTCCGTAATTTTTGTGTTGTGGCGTCTTGTAATTCTGAGTCTCTTTCTTCGTCCATATCAACCAAATTTGTAATTTCTTACTTCCAAAATCCTTCGTGTTCGTGACAGTATTAATGCTGCGTATGACTCAACAAAGGAGCGCACCGAGAACAGACAACAACAATTAAAAGACAGGTGACAGGGGTGTGGTATTTTGATTTATGTGTGGCAGCCAATTCATTCCAGTTATTTCCCCTTTGCGTGATTCTTTCACAGCTCCGCAACAATCAACGCACGCAATTTTTTCACACGCCTGTGCTTTTGCAACAATACACTTATCTAATCATTCTTTTCAGCTATTCTTTGCTCGCCTAGCCCTTCTTTTATTTTGTTTTTTTCTGAGATTGGAATTTTTGAAACCAGGAGCGAAGCCGGTACGGCTATAAATTTTGCCGAAAATAGGGTGTAGCTCACTCTTTAAGAGTGTGGTCATAAGATAATCAATTTTATTTGTTGAATAATTTCATATGCGTTTCTATTTCAAGATTCAGCATCCGAAAGATTTAATTTTAAGTATTTTTAATGCCATACTTTGAAAGCTTATTTCCTACAGAAATGTTAATACGTTATAATTTTTGTAAAAGGTTACGATTATACTACAGCGTGAGAAAAACACTTCTTCTCGCGACCGACAAAATCCTTCTTCTGCCGATAGACAAAGTATTGGTGGTACAATGCCCTAGCACACAACCCCCTCCCCCTCTTTAGAATAGGTGCGAAGTTTGCGGAAAAATGTTTCGAGTCAGAACCTCAGATTCATCATTTCGCGGAAATAACTTGTGTGGATGAGACTTTTGCTCTATCTAGATATTATTTTATTGATATTGTGGGTTAAAGTTTTTATGAAAAAAGATTTTGTTTTGAAAAAACTTAGATCAGCTCAGAGTACTTAAAGAACTTTGATAGTAAATATATAGGGGCGGGAAATTTTTGCGGACGATATTTTTTGCTATTGAAAATTTTTTGAAAAGTTTGGCAAAATAATTTTTTTCAAAAAAAGGTGAAAACAACAAAAACCCCGCAAAAATACTTGAAGATAGCTTTTTGTCTTGGTTTGTGTTCACTGTTAAAAAAGAAGAGATGATACTTAGGCCGTGTTGTGGATGTTGTCAGTACCAACAGCATTTAAAAATGCACAATTCTCATTTTCCTAATTATGACATGCACTAAAATTTAGAAATTTCCCCAAAATCACTACCCCAAAATTTACCATAAATTCTCAAATGAACGACCCCTTCCCCCCCCCGCCATCTTTAGTGATACAGTCAAAAATTTAGTCATCGCTCCTCTCGGTGGACGCCTCTAACCAGAAATGCAAATCCATTCATTACTTATCAAGATGATCGTTGAGAGCATGGCTACTATTATGACAGAGCTAAAATGTTACTTTTTAAGAAAGATTAGGTTAGTTTTTCGACATCAAATTATTTAAAGCTAATGCAAGGGCGGATCCAGAGCAAATTTGAAGGAGGGGCAGTTGGTAGTGGGGGCGCTGAAAAATTTTCAGAAATTGGTGACGAATGTACGCTGTATACAACAATTTCAGTCCCTCACTACTGACAGAAGGCTCTCTATTCACTTTTTTAAGGAAATTTTCACAATAATTTTTGTATACTTTGAAGTAATCCTTGAAGTAGAATAACCTATAAGTCTCAAAAACATTTTCACTTGATTCTAATTCTTGAAAAGGGGCGCACAATAATTCTTGAAAAGGGGCGCCAAACTTCCTTCAACTCGGCGAGGGAGGGGCAACTGCCCCTAGTTGCCCCCCCCCCTTAAATCCGCCACTGAGCTAATGTGTGCCGGGTTAAAGAGTCGGAAAATCTAAATGACGCTGATTCGAGAAAATGCAGTATAGCTTATTCTTGAGGCCCATCCTAAAGTTAAATTATTTTCAAAATTAAGAAGTAAAAAAATAGAGCATATAGAAATAAAGTTTGATAAAAGTCAAATGATTTGATGAAGTTCATTAAATTTCCTTCGATATTCAATATCAAATTCGTAATATCTAGATGCAACGTTTTCATGGAAACTGATAATCGCAAGAATCAATAATTTCTATTCAACTTGATTTCTAAAGACCATTTTGTAGATTAAGTTTAAAATTAAACCATATCACACCGAAAATTGTTTTTTAATTATACCCAAAATATTATTGTGATGCGAAAATATTTCCTAAAAATCTATGAGCATGTTTCCCGAAATCTAAATGATATTCCAAAATTATTCTCGAATTCTCAAAATTTACCTGTTAAACGAAAGTAAAAAATTTGTCGGCCTTTTTGTTTGTAGTGAGCACTGAGCACCAGATAAGTTTATTCCGCTTTATGGCATGACTAGTTTTCCTTTGTAAATATTTGTGGATGGGCTTAGGTCTAGCCGTCCCCAAAACGTACAAAAATTTGCAGTCTTCTTTATACAAGGAACACAGAGCATATTACAGATTGGGAAGGCTTTAACGTTTTGGGGGGCTAAACCTGCTTAAAACCAAAACAAGGACAATCATTTGCTTTGTTCGAAAAACATTTTGGAAATTATTGAAGAAAGGACTTAAGCCCCCGTAGCCCCCACCCCCCATTCCGCTTCTGCGGTCCCTGTTATAACATTGCAATGTCTCCCTTCTCCCATAATTTTCTTCTATCTCTCCTTTTATCCCAAGTTAGCTTTGCTTTTATGGAATTCTTCTCATAAGAAGAAAGTTTATAAGAAATTTATATCCACCTCCTCAAAAAAGTTGAGAGAGTTTTGTGCTACATTTTTCATAACTAAGAAAGTATATAGCGTTATTCAATGTGATGTTATAAAAAATTTCATTAAAGAATTGTTTAATTTTTGACTGCTCAGCTTAAAGAACCCTATGAAAAACCTCCTAATGTGAAAAATCAGATATTTCTTTCTAGATATGTCCAGAATTGAGCGTGATTATTTCAACAAGAGTACCGAAGTGTGACGTCATTAAAACGATTTCTTTAGAATTTCTTAAATTTGACCACATAATCTGAAAGAACAGCACAAGATACCTCTCAATGTGCAAGATCAGTTAGATATGTTTAAAAAATTTGACGAGAGATGGCCAATAAAAGATTTTCAGTTTGCTAACAGTTTAATCTGGCCTGGGTCATAACGTTACGATGGTTTGATGTTCGATGGGGCAAGGGCCTTTGCTCATGTGGCCATATCTCAGCAAATTCGTAATACCTTTACCTGATTTTGCGTATTTAGCGGTATTTTATGATGCACTTTAAGTTTCTGGGAAAAAATTCAAAAAACCAAAAAAGATTTTTATGGCGTCATCACTGTGGTACTCTATACCAGAGATATGTTCTTTGTATATGGTCTTTACAAACTAATCGAGAATACGAATGCAGCTAAATCAAGGCCAAATCTCAGCAATTTGAAGGTCATTGTAAATCACCATTTATTGGTCAATTTAAAAAGTTAAAAGAGCAATAAAGTTCATTTTTGTTATCAATACTTCAAAGAAAGTTAGGGTACTGGAACCATTCCGAACTTTCTTATGAACCACGTCTGTGGAGTTAGGGAGATTCGATACATCATATAAAATGTGCGGAAAATGAAATTCTGGTTCTTTACGAAAAACGAAACACTAAAAAACTTTTTTGCAATGACTGAAAATTTACAAAATAATTTCTTTCCATTTAATTCTCCAGTTAAATTATTCTTTCTTTAAGAACAAATTTATTTTCCTTGAACCCAATTCAGGTTGACAAAAGCTAACACTTGACTACATTATTTCCGTCATTAGACATTTATACAAAATATGCAAAAGAACTTCTAAAATTTTAATGCAGCATAACTTTATACATTTTTGTCGATATATTTTATATTTATCTGGAAGCCCAATAAAAAAAAAATAAGGGCTAAGGAAAACTCCATTACGTCACTGGTTCAAAGTTTAATTCAGGCAAGTCAGAAGCCTTATTTATAAAATGACCAATGAGTCAAAGCGTCCACCTTGCGGCTAACGGCCAGTCTCAATTGGCTTGCAACAAAAGCAAAAACAATAAAATGACCAATGAGTCAAAGCGTCCACCTTGCGGCTAACGGCCAGTCTCAATTGGCTTGCAACAAAAGCAAAAACAATAAAATGACCAATGAGTCAAAGCGTCCACCTTGCGGCTAACAGCCAGTCTCAATTGGCTTGCAACAAAAGCAAAAACAATAAAATGACCAATGAGTCAAAGCGTCCACCTTGCGGCTAACGGCCAGTCTCAATTGGCTTGCAACAAAAGCAAAAACAATAAAATGACCAATGAGTCAAAGCGTCCACCTTGCGGCTAACGGCCAGTCTCAATTGGCTTGCAACAAAAGCAAAAACAATAAAATGACCCATGAGTCAAAGCGTCCACCTTGCGGCTAACGGCCAGTCTCAATTGGCTTGCAAGAAAAGCAAAAACAATAAAATGACCAATGAGTCAAAGCGTCCACCTTGCGGCTAACGGCCAGTCTCAATTGGCTTGCAACAAAAGCAAAAACAATAAAATGACCAATGAGTCAAAGCGTCCACCTTGCGGCTAACAGCCAGTCTCAATTGGCTTGCAACAAAAGCAAAAACAATAAAATGACCAATGAGTCAAAGCGTCCACCTTGCGGCTAACGGCCAGTCTCAATTGGCTTGCAACAAAAGCAAAAACAATAAAATGACCAATGAGTCAAAGCGTCCACCTTGCGGTTAACGGCCAGTCTCAATTGGCTTGCAACAAAAACAAAGAACGTTTAGTTTGCCAAGTCCCAGCAATATTTCATGTCACAGGATAATTCGTAATTTTGATTTGTGTCAATCAGGTTGCTCACAAAGAAATAATGCCACGGTTTGTGATTACAATTGATTCTTCATAACAAAAGGCTGAAATAGGATATCATACAAAGAAAAGGCATGTTTGAGACTGGGGAAAAGAAAAATGTTTCGTTATTTAATATCATTACTGAAGAACTATTGTGGCAGAACGAATAATAACTTCCCAGTTAATCTCGGTTAACATTTACTTCATAAAACGGCTGTTCATATAAATATATAAAACTATCGATTTGAAAAAAGAAAAATTAGGTTTACACTTTCATATCTTCCTCTGTCGGCAAGTTTTACATTACTATTCTATTCTAGGAGTTTCTTGTTAACAGAAACTTTCATCATCAGGATCTAAGTTTCTTATCAATCGGTGCTGTCAAGTCAAATCAAGTCAAGCTATATGACAGTACCTTCCATGGACGAGTAATCAATATTACTGGTAGTAGTGTATAATACATAATCTACAATATAACTTTTCATATCAATAGAACACACATACTACAACTATCGTAGAGCATAAATAGAGAATATAAAAAAGACTGTTTATACTTGATAATAAGAAATATCTCAATTTCGGGTCTAAAAATTTTTCTTGTAAAATGAGCAGCTTTTAAAGAAAAAGAGGCCTGTTTCTTTAATGCGGATTCTGATTGTACTCTATTAAAACACGACCAGTATCAAGCCAGGGTTGGCAAAAAATGCAAAATACCTAAAATTTAATCGGGGTTGCGTTTCTCAAAATCTTGAAGTCTAATTGATGAGCAAGCCATGGAGGATTTGAATCACTCAGCCAATGAAAGGTTTTGAGCGCAATAGCCCTTGAACAGAATCAGCCTTTAAACAGAATCTTTTTTGAGAAAATACATTTACCGTATATTCTTACATTTACTCAATGTTCGTCATCAAAGTTAAAGTCAACACTTAGTTCAGAATCGGACGAAGAATCAGGGTCAAACAGCTCATCCACGTTTGGAAATTCTTGGATGAAACTAGGTACTTTCTCAGAGCTTGCCAAAATATCCTTGAACCATATTTGTCCTCTCTTTATTTGCTCGATTGCATATGAGATGCCTTGCAAGATCAAAGACAATTCCCCTCTTTTAATTCCACAGTCACAACCAGTTGAAATTCCTGCATCCTTTATATAACAAATAATAGGATAGAGCAACAACGTTATGACAACCAAATTCAAATGCTTCATATACACTACTTTTTACAAAACTATGACCTTGAGAAGGCCATGATCGAGAAAAACGAAATTTATAGCTACAAAAATAGCAAAATTAAATGAAAAAGGAGGTACACTTAAAGTGTAGTCAAAAGTTAGCAACAAATTGTTCCTTATGTCTAACTATACTACACACAATTTTCGAGGCTAACTACAGTAAGTGTGAAATCCAAAAAATTTAAAAAAACTGAATTTAAAACTGTTACCTATATATATTCAGTTGTTTCAAGCAAAAGTTATTACAGTATAACACTGTTACAACGTACTTTTGGAGATAGCAGTAGGTTTTGTCCCGGCAAAGTGGACTTACAAATAGGTAAAAATTCCCAGGCTATGACGCACTTTCGATTATACCCTAATTTTCTCTTTGACCCATATAAAAAACTCCTTCGACTACAGATACTTCAAATTGCCTCTTTTGTTAAAAATAAATTTACAATTTGTGCATCACCGTTTCACTGAATCAAGGAGCTAGTCATACAATCGTTTCATTGTTTCTTTACCTCATTCAAAAACTATTGACAGCTTTCTTAAACAGACACAAATACACCCATTCGGCTTACGGCCTCGTTTTGGAATTTTTCCAAATCTAATTATACAATTTTTTTAAGCTCAGATTTGGTTTTACCATCATAATTTCAGGCCGGATACATCTTCCATATTGTTTGTGTCTGTATTTTAGATTTTACGGAGAAATGAAGTTTGAAAACTGGTAAGGGATTTGACTGCAAAAATCATTCCGGGTGAAACTTTACCCCCCCTCTTCTAGTCGCAAATCACGGTCAAATCTCTTGTAAAATTTTTATGTCGTCATAAAATCATTATCATGAGCATTACCCTAATGAAAACTTCCAAGTAGACTAAAATCATTGCTTTCAAACCGAATCTGAGGGCTAAAATTATGTACAAAAGAATTTTAAGAATTTTTCGAAATGCGGCAGTAAGTCGAATTGGTCTATTGAAATGAATGATTAGCACTAAAAAATTCCACATGATCAAGCCTTTATGAATTGATAATCAAAAGGGCAATGCGTTTTTTGGTCGAATTCGTTTTACCCGGCTACTTCTGGTTTAACGTACCTAGTTTGCTGGTCCTTTCAAGAACGTTGCAACCCGATTATTCTCTATTTAATCTCACTTTATTCGGATTGAGAAAGTAATATCCATACCACAGATGAATAAAACATCAAAGAAAGGAATACAAAAGTGCATACCATAGAAGACGCATCACAACTGCAAAGTTGGCTTAGAAGCTCTATGGATGAGAAAAATGATGTTTAATTACATGCAAACATATATACATGTATACAGTAAATATATAATTTCACATACAATATATAAACCATTCTATGCAGTATCTATAAAACACTAATCGTATAAAACAGTATTTAAACAAACAAAGAAAATTTATACGATAGAAAGACCAACGTACCTTGTAGGTGGGCAGCTTTCTCTTTGAGTGGCGGAATGACCAAATCTTTGTAATAGGTAAGGTAGTTGTGCATCTCTGAACGCAGCAATACCTTTTCCTCTTTTATTCTCTCGACGAGTAAATGAATCGTAAGAAGCTCTTGTTTAACTTCGGGATCAACTAAAAGAAATATGCCTAATCAGTAACAAAAACATCAATGTAAAGGAGTCGTGAAAGGTCTGCATAGTAATTTTTGATCAAGAGATAATATACCTTCCTGGTGGGAATAGGCTAAATTGAGTAAAGATAAGAAAATAAACATGAAAATGCTCATATTGTGCCGATGCGTTGAAGGAATCTGCCTGTTTATATGCAAAGAGCCTTAATACTGCCCATCTTTCAAAAAAGAAAGATCTTATGGACTAGTTGAAGAGAAACCAATCTTTTGATGACAAAATACCTCTAGAGAATGCGTTCAATCTTAAAAATAAATCTTAAATTCAAAAGACACAGCTAACAGATTTTTTCAGTTTGATGTACAAATGAAAAGCGAAAAAAACAAAAACATTTGCTTTTTTCATTAATTTGATAAAAACTTAATAAAAAAAGTTTCTCAAAAATTGGACAAAAATTAGAAAAGCGACAAGAATAATTAGGAGAACAAAGATCCCTTTTAAAGAAACTTGCCAGTAGCATCCTTCGATGACTCTTTATGCCAAGGAAACTTTTGCTTTTCGACATCCTCCATTTTACATACAGGATGGTCTCCGGCAAGGTCCATGGCAAGGATTTGTGAATTGTATTCATTCACCAAGTCCTTTAACAAAGATTTCTGGTTGGCTACCTTCAATCGTAATTTTCGCCTTTTTTTGGAGGAATCTGAGAAGGAGAAGAAGGTTTTGATTGAGGAAAAGTTATTAATGGATGTAGACTGTATCCAGAGTTCTGCCTACTGAAAACCAGTTTTGAAAATGAAAAAGGCAACCTCCTTTAAGCACATATGTCTTTATAAAATTCGATCAAACTAAATAACTCTATTAGACTATATATCGCCCTAGTCATAGGGGATCTCTAAGTAATTAGACTAACTCGACAAGTGATTCTTTCTGAAAAGAGAAGTACCACCAAAAAGAGACGAAAATGAATTTAGATACCTGCTAGTCGATTGATGTTCTGGGAGATGTGGAGATTAGAGTACACTAAACCTTGAAGCTTCTGCTGATATACGGGGATAAGACGGCAAACGCAATCCCTGATTTCATTCTCCGACACTTGGTGCGATTCACTGAAGAACTTTGCATCCAACATTTCATATTTATTTAACAGCTTATTGAGCGGCTTGGCCAAAATACGCAATTTCAAATTGTTTACCCGAAGCCTTTCAATCATTGAAAGCGGCACCACCCGTCCCTGAGGTGGTGTAAGCTTGTTTTGGCAATTCAGCTGGATAGCCAGCAGGATCAGCTCCTCGATTTGCGAAATGTTGACATCAACAAGAGCATTTTGTGAAACTGTTTAAAGAACAAAGAAAAAACTAGCTCAATCAAAAACGTTCACTTCATTTAGAGATAGAATAAAGGGCGACTTGCAGCAAAAAAAAATGTTTTACGTTTCTTCCTAATTTGCAACAACAAATGCTTCATAAAACGTTGACACAACGACTTACCTTGTGCCAGAGCAACAGCTTCATTTTTCCACAAAGGAGCGCGACTTTGGTCAACTTCAGATGATTTTAAATTTATATCGTCAATTGCTTTGCGTTCCTTCTGACAAACCTGTTGCAAACAACGTCATACTGATTTTACATATCTTCTTAAGTTTAAAGACAAAATCATATCCTGGTCTGGAGAAACCTGCGACTGTTGCCTATGTCAAACATTTATTCCAAACATAGACTTCATTTGATTTAAATGTTTTTTATACTGAAAATGTCTTATTGCAATGTTTAATGCATCTACTTTATCAACAACCAATTATAACGATTTACTATTTGTATATTGTAATTCTTAGTTGTCCTAAAACAGCTTTTACTATAGCTACTGTATTTTTGTAGTCCAGATTTTAAAGAAATTGTTAATAAAAACAAAAACAATAAACTGCTATATAATGTGTTTACCGGAATGGTACTAAAAAGCATAATCAAATACACTAGAACCGAGCACTACATCATCAACCAAGAAAACGTTATCCAAGACATATCAGTGACCCTCCTTCTATCCAACTGATTGGTAGCCAGAGGGGTAAGGTTCGTTCTAACTGTTCTGTTTTAATTTTGAAGACTTCATTTAAAAACAAAGTTTGACCAAACTGTTGGTTTAATAATGGTTTTATACACAAATAATACAATATGCTGTTTGAACCTACCTGTTTGAATCGCCTGTGCAATAATTCTGCCATCTTATCGACTTTTCTTTTGTTCCAATACATGGCAAATTCAGTTATGGCATCATCCCTGTCTACAAAACATAAAACTTCCTTTGATCAACGGCTAAAAGCAACAGACGAAAAAACAAGTCTACATTGGCAATTGAAAAGATAACAAAGGGAATCAAGCAAATAAAAAAGAAAGATAACTTAAAGTCAATAATTTAGACAGAATGAGACAAGAGTATACAAATGTATATTTAGAGAAATAAGCAAGGAATAAGGTCTTTTATGCTCAAAGTTAAATGATGAGAAAAGATATCTAAAATAATCTGAAAATGCAAATTTCTTACGTTCTGGGAGCATGTGCTTTATTGTTGACCCTGTTCTTGACAAATAACTAAATATTTGTTCGTCTTCTTCGCCAATCGTATATCCACTACCTTCCGTCCACAGCCCTCCATATAAAACCTATAGAAGATGACTCTTGCATGTATACGAAAGAGATTTGAAAGTCAATAATTAAATGAGGAAGATGAGCAAGAATCGTACAATTCTTTTAAGACATGTGTAAATTAAGTAAAATCAAATAACTTAAAAATGCATGTAATCAATCTTTCTCATGATTGCGTGAACTTTAATCTTGACCAGTTTGAATTAGATGTAAATCATAAATTAGAACATTCATTTAGCTTAGTTCAACAGAAAGAGAATATTTATCGGGCACTTGTATGAATTGACAATACTGGGTGCTTTATGAAGTAATTGTTATATAGAATAGAAATAAGAAGAGATGATTCGGAACTGATACTTTCTGAATTTTAATACTTCGCTACAGTCATTGTCAGGAGGATAATCATCGTGGGATGAGTGTATATACATATTATTCTAAGAAAAGACAAACCTCGCAAAAAGCTGGGTGCCCTTTGACATGCATCATACCGATTGCCGGAGTCTGTGAGCAGTAAAGGTCGTAATCAACTTTACGAAGCCATTTTGAATACCGACAAGCAACATCGCTGAAATAAAACCTCGTTTTTGGTGCATAATTTTTTTGCAAATAATATGCATAGCCAAAGATTTCTCCCCTATACATATTAACTGCTTTGAGTGCAATGCAATGTCTGCAGCTCATTAACTCTATTCCAGTTTCATCTCTTGATCTCCCTTCTTGACACACATTGCGTGCAGCTAGCCACTGCGTGGAGCCACACAAAGCACTTTCGGCCTCCTGAAAAATTATAAGAAATAGCTAGGACTAGGTATACAAACTATCATTCTGATGAACTATACTCTTAAGAGTGTCAGACGTCTTCAAGAGAGGGCTCGCATACTGATCAAAAGTTTGAGATTAAAATGTAGATGGGTGTGTCAATGGCTAATTGTCTCTAGCCTACTCAGCTACAATCAGGCTGTAATGACTTGATGTAATGACTCCAGGAGATATTTTGTCTGTATTGTTACTTTCCCGACATATACACTTACAAACACTAAAGAATGAAAATTCGACACTGAGCAAGGTTTTGCAGCTCCAAATCCTTTAAGACACATCATAAGTGTTCAAACAAACACGAAATGAAATGGAAAGTTACCTGAAACCATTATTATAAAAATTCATCCCCAGACCATCCAACTAATGTTTCACCATGGCCAGAACTTGGTCCAGTTTTCAAAATGATAAACTTCCCAAACCATGATTTGAAAGGTAGTTAAAAAAACCACGGAATAAAAAACTTTTTCAATCCTTATACGAAATTTCAGAAAAATGAATTGCCAAAAAATATATGGAACAATTTCAAGAAGGCTAAATGCCCTTTGAAATGTTCATGACTACCCATCAAAGTAGTGAAATTTGAATTTTTAAAAGATGTTTGTTACAAAAATTTATAAAACAAGTACTCTGTTGAAGTTTTGCTTGATGGCCATGTATTTCTAATTTAAAATCTCACCTGCGTTGAATTGTTTGATTTATTGTAAATTTTATCAATGACTGTGCCAACATCGTGTTTATTGCATACAAATGCTGACCCATAAAAGGAATTCCTCATGGCCCTATATAAAATCATGCTTGATGTCAACAAACGAATTTAATGAAATCTAAATTTAAAAAAGAGCTGTCAGTTTGAGTTATGAAAAATACTATTGCATTACAACAGTTATTAAGCTGCCTGCAAAAACTAGCATGTCTGATAAAGAAACGTTAATTAATCAAACAAACAAAAGAGTAGAATGAAAGTGGGAATGAAATATTCCAGAGCACTGGAGAAAATAAAAAATAATAAAAAATCAGAGTTGTGAGTCATAGCAGCTGTATAGAATATTGCAGGATGGGTTCATTTGCAAACTTTCAAACAAGCCATTTGCATTTGCAAACCATGGTGAACTGTTTATCATCTTAAACAATTGTTAAAAATCCAAACCTTTTCCAAACATTGGCTACCTAATCTTTTAAATATGAATCTATAACTTCAAGCAATCTCAAACAAATAGATTAAATACTTTTTAGTTCAAAAACAGGACAAACAAACCTGCCAGCCGACTTATAACGATACATTTTCATATTTCCATCAAAGATTGCGGAATGCTGGTCAATTTTACAAGGTGGGCATTCAAAAGGTGCAATTCCTTGCAGCAAATTCAATTCATACTTCAGAAATTTGAATTCCTTGAATGCTTGCGAGAAAGCATCTCTTTGTATATGACCAACCTTTATGAAAAAAAACAAATCTAAAATATAGTCACCCTATACTACTGAAAGTTTATCTACTTGTGAAATCCTTTGAGATGGTCCAATACTTTAAGTGCATCAGCGTTCTTATATATAAACTACCAGAGTTTTGTATGTTAGACATATATAATGATAATCAGACATTGAATAAGTCAGAAAATTAATGTCAGATGTTTGATTGGCTATCAGCAGTATATCATTGGCTTGTGTTTTAGGGCATTTAAAGGATTTCAGAACACTAACTATTGTAAAGGATACTTTTACAAGATACTTCGATACATATCAATCAAAATATGTGATCAGTCCCTAGAGCTCAACTTGACACAAAATGTAAACAATCACCCTGTTGTTATATTGTGAGATGTCTTCCAAGCTACCAATGAATCCATGCTCAGATGAGCCTGGCATTCGCAGCATAAAGCTTTCCCAGCTTTCGAACATATCTTCGTCGAATAAATAAGAAACTGTGCCAACACTTCCTGGCCAGTATCGAGATCTAATTAGTTGGCACACATCATCAAATAGATCAGAGCAAAAACTGCAATTCAAGCATTCGATCTGAAATTTATTCAGATCAAATCGTCCTAAAAAAGATCAAGGGTCTAAATAAATAAAGGCTTTAATTAAACAAAGAAATCAAGTTTCTTGCCAAGTAATCATGCCATATTGCTTACTTGGTTTCGACTGCTTCTTGTACATGCGATTCAAAAAAGAGTGGAACCTCCAGTAACTGACACCTTTCTTTGGTCCAAAAAAAACTCCCCCCTAGTTATTTTATTCTAAAAGCTCTATACAATTTATACCACTATAAATTATTTGATGTCTGTAATGAACCACTTCTACAAGAAAAAGATAGGCCTACCGCGGCAATTGACCAATATACACTTCTGGTTGCTAGGAAGCTTCCTCCATTGTCCATGCATACCACATTTAGCACATTTGCTAGGTAGTGTCATTATAGGACAGCGATCTACAAACGACAAAGAATCACATATTGGAAACAAACTTGTTGACAGAACAAGGAAATTATTGAAAAAAGTCTAATTGTCAAATTCATCACTTTGTAATGGAATTTAATATAAGTGATTTAAAAGAAAATTTAACCTTCATTTTTGACACTTCCTTTAAAGCAAATTTGATGTTAAGTGATGTTTTGCAGGGGTAGTAATATGATTTTAACAGTTGGACTCAACATTTGTTGAGTGTTGAACTTCAGACTCTCAGAAATCCAAAAAAAGACAAACCACTATTTAAATTTTAGGTAGAGCATTTTAGAAGATGCACTTCGGACACTCTTTAAATATATATTTATATACATACTTGTCATCTGGACAAGTATATATATATATATATATATATATAGAAATTTGTCTTTTGATACTTCCGTAGCACAGTGCTCAATACGTTAGCACGTAGAGCGTGATATATTATAGATTGAAGAAAGTAAAACTACATGGTTTATCTCTACAAGCCTGTTTCGTGAGTAACTCACTCTTCAACATCTCCTGAAGAGTGAGTTACTCACGAAACAGGCTTGTAGAGATAAACCATGTAGTTTTACTTTCTTCAATCTATGATATATATATATATATGTATGTATGTACTTGTACAGATGACTTTTTGTCATGCAAATGGACATCCTGTTAGATTTAAAATTAAATTTAAAAAAATTTCACATACTTATTTCCACTATGATTCCTTTCTCTGTGAGTCCTTGGAGTGGCGTGATTTTCTGCATTTGATTTTCGATGAAAACAGCTCTATCGTGAAGAGGTGCCAAAGAGTGTACTATGTCATCGCATAGAAAACAAAGATATTTATGTTTTCTACATTGATTGCAATTTATCAGGGCTGCTCTCTTCTTACAATAGGAACAACTTTTTTTGGAAAAGGCTTTTTCACAAATTGATGTTTCCAAAATGCTTTCTCTACTGCTTTCCCATTTTGTCAATGCAGCATCTCTTCTTTCAAACCATGTTTGCTTTGGCTGTCTGACAAGTTTTGCTTCAGATTCTCTAATGAGATCATCGCAGCTTTCTAATATCTCAAGAAGTTCTGAGAATATAAGAATATCATGAAACCATCACTTGGAAACTCTATACAAGCACAGAAGGACAGGAAAAACCAAAGATGGTGAATTTTATAGACATGCCAGCACTAACACTATCCTAAACAAAAAAGGTCCCAACTTATTACTTAACAATTATTTAACAATTACAATTTTTGATCTCTCTTGCTAAACCTATAGTAATCACCTAAATAATTGCCCACTTAACATTAATTGAAATTTTAGGGACTTAACATCTAAAAAAATAACAACAACAGTAGTTTTACAGTTACCTAAAGTCCTGGCCAAATAAAAAAAATCAGCATAAAACACCATTCAACATTGTTTAATAAAAGATGTTCTACAGTTCTTGCTTCGCTGCCCAACTTTACTGAACCACTTCAGATCAGAACTTAAATGCAGTCTGTCCTCTAATGTTCTCAACATTTATTTTCACTGGAGTCAAAGTCCGTCAAGGTGGGAAGACCAATTGCTCATATTAACCAATCATAAAGGGGACAGACTGAATTTAAGTAGAATAGCTAGAAACAACAGCAATATGGTTATAAAATAGAAATCAAACCTTTGTCAACAGAAACATGTTCATTAGTGACTTCAAATGATGTTGTTGGTTGTAAATCACAATCATCTGCACATAGCAAAATGTAGAAAAAAAATTCCTTACAAAGATTTTTGAAAAGTAGATTGATTTGAAGAAGTTATAAAACACAACGGATTGCAGATGTATGTGCATAAGGCCATACATCAAGACAAAATTATATATTGATAAACAATCTTTAATGGGGGCAGCATAACAATGAGAGTCATTAAAGGGATTATATTCTTATACATATTCATGTGAATTTAACTTTTTCTGCAAGTCCACATCAACTATTTTGCTGTCAAATATAACTAAGGTAAAATAAATAATGTCAGAACATGTAAGAGTTCAAGATTAGAAATGAATATACACTTTTTAAAAGGACAATGTATAAAAACACACCAAGCTCAAAATTGGTAAAATTAGGAACAAGCTAGGGCTGAGATACTGTAAAATGTAACTTTGAAAATTTTTCCATCTAAAAAGAAGAGTGTTTGCCATCTAAGAGTTTATCAGTGAAAAAATAAATAAATAAAAGATGTCTTGTTACTTACTCTATTGACAAAAAGGTCCTGTAAACCTCCCTAGAGCACAATAGCTATCAATTGCACTACCAATTGAACAAATTAAAAACAATCCACCCTCTGTTTTTCAAAATAGTTAAGAACAGGCAAGCCAGCTTGAACTTCAATTCACTGGTTCTTATAAAAAATATTTTACCTTAATAAAAAGAGTTACAGTTGACTCCCCTTACAGTGACTCTGCTTATGTCACACTTTTGGTTACAGTCACATAAAATCTTTAGTCCCAAACATGAAAAACTTTTAGTTTAAGCTCCGTTTACAGTCACACTCTGCTTACTGTCACAACTTTTCAAGCAAAATTTGGTGGCAAGATTATTCTTTGTTAAATTTTTCATCTGAATACAACAAGAATAACCAAATAATTTTACTATTTTTGTTGAATATTCTTTCCTGTAACCAGGGCTTAATGAGAAATGTGTCTGTTTAAACTACTCAGCTGGAGAATAAATCAGTGCTGTTGGAACGAAATTCATATTAGCAAGATCTTGATATTAGGGGACTGCTCATCGTTTTGCTTCCTATTTTG
The DNA here is from genome assembly GCF_013076305.1 of Rhopilema esculentum. The sequence goes on from NW_027019300.1 coordinate 31,790, forward strand.
TAAACTGCTATAAAGAAAATGTAGTACAGTTTGAAAATTATTATTAGGGGGGGGGGAGGGGCTCCAGCCCCTGTTTCTTATGGCCCTGTAATTGATAACAAACTCTGATGCTCAAACAATAAGGAGCAACTTTGGTATACTTCTTTGATGTTGTGTAAAAAGGCCCTTGCTCACTATTATAATTAAGGAATTCCTACCAGAATCAGAATAATTTCCATCCATGGTTGCAGCTTGCTCTCTTCTTTTATAAGGCACATGTTTTGAAGAATGCACGTGTCTTGACCCTGTCTTTGCATCTGTGGAACCAACACGGAAAATTTTTGTTGCATATTTTTTACCATAATTTTTCCGTTTTTTTAGCATCATTTCATTTGTGAGTGCATCTATATCAGAAAGAAGGGATGCAACAGATTCTCCTTTCTTTTTGTGTGCATCAGGAGTTTCTAAAAAATTGAATCCCAAGTGTTATAGAAGAAATATTTAAATACAGGGAGGAATATCTATTTTAAAATTGTTTAGAATTTAATTAATTGAAGGTGTAACTATTAGTGAAAGCAGAGGCATCAGAACAGGGTATGTGCAGAAAGTCCTGGATATTGTAGATAATGCCAATTAAATGAATACCAGCAAGGATTTTCTTAAGATAAATTTAGAGCTATACATTACTCTGGGTAGTACTTTGTTGAAGAAATAAATATTAGCTCTTACACAAGAATAAACATATTGCACTTGATGGGCAAGTACGTGTAGACACAGATCTGGCGATAAGGCTTTAAGGAGGGGAGCAACAAACAGCTCTCCTAGTAATCCCCAGTTGAGCTTTTTCTAGATACATAAGAATATAAACAAAGGAGAGCAATTTGCTTTTAGAGCAATTAAGGAAAGCAATCTGTAGCTCCCCTCCGGGATTTGAGGAGAGGCTGCAGGGGAGCAAGAGCTATGGCTTGCCTCAAATGGCCAGGCCTGTAGACACTGAACTTATGCATGTTTTGGTTGCCATGCCTTTGGGCAATGAATATATATATGACACTCTATATAAAAAATATTTTCAAACTGATTTTCAATGTAATATCAATAAATTTGCAAGAAAAAAACAGATTCTACCTCAAATTGGAAGCAAAATCATAAAGAATAATTATTATAATAATACACTGAGAATGTCTAGTATAAAATTGGCATGTCAAACCTCAAATAAACACAATTTTTCCAATGTAATAAACGCTTAGCAATCTGGTCCTATTGACTTGTTCGTTTTTTGTTCTTATATGAATCATTTTTCTCTTAAACAAACACTAAACTACTAACCACAAGTACTATATAATACCAATCATGGGGCCTGTACTATAAACTTAGATTAGGTTAGCATATAAAGCATAATTTTGAGCAGATAAGAAGCAAATGTTGAAATTGACAGCCAATTTAGTTGTCTGTCGGTGTCGTTGATTTATGACATAATTTATTTTGATTCAGATTTTCAATGTTCTTTGATTTAATAGTTTCTGCGTTGACGCTTTCAATTTCGTGCTTCGTGTGTCGTGACTCGAAAGCGAAAAACTACGTATAGTAATGTTTCGTAATAATAAACATTGTGTCTTTGCCTCTTTCTCTACCTATAATTTTTCCCAAAGATGTTTGCTTAATTTGAGCGCCATATTTGTTAACTTTAGTACAGGGTAAGGGAATGAATAGAATATAAATATTTAAATATTTGCATTAGTTGAATTCCAAACGAATAGGAACCAAGACGTTGGGCAAAAAATGCCGCCAAAACAATACTCAAGCCTAGCCCTTCCTAGACTAGGGCCTACGGCTTGCTGAGCAACAACAATCCTAAAAAATAGCAATGATACCTTCATAGTCACTACTAAAAAGAAGGCGACGCACCTGTTTTTTTCGTCGCCGCAGTTAACTTTCCTTTTGCGGGAACCTTGCTACGCGATTTCTCCATCATGCACCATCGGCCTTCAACAGCGACGTCGTTATTACTAAATGTCCCTATAACGGTCTGAAATGTTCCACAGCTGCCCAGTATTTTATTCCCTGCATGTAAGCTTTAGAAACTGTGTTTATTTTATGATGTATTGTTAATGTGTCCTTAATTACAGCTCTGGTCCTCAGGTATTCACAGTTTCTACAATTGTCGCTGAGGCAATGTGTAAATGTCCTGGACCATATGGAATAAAATTTAACACTGTTATTCCCATTTTACCCAACAATTCATTCCAATCGGATGACAAGATGTTAATTTACTTTATCCAAAACTACTGCCAATCTTCAGCAGGCCTTTCAGTAGGCGTTACAATGACCGTCCAATTATTCTGGTCCTCAGGTATTCACAGTTTCTACAATTGTCGCTGAGGCAATGTGTAAATGTCCTGGACCATATGGAATAAAATTTAACACTGTTATTCCCATTTTACCCAACAATTCATTCCAATCGGATGACAAGATGTTAATTTACTTTATCCAAACTATGGCAAATTTTCCTTCCAGTAGGCCATTCAGTGTAGGCCTACAAAAGTAGGCGTTGCAATGGCGGTCCAATTATTCTGCGGCCGTATCCACCTAGCCCCATGTAAGCAGCAGCCTCAGAATGTGGAAATAACACTCAGTGTAATTTTCAGACAGAATTGACAATTAACACCGTGTGTTATTCTCAGGTACGAGGCCATGTTGAAATATTAGACATTTTCAACAAACTTTCAGAATTCAGTGTGCCCTCTTAGTTAAACTTATATCTTGATACTCAATAGTGGCCAACTAAAGAGTTGTTGAAATCGTATAAAATTTAGACATTTCCAACAAACTTTCAGAATTCAGTGTGTCCCTCTTAGTTAAACTTATAGCTTGATACTCAAAAGTGGCCAAAAAGAGAGTTGCTAAAATCGTATAAAATTTAGACATTTTCAACAAACTTTCAGAATTCAGTGTGTCCCTCTTAGTTAAACTTATAGCTTGATACTCAATAGTGACCAACTAGAGAGTTGTTGAAAACGCATAAAAATTAGACATTTCTAACAAACTTTACGAATTCAGTGTGTCCCTCTTAGTTAAACTTATAGCTTGATACTCAATAGTGGCCAACTAGAGAGTTGGTGAAATCGTATAAAATTTAGACATTTCCAACAAACTTTCAGAATTCAGTGTGCCCCTCTTAGTTAAACTTATAGCTTGATACTCAATAGTGGCCAACTAGAGAGTTGTTGAAATCGGATAAAATTTAGACATTTCCAAAAAACTTTCAGAATTCAGTGTGCCCCTCTTAGTTAAACTGATAGCTTGATACTCAATAGTGGCCAACTAAAGAGTTGTTGAAATCGTATAAAAAATAAAGACATTTTCAACAAACTTACAGAGTCCTTCTTAGTTAAACTTATAGCTTGATACTCAATCGTAAACAATTAGAGAGTTGTTAAAAACGTATAAAATTAGACATTTCCAACAAACTTTCAGAATTCAGTGTGCCCCTCTTAGTTAAACTTATAGCTTGATACTCAATAGTGGCCAACTAGAGAGTTGGTGAAAATCGTATAAAATTTAGACATTTCCAACAAACTTTCAGAATTCAGTGTGCCCCTCTTAGTTAAACTTATAGCTTGATACTCAATAGTGGCCAACTAGAGAGTTGTTGAAATCGTATAAAATTTAGACATTTCCAACAAACTTTCAGAATTCAGTGTGTCCCTCTTAGTTAAACTTATAGCTTGATACTCAAAAGTGGCCATAAAGAGAGTTGCTGAAATCGTATAAAATTTAGACATTTTCAACAAACTTTCAGAATTCAGTGTGTCCCTCTTAGTTAAACTTATAGCTTGATACTCAATAGTGGCCAACTAGAGAGTTGTTGAAATCGTATAAAATTTAGACATTTTCAACAAACTTTCAGAATTCAGTGTGCCCTTCTAAGTTAAACTTATAGCTTGATACTCAAAGGTGGCCAAAAAGAGAGTTGTTGAAATCGTATAAAATTTAGACATTTTCAACAAACTTTCAGAATTCAGTGTGCCCTTCCTATATCAACTTACAGCTTGATACTCAATGGTGCCCAAATAGAGAGTTGATGAAATCGTATAAAATTTAGACATTTTCAACAAACTTTCAGAATTCAGTGTGCCCTTCCTATATCAAGTTACAGCTTAATACTCAATGGTGGCCAGATAGAGAGTTGTTGAAATCGTATAAAATTTAGACATTTTCAACAAACTTCCAGAATACAGTGTGCCCTCTTAGTTAAATTTGTAGCTTCATACTCAATCATAGCCAAATAGAGAGTTGATGAAATCGTATAAAATTTAGACATTTTAAACAAACTTTCAGATTTCAGTTTGCCCTTTTTAGTTAAACTTATAGCTTGATACTCAAAGGTGGCCAAAAAGAGAGTTGTTGAAATCGTATAAAATTTAGACATTTTCAACAAACTTTCAGAATTCAATGTGCCCCCGCTTAGTTAAAATTATAGCTTGATACCCAATGGTGCCCAAATAGAGAGTTGTTGAAATCGTATAAAATTTAGACATTTTCAAAAAACTTTCAGAATTCAGTGTGCCCTTCTAGGTTCAACTTATAGCTTGATACTCAAAGGTGGCCAAAAAGAGAGTTGTTGAAATCGTATAAAACTTAGACATTTTTAACAATCTTTCAGAATTCAGTGTGCCCTTTCTATATCAACTTACAGCTTGATACTCAATGGTGCCCAAATAGAGAGTTGATGAACTCGTATAAATTTTAGACATTTTCAACAAACTTTCAGAATTCAGTGTGCCCTTTCTATATCAACTTACAGCTTAATACTCAATGGTGGCCAGATAGAGAGTTGTTGAAATCGTATAAAATTTAGACATTTTCAACAAACTTTCAGAATTCAGTGTGCACCTCTTCGTTAAACTTATAGCTTGATACTCAATAGTGGCCAACTAGAGAGTTGGTGAAATCGTATAAAATTTAGACATTTCCAACAAACTTTCAGAATTCAGTGTGCCCCTCTTAGTTAAACTTAAAGCTTGATACTCAAAGGTGGCCAAATAGAGAGTTGTTGAAATTGTATAAAAATTAGACATTTCCAACAAACTTTCAGAATTCAGTGTGCACCTCTTAGTTAAACTTATAGCTTGATACTCAATAGTGGCCAACTAGAGAGTTGTTGAAATCGTATAAAAAATAAGACATTTTCAACAAACTTTCAGAATTCAGTGTGCCCCTCTTACTTAAACTTATAGCTTGATGCTCAATAGTGACCAACTAGAGAGTTGTTGAAATCGTATCAAATTTAGACATTTCCAACAAACTTTCAGAATTCAGTGTGCACCTCTTAGTTAAACTTATAGCTTGATACTCAATAGTGGCCAACTAGAGTGTTGTTGAAATCGTATAAAATTTAGACATTTCCAACAAACTTTCAGAATTCAGTGTGCCCCTCTTAGTTAAACTTATAGCTTGATACTAAAAGGTGGCCAA
>NW_027019300.1:47442-62595 GCF_013076305.1 Rhopilema esculentum
TTTAATATTGTTCATTTTTATTGGTTAGTTTCAAACAATCCCTCTGCCACATATAAAACTGAATGGCGCCAATGAGCCTTCAGTTCCTCCTTCTGATAAGTGGTGCCGGTCTCCGTCTATTGACGTCGCACACAACACTGTCAGAATGGTATCCCGAAGGAGACAAAGGGATATGGTGGGGGCTAGCCTGTACTCTGACTTGTGGTGCCGGTCTCCGTCTATTGACGTTGCACACAACGCTTGTCAGATAGAGGGTATTCCTAGGAGACAAAGGGATACCTTCGTTGGCTAGCCCCCGACGAGGAACCTTTTTTTGGCCTTCAAGGCAGAGTGATATAGGTCTCACAGTAAAAAGTGAGAAATGCCTAGCGCAACATATAGCCTCTCCTCTGCAGCTCATCCCCGCCTTCTCGTGGTGTTGGCTGTTTTCGCCAATGGGGCAACTGAGTCGGGGCGAACGTCCAGCGCCCTAGAAATTAAACTGGACAAAAATTGCCGTGGGGTTTAAACTACTTCTCCAAAACACCCGGTCAGTATAGAGCACTATATATTTTCAACCATATGGCATAAATATAAAGATATACTCTATTTTTAAATGTCCTCCATACGTTATAAAAGAGAAGTTGTTCATAAATACGAGGGTATAGTTTAAAGGGTATGAAAAAGTAGCATAAAGCCAATGAACCCTTGCTTCCCCAATTCTTATTCCAAAGTATCTATTTTGTAAAATATAATTTTTAGATTCTGTTTTATTGTTAGGGGCAGTCTTTCGCTAAAATATTTAACAGTCCCATACCCAGAATGAATAATCTGAAATAACAGTCCTAGTAGAAAATATAAATTGTCTTGATTACCCAATTTTTTTAGTCATAGTAAAATGACATCCTCCATCTCATCCCCACCTTTTTTGTCGATGCCAATCGTCTAATACAGACGGGGCAAAAAATAAATATAATTTATAAACAGATGATTCAACTACAAACATAAATTAGATACTGTAGTTAAAAACAAAAACCCTTTAAGTTATACATTCGTTTGAAAGCACACTTTAAATATTTTGCTACAGGATACAAATAAGAACGAATAGTGAAGGAGAATTATGCTGAATATTTTAAAATCAACAGGTCATGGAAAGAAAAAAATAAAGCAATGTGCAGTATTTAAGATTTGATTATTTACGTTGTTGTAATGTTGTTGGAAGAACCCGACTCAAATATTTGCCATATCAAAACATTGATAGTTTGTTGAAATTTTCCAGATTTAATAAGATTTCATAAAACACCTATCAAGCTCTTATAAGGGGCACAATAGCAATGTTCATCTTTAGCTTGATCGGCTTTTTCTTATTTCATCATATACATAATATCAAACTATAGGATGAACTAAAAAGGTAATACTAATTTTGGATAGAAAGTTGATAATGTCTAAATTTTATACACTTTAAACAATTCTATTTTTGCCTCCGATTGAGCAATGATCCGTAGTGTTCATTTTTAAGTTGATCGACATTTTTTATTTATTTTATACGATCGCAACACTTTTCTATTTAACTCCAAATTGGCGATCCTCCATAATGCTGAACTTTAGTGTCATTTAAATTTATCACTTTATTCAACAACTCTCTTTTTCGCCACCATTGAGTATCAAGCTTTAAGTTTATTTAAGAAGGGCAAACTGAATGCTTAAAGTTTGCTGAAAATGTCTAAATTTTATACGATTTCAACAACTCTCTATTTGGCTATGTTTGAGTATCGAGCTATAAGTTTAACTAAGAGGGACACACTGAATTCTGAAAGTTTGTTGGAAATGTCTAAATTTTATACAATTTCACCAACTCTCTTTTTGGCCACTTTTGAGTATCAAGCTATAAGTTTAACTAAGAAGGGCACACTGAATTCTGAAAGTTTGTTGGAAATGTCTAATTTTTATACGTTTTCAACAACACTCTAGTTGGTCACTATTGAGTATCAAGCTATAAGTTTAACTAAGAGGGGCACACTGAATTCTGAAAGTTTGTTGGAAATGTCTAATTTTTATACGTTTTCAACAACACTCTAGTTGGTCACTATTGAGTATCAAGCTATAAGTTTAACTAAGAGGGGCACACTGAGTTCTGAAAGTTTGTTGGAAATGTCTAATTTTTATACGTTTTCAACAACTCTCTAATTGTCTACGATTGAGTTTCAAGCTATAAGTTTAACTAAGAAGGACTCTGTAAGTTTGTTGAAAATGTCTAAATTTTATACGATTTCAACAACTCTCTAGTTGGCCACTATTGAGTATCAAGCTATAAGTTTAACTAAGAGGGACACACTGAATTCTGAAATTTTGTTGGAAATGTCTAAATTTTATACGATTTCACCAACTCTCTAGTTGGCCACTATTGAGTATCAAGCTATAAGTTTAACTAAGAGGGACACACTGAATTCTGGAAGTTTGTTGGAAATGTCTAAATTTTATACGATTTCACCAACTCTCTAGTTGGCCACTATTGAGTATCAAGCTATAAGTTTAACTAAGAGGGGCACACTGAATTCTGAAAGTTTGTTGGAAATGTCTAATTTTTATACGTTTTCAACAACACTCTAGTTGGTCACTATTGAGTATCAAGCTATAAGTTTAACTAAGAGGGGCACACTGAATTCTTAAAGTTTGTTGGAAATGTCTAATTTTTATATGTTTTCAACAACTCTCTAATTGTCTACGATTGAGTATCAAGCTATAAGTTTAACTAAGAAGGACTCTGTAAGTTTGTTGAAAATGTCTAAATTTTATACGATTTCAACAACTCTCTATCTGGCCACCATTGAGTATTAAGCTGTAAGTTGATATCGGAAGGGCACACTGAATTCTGAAAGTTTGTTGAAAATGTCTAAATTTTATACGATTTCATCAACTCTCTATTTGGGCACCATTGAATATCAAGCTGTAAGTTGATATAGGAAGGGCACACTGAATTCTGAAAGTTTGTTTAAAATGTCTATATTTTATACGATTTCAACAACTCTCTTTTTGGCCACCTTTGAGTATCAAGCTATAAGTTTAACTTAGAAGGGCACACTGAATTCTGAAAGTTTGTTGAAAATGTCTAAATTTTATACGATTTCAACAACTCTCTATTTGGGCACCATTGAGTATCAAGCTATAATTTTAACGAAGAGGGGCACACTGAATTCTGAAAGTTTGTTGAAAATGTCTAAATTTTATACGATTTCAACGACTCTCTAGTTGGCCATTATTGAGCATGAAGCTATAAGTTTAACTAAGAGGGGCGCACTGAATTCTGAAAGTTTGTTGAAAATGTCTAAATTTTATACGATTTCAACAACTCTCTATTTGGTTACGATTGAGTATCAAGGTATCAGTTGAACTAAGAAGGGCACACTGAAATAGGAAAGTTTGTTGAAAATGTCTAATTTTTATACGATTTCAACAACTCTCTATTTGGCCACCTTTGATTATCAAGCTATCAGTTAAACTAAGAGGGGCACACTGAATTCTGAAAGTTTGTTGAAAATGTCTAAATTTTATACGATTTCAACAACTCTCCATTTGGCTACCATTTAGTATCAAGCTATAAGTTAAACTCGGAAGGGCACGCTGAATTAAGAAAGTTTGTTGAAAATGTCTAACTTTTATACGATTTCAACAACTCTCTAGTTGGCCACTATTGAGTATCAAGCTATGAATTTAACTAAGAGGGGCAAACTGAATACTGAAAGTTTGTTGAAAATTTCTAAATTTTATACGATTTCAACAACTTTCTATTAAGCTATGATTGAGTATGAAGCTACAAATTTAACAAAGAGGGCACACTGTATTCTGGAAGTTTGTTGAAAATGTCTAAATTTTATACGATTTCAACAACTCTCTAGTTGGTTACGATTGAGTATCAAGGTATCAGTTGAACTAAGAAGGGCACACTGAAATAGGAAAGTTTGTTGAAAATGTCTAATTTTTATACGATCTCAACAACTCTCTATTTGGCCACCTTTGATTATCAAGCTATCAGTTTAACTAAGAGGGGCACACTGAATTCTGAAAGTTTGTTGAAAATGTCTAAATTTTATACGATTTCATTAACTATCTATTTGGGTACCATTGAGTATCAAGCTGTAAGTTTATTTAAGAAGGGCACACTCAATTCGGAAAGTTTGTTGGAAATGTCTAAATTTTATACGATTTCAACAACTCTCTATTTGGCTATGTCTGAGTATCAAGCTATAAGTTTATCTTAGAAGGGCACACTGAATTCTGAAAGTTTGTTGAAAATGTCTAATTTATATACGATTTCAACAACTCTCTAGTTGGTCACTATTGAGTATCAAGCTTTAAGTTTAACTAAGAGGGGCACACTGAATTCTGAAAGTTTGTTGGAAATGTCTAAATTTTATACGATTTCAACAACTCTCTAGTTGGCCACCTTTGAGTATCAAGCTATAAGTTTAACTAAGAGGGGCACACTGAATCCTGAAAGTTTGTTGAAAATGCCTAATTTTTATACAATTTCAACAACTCTCTATTTGGCCACCTTTGAGTATCAAGCTATAAGTTTAACTAAGAGGGGCACACTGAATTCTGATAGTTTGTTGAAAATGTCTAAATTTTATACGATTTCAACAACTTTCTATTTGGCTATGATTGAGTATGAAGATACAAATTTAACTAAGAGGGCACACTGTATTCTGGAAGTTTGTTGAAAATGTCTAAATTTTATACGATTTCAACAACTCTCTATTTGGTTACGATTGAGTATCAAGGTATCAGTTGAACTAAGAAGGGCACACTGAAATAAGAAAGTTTGTTGAAAATGTCTAATTTTTATACGATTTCAACAACTCTCTATTTGGCCACCTTTGATTATCAAGCTATCAGTTTAACTAAGAGGGGCACACTGAATTCTGAAAGTTTGTTGAAAATGTCTAAATTTTATACGATTTCATCAACTCTCTATTTGGGCACCATTGAGTATCAAGCTGTAAGTTTATTTAAGAAGGGCACACTGAATCCTGAAAGTTTGTTGAAAATGCCTAATTTTTATACAATTTCAACAACTCTCTATTTGGCCACCTTTGAGTATCAAGCTATAAGTTTAACTAAGAGGGGCACACTGAATTCTGATAGTTTGTTGAAAATGTCTAAATTTTAAACGATTTCAACAACTCTCTTTTTGGCCACTTTTGAGTATCAAGGTATAAGTTTAACTAAGAGGGGCACTCTGAATCCTGAAAGTTTGTTGAAAATGCCTAATTTTTATACAATTTCAACAACTCTCTATTTGGCCACCTTTGAGTTTCAAGCTATAAGTTTAACTAAGAGGGGCACACTGAATTAAGAAAGTTTGTTTAAAATGTCTAAATTTTATACGATTTCAACAACTCTCTAGTTGGCCACTATTGAGTATCAAGCTATAAATTTAACTAAGAGGGGCAAACTGAATACTGAAAGTTTGTTGAAAATGTCTAAATTTTATACGATTTCAACAACTCTCTATTTGGCTATGTTTGAGTATTGAGCTTTAAGTTGAACTAAGAAGGTCACACTGAATTCGGAAAGTTTGTTAAATTTTGAACTGTTTGTTAATTGATTATTGGCAAAAAGGAAGTATCTTAACACAAAATCTTTGACTTTGCAAGTTATACTGGCCTGGATATACTTCAATGTTGCCGTAAGGCTTTTCCATTCAAATCAAATGGTAACTGTTCATGTCCATAAAGGGTGACTTTCAGTAGCTCTTTTTTGAAAGATTTAATATACCATGAGTCAACAATATCGCATGAACAATGTTGAGAAGATCACGTCTATTTAAATCATAAGTATTGCAGAGCAGAAAATAGTGCTCCGTGTCCTCAACACTATCATTTGTTGGGCATAAAGGGTTCAAAGAATCCCTAAAATTATCTTTGAATTTATGAAAATTTAGCTTACTGAGTCCAACCCGTAGCTGTGTTAGGACGGATAAGTCTTTTGGATCATAAATACGATAGACCGGCTTTGGGGCTGGGCGGTTAATTGACAGTAAATTTTTCATGAAAAGATTCACAGAGCTGGATAGTCTAATTTCAGGGTCGAGCCTTCCCCATTCCAATAAGCAGTTTAGATAGAAGCTTGATTTGAAACCTAGCGTTATTGCACGTATTTGCCCATTTGTAGCACGTCTGCAAAGATCATAGCAGGCCTCTTGTAGATGAGGATGTATATATATATATAACAAAATGTATATTTCTACTAAGTCTATAAATTTATTCATATTATTTTGGGTATCAGACTGTTGAATTCGTTAGCAAAAGACTGCCATAACAAATCATCTCAACCTATAAATTCTATATTGCAAATAGGTGCTGTTGAATAAGAATTGGGGAAACAAGGATTCATTGGCTTTATGCCCCTTTTTCAGACCTTTAAGCTATACCCTCGTATTTATGAACAACTTCTCTTTTATAACGTATGGAGGACATTTAAAAATGGAGTAAATCTTTATATTTATGCCATATGGTTGAAAATATATAGTGCTCTATACTGACCGGGTGTTTTGGAGAAGTAGTTTAAACCCCACGGCAATTTTTGTCCAGTTTAATTTCTAGGGCGCTGGACGTTCGCCCCGACTCAGTTGCCCCATTGGCGAAAACAGCCAACACCACGAGAAGGCGGGGATGAGCTGCAGAGGAGAGGCTATATGTTGCGCTAGGCATTTCTCACTGTTTACTGTGAGACCTATATCACTCTGCCTTGAAGGCCAAAAAAAGGTTCCTCGTCGGGGGCTAGCCAACGAAGGTATCCCTTTGTCTCCTAGGAATACCCTCTATCTGACAAGCGTTGTGTGCAACGTCAATAGACGGAGACCGGCACCACAAGTCAGAGTACAGGCTAGCCCCCACCATATCCCTTTGTCTCCTTCGGGATACCATTCTGACAGTGTTGTGTGCGACGTCAATAGACGGAGACCGGCACCACTTATCAGAAGGAGGAACTGAAGGCTCATTGGCGCCATTCAGTTTTATATGTGGCAGAGGGATTGTTTGAAACTAACCAATAAAAATGAACGATATTAAAATAACAATATGGGATCCTGTCAATCATGCTGGCTTGTTGTTCTTATCAACCAATCATATCATTGTAAAGAGGGTGAGGCAAGAATGCTTTGCCATGAAAGACCGCCAAAACAGAGACCTTCGAAAAGCCCGCCAAATTTCGTTGAACAGAGTCCCGCCATGATATTTTGAAGATTTATTTTCTGTGAAATCCTTGGTTTACTCAGTGATTCTGTAAACTCTTACCAATAAACGGAAAATGAGGTAAAGAACGTTTATTCTCTTCTTGGACATTGATTTATTTATCTCTTTAAAGGTGAAATTTGAATTCCTGATCTATCTGCTTCTTGTTGTCGCTAAACACAAAGCTTGTGTTGTAATCAAACATGGCCAAAAATTTAAGGCGATGCATTGAAGCCCCCCGGTAGAAGGGCAGGGTTGCAGCTTATACAGTTGCTTCGCTTTTGTATTTGTAAATATCACTTTCACCCCAATGCCATATGTATCCAGCAATAAAGAACAGCCTAAAGCAATTCGCGATAACAAAGTTTCGCGAAATTAGAACCATAATTAGGTATTATTGTTTCGTATTATGAAAGTCTAGTATAAAACAGATTTGAAACTTATAGAAAGACTACGATGGATAACAGTTTGTAAATCAGATTGTTTTACTGATTGACTGTTGCACGAATACCCTAAACATGGAACCAAGCAATGTTTTGAATTTTATTTGGCCTTTGTATCTTATTGATCATAATTAAATTTCCAAGATAAAGATTTTTAAATAGAATGCCTTGTAAAATATCTATTCTAAGGACGGCCAGAATATGCATCTAATATTGAAAACATTGACAAGATCCTAGGCAATTATCGCTAGCTGTTCTTAATAATTATGACCCAAGGACACATTAAAGGCACTTATCTTTAGTGGCACCTGTTTTTAGGGGTACTCTAACAAAAACTCTATAAGTATAAAAAGCTCGTTTAAGGGACAACATAACAAAGTTTCCATTGAGATTAAAAAGGCTATTTCTGTAAGCCTAGCTTGAACGATGTAGATAGCACTTTCTAGCTTCGTGGTAGGCATTGCCACCACCTAGATTATCTATAGAGCTTTTGGAGGCCCTGTTGTAAAACGTGCGAGTTCGAGATTGTAAAGATCAAATTGTTATTGATGCTCTGCATGGTTATGGCCAAATTTTGGGTCAGGTTCATCGACTGTTTAACTATTCGAGTAGCTAACCTAATGTACGTATCCTAAGGCAGAATTGTTTATTTGCAAATAAAGATCAAATTGAATCGTCATGCAATAGATGATTATTGAATCGTCATGCAATAGATGTTCTTTTGATGGCTAGAACATACCACAGGCGGTTCCAAGGAGAGTATAGGGGGGGGGAGGTAAAATTTAAATTTGAAACTGGTGACACGATTTATTTTTTCCTCTGAATTTTTAATGTTCCCCGATTTTAGAGTTTAAACAGAATCCAGTTTCGAAGTTTCGTAAAAATTATATTTCCTCCACATCGAATGTCTTTTTTACCTATAATTTGAGGCCCCACTGATCTCAAAACAGTGTGCGGATTTCAAGCTGCAGCCTCGTTTCCGGTATAAATATGTCGAATGAAAATGGCGGTCGTCCACATGGATCAACAACCAATTAAAACATTATTTCAAGGTAAGGAAAACAAAATATTATCACGGTTTTGTTTGAAAAAGCTTTCTATAAAAAGCAGTTCTTTTTCAGATGAAGGTTTAAAAAACCCCTAGCTTTATTTGTATGAGCCAGCAAAGAACGAAAAGCAAGGCTCAGTCTCTGTAATGTGGGGCAAATGCATTCGCTAGATCATTTCAGTGTGGCTAACTTTGCGTGCGGAAACTTGAATTTTCACACAAAATTTTGATTTTCAAAATTGTTCTGTAGGAGGCACCTTAGAATGTGCTTAAAGAATGGCCATTAAAAGTATCTATTATAGACACCCGCACCAGTTCAATAGGGATCATAGATGAGGCTTTTCCCAGAAAACTTCCTCTGAAACAATGTCATTCAGAAAACCACGAGATTTCTTGTCCTAGGGGTCTGCATAACTTTGGTACATAGCACATTGAATAAAAATTTAATTGCACAATTTATGCAACCAGTGGGCTTCAAATGATTTCATGATCTTCTTTGCTTTACATTCATCAAAAGCACTTTTAACGGTGTTCAGAATGTATTTTCACGCATTTAAAGGGTTTTCAAGCGAAAAAGAATTTTTATAAAGTTTTTGGATTCTTGAACTTTTTTGAAACGTCTGTGGTCACAGATATTTTTGAAAAATTACTCATGTTCTTCTTTCGAAATATGATCTAGAAATTCATCAAAAAAATTTCTAATGGTTTTGATAATGTATTTTTACACATTTCAAGATTTCTCAAATGACAATAAAATTTTGCAAAATTTTTGGATTCTTTTTATTTTTCTAAACAGGTCAGCAGTCACAGCTATATTTAAAAATGTTTGTGCTTCTTTATTTGAAAATATTTAATAGAAAACTCCCAAGAAGTGCTGTTAAGAACATATCATGAGGCTAATTCGGTTGTTTGGAGTGAAAGTTTTACCTTTATCAAACATTGCAATATCTTTAATCTTTTTGCAGGTCATAGTTTTTTAATGTTGATGAATTTTTTTTTCAGACATCACTTGGAAGATAACAGAAATGTCTTGAGAAAGCTAAATGGAGGTATTTTTTAGTTTTTTCTTACTTTAAGACCATGAACTTTATTTAGAAGTTTTTCAAATTTTTGAAGCTCTTTCACAAATTCACTGTCAGAAACATTTTCAAATGACTTGGTGCTTTGTTCCAAATTTTTCCTAGCAGTTTATCAAGAGCACTTCTAATGGTGTTTGGAATGTATTTTAACTCATTTGAAGGTGTTTGAAGTGAAAAATTTTTTGTCACAGATTCTATGAAAAATTTCTTAGTTCCTTTTTCAAAATATTGTTTTTTTTATTTTGGTATCCGTCATTCCATTGGCTAACAATTTCATTCAATGAATTCAAACTATTTTTTTAGTTACATTCAAAATTGGATTCTAGGTAATAAATTGTACGCTTTCATCCAAGGATTTTAAAATCGTTAATGAATTATACACTTGGTTAATGTTATCTTTTTGTTGAAGCAATCAGAGAATTTTTAGTAGTTTTTTTATTTTGGTAGCTGTCATTCTAGATTTAGGACACTTAGCTACCAATTTCTTTAAGAGAATTTCAAATATTTTTTAATCAGATCCAAAATTGTGTTAGTATGTAATGAATTGTGCTCTAGTTTAATTTTATCCCATCCTTCAAGTAGTCAGGGAAGATTTAGGGGTTTCATTTTTTGGTATCTGATATTCTTAAAATAAGACAATTGGTTACTAATTTCATACAGTGAATTTTTTTAATTAGATTCAAATTTGCATTCTACCTAGTGAATTGTGAGGTGGTTTAATCTTATCCTGTCCTACAAGCAGTCAGATAATTTTTAGGGGTACCTGTCATACTTAAAATAAGACCATTATGTACAAACACCATGGTACACTCTCCTATGCCAAAAAGCCGAAAACGGTCTATCTTGTGGGACTGAATACGTTGTGAATCTGAGTTGGTTTCAACATCACTGCTATTTTTCAAAGCATCTTGAACATTTAGTAGTTCGGACATTTTGCCTTACTTTTAATGAATGTTTCATTAATTTTCATGCAAATAATACTTTGACAATTATCATGTAAGTAAGGTCAGAGAAAGAACTTATATTGGACAATTAAAGAACTATCCCTTAAACAGAGAGCATTGTATTCAATAGGACCCTGTTCTAATTTATCACAAATAGTCTAGTGGTTGATTTTAAAATAGACTTCCTTGGATAATAAAGCCAACAATGATGTTAAATTACTTTTCTAAGGTCTAATTTCTGTTCACACCTGCAAAGTATATTCCAGTACAAGGGGAAGTTGTTACCTGTTTGAAGGCTTTAGTATAGGGGTCTTAAC
The DNA here is from genome assembly GCF_013076305.1 of Rhopilema esculentum. Next base: position 58,488 of record NW_027019300.1, read on the forward strand.
TGGAACTTTACTCTAGAAAGTCAGAATTTCAGGAGATCTCAAGAGACATGTTTGAATTGGCAAACTGAAACCAGTGAGAACCAAACCCCCCATTACAATGTTTCAATGTAGGGTGCGCGAATGACGAGAATGATTACTAGAAAATCGATTAAAACCATCAAATAGCATTCTGCCTGTGGACATTAATTCTAAGAGTAAGGTTGTATTGAAAGGTAGAACAATTGCATCAATGATTGCATTTTCCAGCGAACTAGGATCAGTAAAATTCGAAAATTTATCCGCCTTCTGCGGTAACTATGGTGCCGCCTCAGGTATTATCTTTCTTGGACTTGTTTACTGTGACACGAACAATAATTTGCAAACTACCATATTATTAAATGACGTCTTTTTATTACTCAGAAAAGTTTAGAATATTGAGAATATAGAAATATCACGGAAAGATCTACAAAGAACTTTCTTCATTTATGTCTTTGTTTTTTAGGGACATTTTATTATAAAAGCGAGTAACCCACATCAAATATTAATCCATAATCTCTGAATAGATGCTCTTTCTTGTTTGTTAAATTCATGTCCTTTCATAATCTAAATGTTTGTGCAACTGGGATTCCATGTTTTCTTTTCGATTGCCTAACCTCCTTGTCAGAAGGTCAAGTCCCTCCGTCGGGGAATTTCTAGCGCCACCACTGCCCTGAGACCCCTAGCACTAAACCCCAGTTCGGAGTCCATAATGTGTATTGCCGGTATGAAAATGAAAGTTTTTAATGATAAAAGCATATGGCTCTACGGGGCTGACTTCATCATACTTTTTTATACAACAAAGGAAAATTACAAAAATAAATGTTAAAACGTTTTCATTCCAAAAACTCTCAGCCAAGTACGAGATAAAAAGTCCTTGAAGGCTTTACAATACTTTTACTGAATTTTTTACCTCAAAAGAACAAGCAACGAACGCTTTCGTTTCGATCAATGACATGCCGATCTTTCCTTTGCTCGGCTTAAACCCCCCCCCCCACCCCCCACCAACACCACACTGTAACAGGAATAGCCTCCTCTAATATGATTGGACAATTTAGTATCCGTAGTCTCGTTTTCGTGTTTAATTAAATGAATGAACCTATCATATTTTCTTAGCCCTTAATCATCTTTTGTTTGTATATTATTATTTAAGTGACTTATTTTACATGAAAAGGGAGTTGTTGCCGAAATGGCAAAAGCGTAACAAGAGCGTCTTTTTATGCATCTCGATTCTTTGAGGGAAACCTCTCACAACACCTTCTCAGTGCTGGCTTTGTGCCTGCTCCAAACTTTCAAAGTTTGTCTAGAATTCAAGAATTCTTATTGAGCCACTCTGAAGGAGCGTTAAGAGATGCTTCCTCACTGCATATCTGTATTGGAATACACCTCTGAAGAAAATGCAATAATCTGCAAAGTACATTTACAACGAAGCTCATATCTCGTTAGGAGTACATTAAATGCCAAAAAATTCAGTGCCAAAAGTTTCGGTTTCCTAGATATTTTTTAAGTCTCTGTGTAAATCTCGATGAGAACCAGAATGAAGAGCCAGTATAGGCGTTGGTTCAACCCATAGACTCGAATTTCTTGGATGCAGAGGGCAAAAGAAAAGAAAGTGAAGATGAGCTGCATACCTCGTAAGTTTATGTCAAAGGAGATGAAAAAAATGAAAATTGATACGCAAACAACATAAAAGATTATTTTTTTGCCATTTCGGAAGTTTAACGAAGTCAAACTAGATTTTTCTAGCGTTTGAAGATTTCGTTTGAAGAAAAAATTCCCGTTTCAAAATAATTCAGTGGGATTAATTTTTGATTGCCCTCAAACCACTCGATTTGTTTCAATATTCATGTTTTTCTTCCACGGAAGAGATTTACCTTCCCATCATGCTCGGGCACAGAGAGGTTATAGAGGCCCCTGGTGTAAAAAAGGGGAAGTGCGGATCACTTGCGAGCAAAAAGCGAGCAGAAAATCTGGTAGCCTGTGCTCCAGACCCTATCTGGCAATTACGCCCCTAAGATTTGCTTAAGATACATTTCAGAACGATTTCTCGCAGTAGTTTCGAGACGTTAAATGGTCGTCAATTATCCGACAAAAGCCCTAATTTTCTGACAAGATCGCTGATTGGGGGGGGGGAAGGGGGGCATACCCTCCATAATTTCTGGCACTGAGGGATATTATTCAAACCAGCAACAGAAACAAATTAATTTCCAGCATGAAATTTGTCCCAAAAAATTTTCCAGACGACAGTTTGCAATTTTTCTCTACTTTTTTAACATTTTTCTCATTTCAACATACCAAACAAATTACTTTAGAAATTCATGGTCCCAAGAAGGGGTTTTGTTTTACAATTGTTTCTGTTTTCCGTTTGAATTTTGAAAATCCACTGGTTACAGGAAATTACTGGAAAACAATTTTTTCTCGCAGGAGGTTTTTGTCAAATACGACGGCTATAGTCTTTAACGGAGATAACGTCTTTGATTCTAATTTTGTATTCATGTATCCCCTGCTTTTCTTCACCATCCCAGTTTTACTTTATTGAAGAATTTTGGTATCAAATATTCCATTCTCTTTTCACAGGGCACATTATATCTATAAATGAATAGCCATCTGTAATTGTGTATCTTTAAAATAAACTTTGCCGAAATTCTTGACCCAAAAAAAGTAGTCTGAGCACCCCTTACTAAGTATAATACGAGCATCGTCTCCCTTTTGGTAAAAGAGGCCCAATAATTGTAATTAAAAGCTCTTTGCTGATCACCAGCAAAGGCTTCTGGCTTGATAACCCTTTCAATAAAAGTTTTTTAAAAAGTCATTTCATATTCTCTTGCATAAAAAAGGGGAAAAAGGTAGCCACCTAACAATTCCTAAAATGCACTTAGCACCAAGCATTGAGTTGGTTGCGCTAGGCTTTCGCATATTGAACCTTCCTGAAACCATTCGATTTTGTTATTAATTTCTACCTGTTTATGTTGCGTAAGCTTTACTTTTAACTGAGCTCATGAACTAAACTCCCCCCTCCCCCCTGGCCCTCCAATTATGTCTACCCTGCTACGTGGTATTGACTTTACTGTATTTCCATTATCCTTGTAAAAACTATGGTTTTCAGCATGCTACATAGTCCTTAAGAATTCGATTTTCAAATAGCCCCTGGACCTGAAACCTTTGAGAAATGGAACACGTGATGGAAGTCTTTGTTCTGAGTCTTCATCATTCCTGTAAAATAATGGGTAATATATTATTAATGCATTAAAACTATTGGCTTTTGGTGTCAATATATAATGTGTATCTCAATTAGCCATATTCTTAGAAAAGCATTTTACACTACTGACTGTGCGATTCTGCTGTAAAAGTTAGAAGCATATGGCACCTGAGAACAAAGAATCCCTGAGAACAGAGAACAAAGAGTACCCTGACTGGGGTCTTGTTCCAAGTTTTTAAAACTACAACCAGAAATAAAATGCCTGCCCTTTTTTCTCCAACTTTCTGGGTGTTTGTCCAAAAGGGACCACAGTTGGCAAATAGAGAAGGAGAGTCACATGGCACATTACAGAAAACAGTTCAAACCCCAGCCCAGATATCAAAACCCTTTTTCTTCGTAAAAACTCTCAAAATATGAATTCTGTTGCAGATCATAATACTTGGTTACGGAGAATTGTGTATGAATGACGAGGAGCATGGTAAGTGCTATTTTGTTCACTTTTTAAGAAAATACCTGCTTTGTCTTCCTAATCTAAACATTTGATTCTATTCTTTTTATTTTTCTTTTTTAATACTTTAGAGCATTATTTTTTGTTCTGCCCCCGTCCTCTTTTCGTTAAATTAATCCTTGATTGTCTTCTTTTGAAAGTCTTTCTTTAAATCCATTAAATCTTTTTATTTTTCTTTTTTTCTCTTCAATACTTTAGAGCATTATTTGTTGTCTGCCCCCGTCCTCTTTTCGTTAAATTAATCCTTGATAATCCTCACTTGAAACTCCTTCTTTAAATCCATTAAATCTTTTTTTTTTTTTTTTTTTTCTCTTTGATACTTTAGAGCATATTTTTGTGTTCTGCCCCGTCCTCTTTTCGTTAAATTAATCTTATAATCCTCACTT
>NW_027019300.1:62695-83193 GCF_013076305.1 Rhopilema esculentum
TATAAAAAATCGAGCAATTTACATAGTACATAATAAGCACAAATGAAATAACAAAAAAAAAAATTAAAAGCAAAACACGATTCAGGCGTTTAAGTCTGAATTATAGGAAAAAATTAATGAAAAGAGTCATCTACAAAAACAAAACAAGAACCGGGACGTCTATGATTATAAATAGCAAGAAAAACTATTTGGGTCACTAACACGAAAAGCTTTAGAAATTGTTATATCGTCAGGCCATTGATAATCACTTTAATAATAACCTAAGAAGCCTAGATATCCCAGGCTTGGTAAGAAATGGAGTCTTCTTGGTAAATGAGTCACTTTTAAGCTTGATTGAGCTTTTTCTTAGAAATTTCATCCAATCATAATATGAAAAAACCTACAGGAAGAAACTAAAAGGGTAAGACTTATTTTTGTGATGAGAAGTTGAATAATGTCATAAATTAAATATTTACGCTTTTGAGAATCAAATTGCTACATTTAAACTCCGATTGAGCAAATGACTCCGTCAGCTGTTCATTTTAAGTTGAATCGAAACCAATTATGTTTACTATTTTATGAACGAGTCCGCAAAAACTTTTCTATTTGAACTCCAAATTGGCATAACTCCAGTAAGTGCTTATGCTTTTTGTGTCATTGAATTTGTAGTCCTTTATCAACGCAACCTCTAATTAGTCACGTAATGCAGTAATCAAGCTATAAGTTTAACTAAGAGGGGACACTGAACTTCTGAGAGTGTGGATGTCTCAAACTTTATACGATCAACAATCTTCAAGTTGGCCACTATTGAGTATCAAGCTATAAGTTTAACTAGCGGGCACAATCTGATTCTGAAAGTTTGTGTTGAAATGTCTAAATTTATACGATCTTCAACAACTCTTAGTTGCCACTATTGAGTATCCAGCTATAAGTTTAACTAAGAGTGGGCAACTGAATCTCTGGAAGTTTGTTTCAAGTGTCTAAATTATACGAATTTCAACAACTGCTCTATTTGGCCACCATCTGAGTGTATCAGCTTATAAGTTTTAACTAGAGGGCACAGCATAAAGGTTGCTGAAATTGTGGAATGGTCTAAATTGTATACGGTTTCAAAAACTCCTAGATTGTCTCGAGAGTATCAAGCTTTAAGTTTAACTAAGGAGGGGCACAACTGAATTCGAAAGTTTGTTGAAAATGTCTATAATAAGTTAACAACTCTCTAATTGTTAACGATTGAGTATGCAAAAGCTATAAGTTTACTAAGAGAGGGGCCCCCTGAATTCTGAAGTTTGTTGCGAGATGTCTACATTTATACGATTTCAACAACTCTCTAGTTGGCACTATTGAGTATCAGCATAAAGTTAACTAAGAGGGGCACACGCTGAATTCTGAGAAAGTTTTGTTTGAGAATTTTCTAAATTTTATATCGATGTACAACAAACATTCTAGTTACCACCTATTAGGTATCAGTCTAATAGTTTAACGCTAAGAGGTGGACACAACTGAAGTCTCGAAAGTTTGTTGGAAAATGTCCTAATAATTTTATAGACTTTAACAACTCTCTAGTTGGCCACTATGAGTCAATGGCTATAGTTTAACTAACGAGGAGGCACACTAAACTGTAAGTTTTGTGTAAAACATGTCTAATTTGTATACATTTCAACAACTTCTATTTGAGCACCTTAGCGTATCAAGCTATAATGTTATTAACTAAAGTAGGGGCACAACTATTCTGAAAGATTTGTCTGAAAATGTTCTGAAATTTTATACGATCTTCAAAAAACTCTCTAAGTGTTCCACGATTTGAGTAAGTCACAGACTGAAGTTTAACTAAGAGGGGCACACTGTTCTGAAAGTTTGTTGAAACATGGTCTAAATTTTTAGATCGATATTCAAAACTCTCTAATTTGGCTATCCTTATGTGTCGAGTATACAACTAGCTATAGTTTAACTAAGAGGAGGCAACACTGAAATTCTGAAAGTTGTTGGAAATGTCAAATTTATTAAGACGAACTTGTCAACAACCTTTCACTAGGTATGAGCCCCCTATCTTAGAGTACTAAAGCTAGTAAGTTTTAACTAGAAGGTCGACACTGAATTTCTGAAGTTTGTTGAACATGTAAATTGTTATACGATTTCAACAACTTCTCTATTGGCCACTATTGAGTATCAGCTATAAGGTTTAACTGAAAGAGGGGACGACCATCTGTAATTCTGAAATTTGTTGGAAATGTCTAAATATTATACGGTTTTCAAAAATCTCTATTGGTCCATCATTTAGTATCAAGCTTAATTTATAACAAAGAGAGGCATCACTAAACTCTGAAAGTTTGTTGAAATGTTCAAAATTTTTACATTTCAACAACGGTACTCTAAGTGCGCATATATTGAGTCCTCAAGACTATTACCAGTCTTAACTAAGAGGGACACAGCCGTAGTCCTGAAGTTTGTATGGAAAATGTCTAATTTTATAATATTTCAACAACCTCTATTGTCTACGATTGCTACTTTTTAAAGCTATCAAGTTACTAAGTCAACCCAGGGGGAAACTGAATCTGAAAGTTTGTTACCAATGTTACACGCATTTTATTACGTTTCAACAACTCTCTATTCTGGCCACCTATTTAATAGCTATAAGTTGGCGAACTAGAGATAGCGGCACATCACTGTATTGAAAGTTTTGTGACAATGTCTAAATTTTATACATTAAAAACTACCTCTCTAAGTTGTGACTGATTGAGTATCAAGCTATAGAAGTTTTAACGAAGAGGGCACATGATCTGTAAATGTTTTGTTGAAAGTCCTAATTTTATACGTTTCAACACTCTCAGTCTGTCGACTATTGAGTATCAAGCTATAGGTTTAAAAGCTAAGAAAGGTCACACCTGAGTTCTGAAAGTTTTTGAGAAAGATCAATTTATATGCGAGTTTACAACTCTCTAGCTTGCTCACTATTGAGTATCAAGCTATAAGTTTAACTAAGAGGGCCACTGAGATTCTGAAAAATTTTGTTAGAAATGTCTAAATTTTATACGCATTTCAACAACTCTCTTATTTGTCACTTTGAGTATCAACTTATAGAAGTATTTAAACTAAGAGGGAGTCAGCGACTTATTACCTCGAAAGTTTGTTGAAAATGTCTAAATTATACGATTTCAAACAACTCACTAGTTGGTCACCATGAGTATCAAGCTATAGAGTTTCACTAAGAGGGGCACAGACACTGAATTCTGACAAGTTTGTTTGAAAATGTTAAATTACGATTTAACACTCTTTAGTTGCGCACTCTTTGAAGTATCGAAGGCTATAAGTGTTAACTAAGAGGGGACACTGAATCCTGAAAAGTTTTGTTGGAATATCCTTACATTTTATAACGATTTCAACAACCTCTCCCTTAGATTGCACCAATTGAGAGTAAATATAGCATAGACGTATTAACTTAAGAGGGGGCAACTGAATTCTGAAAGTTTGTTTGAAATGTCTAATTTTAATAACGTGATCTCAAGCAACTCTCTATTGGGCTATATCCTGTAAGTATCAAGCCATAAGTATATACATTAGAGGGCCAACTCTGGTATGAAAGGTTTGGTTGAGAAATGTCTAAATTTTATAAGATTTCAACAAGTCTCTAGTTCGGCCTACTGGGTCTGAGTATCAAACTGTAATAGTATACTAGAGGGACAAACTGGGAATTCTGAAGTTGTTGAAATGTCTAAATTTTATACGTTTCAACAAGCTCTTCTAGTTGTGCACCTATTGAAGTATAAACCTATATAAGTTTAAACTAAGAGGGACCACTGGAAATCTGAATTTTGTTGAAAATTGTATCAAATTTTATACATATTCCAACAACTCTATCTAATTGTCCCGCTTTGAAGTATCAAGCTATATCAGTCTGAACTCAGAGGGCGCACTACTGAATTCCTGAAAGTTGGTTGGTATAATGTCTAACATTTATATCGTTTCTGAACAACTCTCTTAGATGTTACATTCCAGTATCAAGCTTTAAGTATTACTAAGAGGTCACCTACTGTCAAAGTTGTGATAAATGTTCTAAATTTTATACGATTTCAATCAACCTCTAGTTGGTCCACCTATGAGCTATTCAAATATATCCCAGTTATAACTACACGAGGGGCAGTAAATTCTGATGAAATTGATATGAGAAATATAGTTCCTAAATTTTTAACCGATTTCACAACTTCTCTAATTGTCCTGTTGAGTATCAAGCTATAGTTAACAAATTGTATAATCATATAGAGGCACACTGAATTCTAAGAGTCTTTTGTTGAAATGTCTAAAATTTTATACGATTTCAAACTCTCTAGTCTGGCCACTATTGAGTATCAAGCTATAGTTTAACTAAGAGGGCACACTAATTCTGAAAGTTTGTTGAAATGTCTAAATTTATACGATTTCAACAACTCTCTTAATGCCTATGATTAGTATAAGCTATAAATTAACTAAAGAGGCACATTCGAAGTTTGCGTTTGGACAATGTCTAATTTTAATCTATGTTCAAACTCTTATTCTGGACCATTAGAGTATCTACAGCTATACAGTTTAACATAAGAGGGCACCGCTTGATTCTGAAAGTTTCGTTGGATTCTAAATTTTAACATTCAACCAAACTCTCTAGTTGGCCTATGTCGAATGTAAACTATCAGTTTTACTAAGAAGGCAACACTGATTCTGAAAGTTTTGTTGAAAAGTGTCTAAATTTTATACGATTTCAAACTCTCTATTGCTTGGACTTGAGTATCAAGCTAAAGTTTAACTTAGAAGGGCACACTGAATTTGAAAGTTTGTTGGAAATGCTCTAAATTTTATACGATTCAAACCTCTCTATTTGGGCCCCATATTGAGTATCAAGCTATAATTTTATTAAGAAGTGGCCCTGAAATTCCTGAAATGTTTTTTGAAAATGTGCTATAATTTAGACATTTTCAACAAACTTTCAGAATTCAGTGTGCCCATCTTAGTTAAACTTATAGCTTGATACTCAAAGGTGGCCAAAAAGAGAGTTGTTGAAATCGTATAAAAATTAGACATTTTCAACAAACTTTCCTTGTTCAGTGTGCCCTTCTTAGTTCAACTGATAGCTTGATACTCTATCGTAACCAAATAGAGAGTTGTTGAAATCGTATAAAATTTAGACATTTTCAACAAACTTTCAGAATTCAGTGTGCCCCTCTTAGTTAAATTTATAGCTTGATACTTAAAGGTGGCTTAATAGAGAGTTGTTGTAATCGTATAAAAATTAGACATTTTCAACAAACTTTCCTAATTCAGTGTGCCCTTCTTAGTTCAACTGATAGCTTGATACTCAATCGTAACCAAATAGAGAGTTGTTGAAATTGTATAAAATTTAGACATTTTCAACAAACTTTCAGAATTCAGTGTGCCCCTCTTAGTTAAACTTATAGCTTGATACTCAAAGGTGGCCAAAAAGAGAGTTGTTGAAATCGTATAATATTTAGACATTTTCAACAAACTTTCAGAATTCAGTGTGCCCCTCTTGGTTAAACTTATAGCTTCATAATCAAAGGTGGCCAAATAGAGAGTTGTTGAAATCGTATAAAAATTAGACATTTTCAACAAACTTTCAGAATGCAGTGCGCCCCTCTTAGTTAAACTTATAGCTTGATACTCAATGGTGGCCAAAAAGAGAGTTGTTGAAATCGTATAAAATTTAGATATTTTCAACAATTTTTCAGAATTAGTGTGCCCCTCTCAGTTATACTTATAGCTTGATACTTAAAGGTGGCCAAACAGAGAGTTGTTGAAATCGTATAAACTTTAGACATTTTCAACAAACTTTCTTAATTCAGTGTGCCCCTCTTAGTTAAACTTATAGCTTGATACTCAAAGGTGGCCAAATAGAGAGTTGTTGAAATCGTAAAAATATTAGACATTTTCAACAAACTTTAAGAATTCAGTGTGCCCTCTTAGTTAAACTTATAGCTTGATACTCAAAGGTGGCCAAATAGAGAGTTGTTGAAATCGTAAAAAAATTAGACATTTTCAACAAACTTTCAGAATTCAGTGTGCCCTCTTAGTTAAACTTGTAGCTTCATATTCAATCATAGCTAAATAGAGAGTTGGTGAAATCGTATAAAATTTAGACATTTTAAACAAACTTTCAGAATTCAGTGTGCCCCTCTTAGTTATACTTATAGCTTGATACAAAAGGTGGCCAAATAGAGAGTTGTTGAAATCGAATAAAAATTAGACATTTTCAACAAACTTTCAGGATTCAGTGCGCCCCTCTTAGTTAAACATATAGCTTGATACTTAAAGGTGGCCAAGTAGAGAGTTGTTGAAATCGTATAAAAATTAGACATTTTCAACAAACTTTCAGAATTCAGTGTGCCCCTCTTAGTTAAACTTATAGCTTGATAATCAATGGTGGCCAAAAAGAGAGTTGTTGAAATTGTATAAAATTTAGACATTTTCAACAAACTTTCAAATTCAGTGTGCCCCTCTTAGTTAAACTTATAGCTTGATACTCAATGGTGGCCAAATAGAGAGTTGGTGAAATCGTATAAAATTTAGACATTTTCAACAAACTTTCAGAATTCAGTGCGCCCCTCTTAGTTAAACTTATAGCTTGATACTCAATCGTAACCAACTAGAGAGTTGTTGAAATCGTATAAAATTTAGACATTTTCAACAAACTTCCAGAATACAGTGTGCCCTCTTAGTTAAATTTGTAGCTTCATAATCAATCATAGCCAAATAGAAAGTTGTTGAAATCGTATAAAATTGAGACATTTTCAACAAACTTTCAGTATTCAGTTTGCCCCTCTTAGTTAAACTTGTAGCTTGATACTTAAAGGTGGCTTAATAGAGAGTTGTTGTAATCGTATAAAAATTAGACATTTTCAACAAACTTTCAGAATGCAGTGTACCCCTTTTAGTTAAACTTATAGCTTGATACTCCAAGGTGGCCAAATAGAGAGTTGTTGAAATTGTATGAAAATAATGCATTTTCAACAAACTTTCAGGATTCAGTGTGCCCCTCTTAGTTAAACTGATAGCTTGATACTCAATGGTGGCCAAATAGAGAGTTGGTGAAATCGTATAAAATTTAGACATTTTCAACAAACTTTCAGTATTCAGTGTGCCCTTCCTATATCAACTTACAGCTTGATACTCAATAGTGGCCAACTAGAGAGTTGTTGAAATCGTATAAAATTTAGACATTTTCAACAAACTTTCAGAATTCAGTGTGCCCATCTTAGTTAAACTTATAGCTTGATACTCAAAGGTGGCCAAAAAGAGAGTTGTTGAAATCGTATAAAATTTAGACATTTTCAACAAACTTTCAGAATTCAGTGTGCCCCTCTGAGTTAAACTTATAGCTTGTTAATCAAAGGTGGCTTAATAGAGAGTTGTTGTAATCGTATAAAAATTAGACATTTTCAACAAACTTTCCTAATTCATTGTGCCCTTCTTAGTTCAACTGATAGCTTGATACTCAATCGTCACCAAATAGAGAGTTGTTGAAATCGTATAAAATTTAGACATTTTCAACAAACTTTCAGAATTCAGTTTGCCCCCCTTACTTAAATTTATAGCTTGATTCTCAATAGTGGCCAACTAGAGAGTTGTTGAAATCGTATAAAATTTAGACATTTTCAACAAACTTTCTTAATTCAGTGTGCCCTTCCTAGTTCAACTTATAGCTTGATACTAAATGGTAGCCAAAAAGAGAGTTGTTGAAATCGTATAAAATTTAGACATTTTCAACAAACTTTCAGAATTCAGTGCGCCCCTCTTAGTTAAACTTATAGCTTGATACTCAATCGTAACCAACTAGAGAGTTGTTGAAATCGTATAAAATTTAGACATTTTCAACAAACTTTCAGAATTCAGTGTGCCCCTCTTAGTTAAACTTATAGCTTGATGATCAAAGGTGGCCAAAGAGAGAGTTGTTGAAATCGTATAAAAATTAGACATTTTCAACAAACTTTCAGAATTCAGTGTGCTCCTCTTAGTTAAACTTATAGCTTGATACTTGAAGGTGGCTTAATAGAGAGTTGTTGTAATCGTATAAAAATTAGACATTTTCAACAAACGTTCCTTATTCAGTGTGCCCTTCTTAGTTCAACTGATAGCTTGATACTCAATCGTAACCAAATAGAGAGTTGTTGAAATCGTATAAAATTTAGACATTTTCAACAAACTTTCAGAATTCAGTGTGCCCCTCTTAGTTAAACTTATAGCTTCATACTTAAAGGTGGCTTAATAGAGAGTTGTTGTAATCGTATAAAAATTAGACATTTTCAACAAACTTTCCTAATTCAGTGTGCCCTTCTTAGTTCAACTGATAGCTTGATACTCAATCGTAACCAAATAGAGAGTTGTTGAAATCGTATAAAATTTAGACATTCTCAACAAACTTTCAGAATTCAGTGCGCCCCTCTTAGTTAAACATATAGCTTGATACTCAAAGATGGCAAAATAGAGAGTTGTTGAAATCGTATAAAAATTAGACATTTTCAACAAACTTTCAGAATTCATTGTGCCCCTCTTCGTTAAACTTATAGCTTGATACTCAAAGGTGGCCAAATAGAGAGTTGTTGAAATCGTATAAAAATTAGACATTTTCAACAAACTTTCAGAATTCAGTGTGCCCCTCTTAGTTAAACTTATAGCTTGATACTCAATGGTGGCCAAATAGAGAGTTGTTGAAATCGTATAAAATATAGACATTTTCAACAAACTTTCAGAATTCAGTGTGCCCCTCTTAGTTAAACTATAGCTTGATACTCAAAGGTGGCCAAATAGAGAGTTGTTGAAATCGTATAAAAATTAGACATTTGCAACAAACTTTCAGAATTCAGTATGCCCCTGTTAGTTAAACTTATAGCCTGATACTCAATGATGGCCAAATAGAGAGTTGTTGAAATCGTATAAAATTTAGACATTTTCAACAAACTTTCAGCATTCAGTGTGCCCCTCTTAGTTAAACTTATAGCTTGATACTCAATGGTTGCCAAATAGAGAGTTGTTGAAATCGTTTAAAATTTAGACATTTTCAACAAACTTTCAGAATTCAGTGTGCCCCTTTGAGTTAAACTTATAGCTTGATACTCAATATTGGCCAAATAGAGAGTTGTTGAAATCGTATAAAATTTAGACATTTTCAACAAACTTTCAGAATTCAGTGTGCCCCTCTTAGTTATACTTATAGCTTGATGCTAAATGGTAGCCAAATAGAGAGTTTTTGAAATCGTATAAAATTTAGACATTTTCAACAAACTTTCAGAATTCAGTGTGCCCCTCTTAGTTAAACTTATATCTTGATACTCAAAGGTGGCCAAATAGAGAGTTGTTGAAATCGTATAAAAATTAGACATTTGCAACAAACTTTCAGAATTCAGTATGCCCCTGTTAGTTAAACTTATAGCCTGATACTCAATGATGGCCAAAAAGAGAGTTGTTGAAATCGTATAAAATTTAGACATTTTCAACAAACTTTCAGAATTCAGTGTGCCCCTCTTAGTTAAACTTATAGCTTGATACTCAATGGTGGCCAAATAGAGAGTTGTTGAAATCGTATAAAATTTAGACATTTTCAACAAACTTTCAGAATTCAGTGTGCCCCTCTTAGTTAAACTTATAGCTTGATACTCAATGGTTGCCAAATAGAGAGTTGTTGAAATCGTATAAAATTTAGACATTTTCAACAAACTTTCAGAATTCAGTGTGCCCCTCTTAGTTAAACTTATAGCTTGATACTCAATGGTTGCCAAATAGAGAGTTGTTGAAATCGTATAAAATTTAGACATTTTCAACAAACTTTCAGAATTCAGTGTGCCCCTCTTAGTTAAACTTATAGCTTGATACTAAAAGGTGGCCAAATAGAGAGTTGTTGAAATCGTATAAAAATTAGACATTTTCAACAAACTTTACGAATTCAGTGTGCCCCTCTTAGTTATACTTATAGCTTGATGCTAAATGGTAGCCAAATAGAGAGTTGTTGAAATTGTATAAAATATAGACATTTTCAACAAACTTTCAGAATTCAGTGTACCCCTCTTAGTTATACTTATAGCTTGATACTTAAAAGTGGCCAAACAGAGAGTTGTTGAAATCCTATAAAATTTAGACATTTTCAACAAACTTTCAGAATTCAGTGTTCCCCTCTTAGTTAAACTTATAGCTTGATACTCAAAGGTTGGCAAATAGAGAGTTGTTGAAATCGTATAAAATTTAGACATTTTCAACAAACTTTCAGGATTCAGTGTTCCCCTCTTAGTTAACCTGAAGCTTGATACTCAATGGTTGCCAAATAGAGAGTTGTTGAAATCGTATAAAGTTTAGACATTTTCAACAAACTTTCAGAATTGAGTGTGCCCCTCTTAGTTAAACTTATAGCTTGATACTCAATGGTTGCCAACTAGAGAGTTGTTGAAATCGTATAAAATTTAGACATTTTCAACAAACTTTCAAAATTCAGTGTGCCCCTCTTAGTTAAACTTATAGCTTGATACTAAAAGGTGGCCAAATAGAGAGTTGTTGAAATCGTATAAAATTTAAACATTTTCAACAAACTTTCAGAATTGAGTGTGCCCCTCTTAGTTAGACTTATAGCTTGATACTCAAAGGTGGCCAAATAGAGAGTTGTTGAAATCGTATAAGAAATTAGACATTTTCAACAAACTTTCAGAACTCAGTGTGCCCCTCTTAGTTAAACTTATAGCTTGATACTCATTGTTTGCCAAATAGAGAGTTGTTGAAATCGTATAAAATTTAGACATTTTCAACAAACTTTCAGAATTCAGTGTGCCCCTCTTAGTTATACTTATAGCTTGATACTCAAAGGTGGCCAAGTAGAGAGTTGTTGAAATCGTATAATATTTAGACATTTCCAACAAACTTTCAGAATTTAGTGTGCCCCTCTTAGTTAAACTTATAGCTTGATACTCAATGGTGGCCAAACAGAGAGTTGTTGAAATCCTATAAAATTTAGACATTTTCAACAAACTTTCAGAATTCAGTGTTCCCCTCTTAGTTAAACTTATAGCTTGATACTCAATGGTTGCCAAATAGAGAGTTGTTGAAATCGTATAAAATTTAGACATTTCCAACAAACTTTCAGAATTTAGTGTGCCCCTCTTAGTTAAACTTATAGCTTGATACTCAATGGTGGCCAAGTAGAGAGTTGTTGAAATCGTATAAGATTTAGACATTTCCAACAAACTTTCAGAATTTAGTGTGCCCCTCTTAGTTAAACTTATAGCTTGATACTCAATGGTGGCCAACTAGAGAGTTGTTGAAATTGTATAAAATATAGACATTTTCAACAAACTTTCAGAATTCAGTGTACCCCTCTTAGTTATACTTATAGCTTGATACTTAAAAGTGGCCAAACAGAGAGTTGTTGAAATCCTATAAAATTTAGACATTTTCAACAAACTTTCAGAATTCAGTGTTCCCCTCTTAGTTAAACTTATAGCTTGATACTCAATGGTTGCCAAATAGAGAGTTGTTGAAATCGTATAAAATTTAGACATTTTCAACAAACTTTCAGAATTCAGTGTGCCCCTCTTAGTTAAACTTATAGCTTGATACTCAATGGTTGCCAAATAGAAAGTTGTTGAAATCGTATAAAATTTAGACATTTTCAACAAACTTTCAGAATTCAGTGTGCCCCTCTTAGTTAAACTTATAGCTTGATACTCAATGGTTGCCAAATAGAGAGATGTTGAAATCGTATAAAAATTAGACATTTTCAGCAAACTTTCAGAATACAGTGTGCACCTCTTAGTTAAACTTATAGCTTGATACTCAATGGTTGCCAAATAGAGAGTTGTTGAAATCGTATAAAATTTAGACATTTTCAACAAACTTTCAGAATCCAGTGTGCCCCTCTTAGTTATACTTATAGCTTGATGCTAAATGGTGGCCAAATAGAGAGTTGTTGAAATTGTATAAAAATTAGACATTTTCAACAAACTTTCAGAATTCAGTTTGCCCCTGTTAGTTAAACTTATAGCCTGATACTCAATGATGGCCAAAACGAGAGTTGTTGAAATCGTATAAAATTTAGACATTTTCAACAAACTTTCAGAATTCAGTGTGCCCCTCTTAGTTAAACTTATAGCTTGATACTCAATGGTTGCCAAATAGAGAGTTGTTGAAATCGTATAAAATTTAGACATTTTCAACAAACTTTCAGAATTCAGTGTGCCCCTCTTAGTTAAACTTATAGCTTGATACTCAATGGTTGCCAACTAGAGAGTTGTTGAAATCGTATAAAATTTAGACATTTTCAACAAACTTTCAGAATTCAGTGTGCCCCTCTTAGTTAAACTTATAGCTTGATACTCAAAGGTGGCCAAATAGAGAGTTGTTGAAATCGTAAAAAATTTAGACATTTTCAACAAACTTTCCTAATTCAGTGTGCCCTTCTTAGTTCAACTGATAGCTTGATACTCAATCGTAACCAAATAGAGAGTTGTTGAAATTGTATCAAAATAATGCATTTTCAACAAACTTTCAGGATTCAGTGTGCCCCTCTTAGTTAAACTTGTAGCTTCATATTCAATCATAGCTAAATAGAATGTTGTTGAAATCGTATAAAATTTAGACATTTGCAACAAACTTTCAGAATTCAGTGTGCCCATCTTAGTTAAACTTATAGCTTGATACTCAAAGGTGGCCAAACAGAGAGTTGTTGAAATCGTATAAAATTTAGACATTTTCAACAAACTTTCAGAATTCAGTGTGCCCTTCTTAGTTAAACTTATAGCTTGATACTCAATGGTGGCCAAAAAGAGAGTTGTTGAAATCGTATAAAATTTAGACATTTTCAACAAACTTTCAGGATTCAGTGCGCCCCTCTTAGTTAAACATATAGCTTGATACCTAAAGGTGGCCAAGTAGAGAGTTGTTGAAATCGTATAAAATTTAGACATTTTCAACAAACTTTCAGAATTCAGTTTGCCCCTCTTAGTTATATTGATAGCTTGATGCTAAATGGTAGCCAAATAGAGAGTTGTTGAAATCGTATAAAATTTAGACATTTTCAACAAACTTTCAGAATTCAGTGTGCCCCTCTTAGTTAAACTTATAGCTTGATACTCAAAGGTGGCCAAATAGAGTGTTGTTGAAATCGTATAAAATTTAGACATTTTCAACAAACTTTCAGAATTCAGTGTGCCCCTCTTAGTTAAACCTATAGGTTGATACTCAAAGGTGGCCAAATAGAGTGTTGTTGAAATCGTATAAAATTTAGACATTTTCAACAAACTTTCAGGATTCAGTGCGCCCCTCTTAGTTAAACATATAGCTTCATACTCAATCATAGCCAAATAGAATGTTGTTGAAATCGTATAAAATTTAGAAATTTTCAACAAACTTTCAGGATTCAGTGCGCCCCTCTTAGTTAAACATATAGCTTGATACTTAAAGGTGGCCAAATAGAGAGTTGTTGAAACCGTATAAAAATTAGACATTTTCAACAAACTTTCAGAATTCAGTGTGCCCCTCTTAGTTATACTTATAGCTTGATGCTAAATGGTAGCCAAATAGAGAGTTGTTGAAATCGTATAAAATTTAGACATTTTCAACAAACTTTCAGAATTCAGTGTGCCCTTCCTATATCAACTTACAGCTTGATACTCAAAAGTGGCCAACTAGAGAGTTGTTGAAATCATATAAAATTTAGACATTTTCAACAAACTTTCAGGATTCAGTGCGCCCCTCTTAGTTAAACATATAGCCTCATACTCAATCATAGCCAAATAGAATGTTGTTGAAATCGTATAAAATTTAGACATTTTCAACAAACTTTCAGGATTCAGTGCGCCCCTCTTAGTTAAACATATAGCTTGATACTCAAAGGTGGCCAAATAGAGAGTTGTTGAAATCGTATAAAAATTAGACATTTTCAACAAACTTTCAGAATTCAGTGTGCCCCTCTTAGTTAAACTTATAGCTTGATAATCAATGGTGGCCAAAAAGAGAGTTGTTGAAATTGTATAAAAATTAGACATTTTCAACAAACTTTCAGAATTCAGTGTGCCCCTCTTAGTTATACTTATAGCTTGATACTCAAAGGTGGCCAACTAGAGAGTTGTTGAAATTGTATAAAAATTAGACATTTTCAACAAACTTTCAGGATTCAGTGTGCCCCTCTAAGTTTAACTTATAGCTTGATACTTAAAGGTGGCTGAATAGAGAGTTGTTGAAATCGTATAAAATTTAGACATTTCCAACAAACTTCCAGAATTCAGTGTGTCCCTCTTAGTTAAACTTATAGCTTGATACTCAAAGGTGGCCAAATAGAGAGTTGTTGAAATCGTATAAAATTTAGACATTTTCAACAAACTTTCAGAATTCAGTGTGCCCCTCTTAGTTAACTTATAGCTTGATACTCAAAGGTGGCCAAATAGAGAGTTGTTGAAATCGTATAAAATATAGACATTTTCAACAAACTTTCAGAATTCAGTGTGCCCCTCTTAGTTAAACATATAGCTTGATACTCAAAGGTGGCCAAATAGAGAGTTGGTGAAATCGTATAAAATTTAGACATTTTAAATAAACTTTCAGAATTCAGTGTGCCCCTGTTAGTTATAAATATAGCTTGATACTCAATGGTGGCCAAAGAGAGAGTTGTTGAAATCGTATAAAAATTAGACATTTTCAACAAACTTTAAGAATTAAGTGTGCCCTTCTTAGTTTAATTTATAGCTTAATACTCAATGGTGGCCAGATAGAGAGTTGTTGAAATCGTATAAAATTTAGACATTTTCAACAAACTTACAGAGTCCTTCTTAGTTAAACTTATAGCTTGATACTCAATCGTAGACAATAGAGAGTTGTTGAAATCGTATAAAATTTAGACATTTTCAACAAACTTTCAGAATTCAGTGTGCCCCTTCTTAGTTTAACTTATAGCTTGATACTCAATAGTGGCCAATAGAGAGTTGTTGAAATCGTATAAAATTTAGACATTTTCAACAAACTTTCAGAATTCAGTGTGCCCTCTTAGTTAAACTTATAGCTTGATACTCAATGGTGGCCAACTAGAGAGTTGTTGAAATCGTATAAAAATTAGACATTTTCAACAAACTTTCAGAATTCAGTGTGCCCCTCTTAGTTAAACTTATAGCTTGATACTCAATAGTGACCAACTAGAGAGTTGTTGAAATCGTATAAAATTTAGACATTTCAACAAACTTTCAGAATTCAGTGTGCCCTTCTTAGTTTAACTGATAGCTTAATACTCAATGGTGGCCAGATAGAGAGTTGTTGAAATCGTATAAAATTTAGACATTTTCAACAAACTTTATGAATTAAGTGTGCCCTTCTTAGTTTAACTTATAGCTCGATACTCAAACATACCCAAATTGAAAGTTGTTGAAATCGTAAAAAATTTAGACATTTTCAACAAACTTTCATAATTAAGTGTGCCCTTCTTAGTTTAACTTATAGCTCGATACTCAAACATAGCCAAATAGAGAGTTGTTGAAATCGTATAAAATTTAGACATTTTCAACAAACTTTCAGCATTCAGTCTGCCCTTCTTAAATAAACTTATAGCTTGATACTCAATGGTGGCCAAATAGAGAGTTGTTGAATAAAGTGATAAATTTCAATGACACTAAAGATCAGCATTATGGAGGATCGCCAATTTGGAGTTAAATAGAAAAGTGTTGCGATCGTATAAAATAAGTAAAAAATGTCGATCAACTTAAAAATGAACACTACGGATCATTGCTCAATCGGAGGCAAAAATAGAATTGTTTAAAGTGTATAAAATTTAGACATTATCAACTTTCTATCCAAAATTAGTATTACCTTTTTAGTTCATCCTATAGTTTGATATTATGTATATGATGAAATAAGAAAAAGCCGATCAAGCTAAAGATGAACATTGCTATTGTGCCCCTTATAAGAGCTTGATAGATGTTTTATGAAATCTTATTAAATCTGGAAAATTTCAACAAACTATCAATGTTTTGATATGGCAAATATTTGAGTCGGGTTCTTCCAACAACATTACAACAACGTAAATAATCAAATCTTAAATACTGCACATTGCTTTATTTTTTTCTTTCCATGACCTGTTGATTTTAAAATATTCAGCATACTTCTCCTTCACTATTCGTTCTTATTTGTATCCTGTAGCAAAATATTTAAAGTGTGCTTTCAAACGAATGTATAACTTAAAGGGTTTTTGTTTTTAACTACAGTATCTAATTTATGTTTGTAGTTGAATCATCTGTTTATAAATTATATTTATTTTTTGCCCCGTCTGTATTAGACGATTGGCATCGACAAAAAAGGTGGGGATGAGATGGAGGATGTCATTTTACTATGACTAAAAAAATTGGGTAATCAAGACAATTTATATTTTCTACTAGGACTGTTATTTCAGATTATTCATTCTGGGTATGGGACTGTTAAATATGTTAGCGAAAGACTGCCCCTAACAATAAAACAGAATCTAAAAATTATATTTTACAAAATAGATACTGTGGAATAAGAATTGGGGAAGCAAGGATTCATTGGCTTTATGCTACTTTTTCATACCCTTTAAACTATACCCTCGTATTTATGAACAACTTCTCTTTTATAACGTATGGAGGACATTTAAAAATGGAGTAAATCTTTATATTTATGCCATATGGTTGAAAATATATAGTGCTCTATACTGACCGGGTGTTTTGGAGAAGTAGTTTAAACCCCACGGCAATTTTTGTCCAGTTTAATTTCTAGGGCGCTGGACGTTCGCCCCGACTCAGTTGCCCCATTGGCGAAAACAGCCAACACCACGAGAAGGCGGGGATGAGCTGCAGAGGAGAGGCTATATGTTGCGCTAGGCATTTCTCACTGTTTACTGTGAGACCTATATCACTCTGCCTTGAAGGCCAAAAAAAGGTTCCTCGTCGGGGGCTAGCCAACGAAGGTATCCCTTTGTCTCCTAGGAATACCCTCTATCTGACAAGCGTTGTGTGCAACGTCAATAGACGGAGACCGGCACCACAAGTCAGAGTACAGGCTAGCCCCCACCATATCCCTTTGTCTCCTTCGGGATACCATTCTGACAGTGTTGTGTGCGACGTCAATAGACGGAGACCGGCACCACTTATCAGAAGGAGGAACTGAAGGCTCATTGGCGCCATTCAGTTTTATATGTGGCAGAGGGATTGTTTGAAACTAACCAATAAAAATGAACGATATTAAAATAACAATATGGGATCCTGTCAATCATGCTGGCTTGTTGTTCTTATCAACCAATCATATCATTGTAAAGAGGGTGAGGCAAGAATGCTTTGCCATGAAAGACCGCCAAAACAGAGACCTTCGAAAAGCCCGCCAAATTTCGTTGAACAGAGTCCCGCCATGATATTTTGAAGATTTATTTTCTGTGAAATCCTTGGTTTACTCAGTGATTCTGTAAACTCTTACCAATAAACGGAAAATGAGGTAAAGAACGTTTATTCTCTTCTTGGACATTGATTTATTTATCTCTTTAAAGGTGAAATTTGAATTCCTGATCTATCTGCTTCTTGTTGTCGCTAAACACAAAGCTTGTGTTGTAATCAAACATGGCCGACAATTTAAGCCAATGCATTGAAGCCCCCCGGTAGAAGGGCAGGGTTGCAGCTTATACAGTTGCTTCGCTTTTGTATTTGTAAATATCACTTTCACCCCAATGCCATATGTATTCAGCAATAAAGAACAGCCTAAAGCAATTCACGATAACAAAGTTTCACGAAATAAGAACCACAATTAGGTATTATTGTTTCGTATTATGAAAGTCTAGTATAAAACAGATTTGAAACTTATAGAAAGACTACGATGGATAATAATTTGTAAATCAGTTTTTTTTACTGATTGACTTTTGTACGAATACCCTAAACATGGAACCAAGTAATGTTTTGAATTTTATTTGGCCTTTTTATCTTATTGATCATAAATAAATTTCCAAGACAAAGATTTGTAAATAGACTGTTTTGTCACCTATCCTCGTCCAGTGCTTTACTGGTATACCATTTTGTATCTCAAATTTTTAATGTTCAATTTTATTTATATATTTGTCTTGTATTTCTTGAGTTTTTATAGCTCTTATAACGTCCAAAACTAGATTGAAACAGTATTGATTGATAAGCTTTGAAATAGGATGGCACAGGACACTTAGAAATTATTATCCTCTTGTCATACGTAGAGCAAATTTTACTTTGTAAAGGGATATTCATCCTCTAAAGGAAAAACATTATTATTCAAGAGAGGCAACGTGGGAAATTTATGATGCGGCGGTATCAAAATCGTCTGCCAACGCAGAAAGGGAAACGTAGTTTAGCCAGTGGTGAAAACTGGTTTTAAATGATGGCCCTGCCCAGGAAGAGAAGGTCTGAGGTCTAATATTCACCACATTGACAAGATCCTAGGCAGTAATCGCAAGCTTTTTTTAATAATTATGACCCATGGACACATTTTCTCTTGTGTTAATAAATCAATGCAGGTTTCACTGAACGGTGCTACAAAAAGTGTCATGCAAAATTGTTATTCAGTGGACTTAGATAGTATTTATGTCCTGCAGATATAGAAAATCAATTTTGAAATTAAAACAACATTAAGAACATCCAGGCACGGACCGAGATACAGGGGGGGGGGGGCAAGACGGCTTTACCCCCCAAATATTACAAGAAGTTAAGCTGTATGAGAAAAATAGTGTTATTTTGAAAAATATGGCTGTTTTCACACTTATCTATCAGGGCTGGCCCCTAAAACAAAAAATTGTATCATTGTGTTTGAACCCGAGCCTGGAGTTGTCCAAAAAATAAGAGCATCAAGCGTCGGCAAAAATTAGTTGTTCTTATAACAAAATGTTACCTTTTTAGTTCACCTTCAAGTTTGACATTTATCAATTGAATAAAGTTATGAATATCGATCCAACTAAACATGAACATTTCAGTGTTACATTTTTATTTTATATTATGTTTTGACATTTAACAAATTAGTGAAGTAAAAAATGTCCATCAAATTAAACATGAACATTATGGAGGATCGCTATATCGGAGCCAAATGGAACATTGTTAAAATTGTATAAAATTTAGACATTTTCAACAAACTCTACACGTTCAGTTTTAAATTTTTAGTTTATGTTATATTTTGATATTTATCAATCGGAGCCAAATGGAACATTGTTAAAATTGTATGAAATTTAGACATTTTTGACAAACTCTACACGTTCAGTTTTAAATTTTTAGTTTATGTTATATTTTGATATTTATCAATCGGAGCCAAATGGAACATTGTTAAAATTGCATAAAATTTAGACATTTTCAACAAACTCTACACGTTCAGTTTTACAATTTTTAGTTTAGGTTATTTTTTTTATTTATCAATTTAAATAAGTAAAAAATGTCGATCAACTAAACATGAACATTATGGAAAATGGCTCAATCGTAGCCAAATAGAAAATGTTCAGATCGTATAAAATTTAGACATTTTCAACAAACACTCCAAAATCTGTGTACCTTCCTAGTTCAACTTATAGTTTTATACTCAATTGTAACCGAATAGAAAAATTGTTGAAATAGTATAAAACTTAGACATTTTCAGCAAACTATATGAAATCAGTGTTACCTTCTTAGTTCAACTGATAGTTTGATATTTATCAATTGAATAATGTTATAAACGTCGATCAATCTAAGGATGAGCATTATGGAGGATTGCTCATGTCGCTGCTAAACAAAAATTATCGGCCATGTTTAAATGCAACACAAGCTTTGTGTATAGTAAGCACAAGAAGCAGATATATCAGGAATTCAAGTGTGAGATTGACAGAGTATAACAAAGCATATGTTCGAGACGTGAAATAAGGCTCTAAGAGTAACCAATTTTTTATTTATCGGTAACAGTTTACAGTTTTACTGTGTAAACCAAGGATTTCACAGATAATAAATCTTTATAATAACATGGCTGTACTCTGTCTAACGGAAATTTGGTAAGCTTTTCGTAGCTCTCTGTTTTGGCTGTCTTTCATGGCAAAGCATCAGGCACGTAAATAATAGGGGGGCGTGGGGGGCGTAACGCCCCCCCAAAGTTTGGAAAATCCAGTTACAGTTGGAAACTTAACGGTTGACTTTGAATTTTTTTCTTAGGACCAAACTTGTGAATTTTATATTTTAAGAAGTTTTTTGATTTTAAATGTAAAAATTCTAAACATTAAAATTCACAGGCTGAAGCTGACCTATCCACTAATCGTTCTCTATTGTGAATCCCGTCTCCACTGGATCCAAATTGCACAATTGCCCCATTTGCTTTCTTTCTGACGGGAGTTGAATCAAATTACGAACAGGCAAGGTGAATTGCCGGATAATAAACTTGAAAAATTATAGTTTGGAATAATAATACCCGTATTGATCAGAAAATATTAGAGTGGGAGTTTTTTAAGAAACTACGAGTAGTTAATTCAATAAAAGATTAAGAATCTTTCAGTACTAAAAATTCTCAATGCTTCTTATAAAAAACGAGTTTGTGCTAAACTC
>NW_027019301.1:9386-35103 GCF_013076305.1 Rhopilema esculentum
TTCATTTCATCAATGACCGCTATGATGTCTCAAATTCGATCAAAGATATTAAGCATCAAATAAATGCGACCAACCTGCACCGAAAGCCCAAGCCTTCAATAGCTTCTTTGTCAACAAAGGAAATAAACTGCGTCTTCAAGAATTTCTGTGGAAAGAGTTCAAGTCATTAGCGTTGGATAAAAACCAAGAGTTTTATTACACAACCGGGGAAAAAATGCGTTAATTTGAAGACCTCAGCTGTGAGTCCAGAACTGGAATGCCATCATCACGGAGCTGATACAAGGCTCGTCTTTCATGCCTCTAAAATGCTCTCCCAATGCCAAAACCCGATCATACTCGACAGTGGTGATACAGATGTTGCTGCAATTTGGCCAAATGCTCTTATGTCAGAAAGGCCATCTGTTTGATTGTCAAAAAATATGCTCCTCAGGGCCAGCTTCAGTCCTTGTGCAAATAGATGCCTTCACAGGTGCAGATGCAATCATTGGCTTCTTTGGTCACGGAAAAGTCTCAGTGTTTGAGAAAGTGAAAAGAACTCCAGAGTTTGCCAGTTTAATTTGTGATTTTGGACTACAGGTTGAGCTATGTCCAGAGCTTTCACCATTCACCATAAAATGTGTCTATCGCGATCTTTCTAGCCAATCCCTTGCAGCAGCAAGATCCTCAAAATGGCGTTTAATGAAGAGGAAGAATACAGAGAGGCTTTCACCTGCTGAGGATTCACTGGCACAACATTGACGAAGAGCAAATTATCAATCTTACATTTGGAGACACTTTCACAAAGAAAAGCCTCCTTCATCTCCTTTATCTCATGGATGGAAGTTCGGTTCAGCAGGGCTGCTAGAACCAGTCCTGTCAATATGGCAAGCAATCCCCGATGATGTGATTGCCGTCTCTCTCTAAGAACAAGAAATAGGTAGGATTATGTGTATAACTTTAAACATGGTTATATATGGTGGCTGGGTACAACTTCCTAGGTGGCATCATTTGCCATGGGTTTCCGTCTCTCTATAAACACAAAGAATCGGTAGGATTCTAGGTATAAATTTTCAACATGGTTATTTGTTGTTGCTAGGTACAACTTCCTAGGTGGCATCATTTGCCATGGCCACTTGGATAGAAGGGGTTTCCGTCTCTCTATAAGCACAAGGAATCGGTAGGATTCTGTTTATAAATTTTTAACATGGTTATATATGATGGCTGGGTTCAACTCCTAGGTGGCATCATTTGCCATCGGCTCTTGGATAGAAGGGGTTGCCGTCTCTCTATAAGCACAAGGAATCGTTAGGATTCTGTGTATCAATTTTTAACATGGTTATATAAGTAGGTAAGTATACGAGGATATCAACTCAGCTGGCACTGCGAAGCAGGGTGATTTGCAGGAGGAGGTGAATGCGTAGGAGTTCACTGTGTGGGGGGATGTCGTGTAGGATGAGGAGTCGTTTTTTGAGATTAAAAAAGTTTTTGAGATTTTAGGTGTTTTGCGCATGCGCAGTAGTTATAGAGGTTTCACATAAAAAGACAGTAACATTTCTGAGACAGATTTTTTTTTACTTCATAAATCTTTTAAGTAAAATAAAACCAACATGGCTAAATATTGTGACAACAATTGAACTACTGATGGAGATTAGCAGAAAGAGTTTGCACAAGTGTCTGATTTCTTCTCGGTCATGAGGGGTTCTCCCATCCACAATAAATTTACACAGTCTCTCGAAGCCACTATTATTTTCTATCGATGTCTGCACTCTGTCAGTCTTCAAGGTGTTTATTAGAGTGTCTTTAATTAGAGAATTGTCACTCAATTCCTGGTGTGTCTTCCGAATTTCAACAGCGAATGCGAACATTCACCAACCCCTGAAAAGAAGCTTAATCTTGGTGTGATTAAAGTTCCTAAATACCAATTACACGATAACTTTTTTCCCAGTCAAATCATGACATTGTATCTATATAAAGAGGAAACAAACAATCAATCGGTGCAATATACTAAAATTAATTGTGCTCGAAGAATAAAGGATGGCATAAACATTATTCCAGAATCAGCTATCAATGTGGAATGTGACATTTTGGAAAATAACTACCTAGCAGGTCTTGATAAGAATAGAGTTCTGCGAAAGTTTGCATTTTATGATACACAAGTTGACACATATGTGAAATATTATGAACCGAAGAGCATCATATTTACACCAATAGAAAACCTTCAATTTCAACATATCTCAATCAAGTTAACGGATGATGAAGACAGCCCTATAAAACTACCATCATTCTATTCACCAAAGCAATATATTGGAGAGACCCCGATTACTGTGAAGATAAGACCAGTAATATGAGTAATGAAATTTGTTTAACGTTAAATAGAAGAAGTTTGAATTTACCAAACTCTATAACAAATGTTGCAAAATGTAGTATGATTGGATGCATTTTATTTCCAAAGAAAGAAATAAGTATAAATAAAAGTGTCATTGCTGTGTGTTCTGATCTTATATTCAGTAAAAACAGTGTTCCATTATTAGACTTGGCAATGCTCGAGAATGACAGGGTATTTAGGAAGGTGAACCCACCAACACACACAGTAATAACATCTGAGAAAAAGACAATTAACAAACAAATTTTTGATTGGGAAACATTGGAAGATATATCACATAAATTTGAAGACAAGTGTTATATTGAGTTATTACTTAGCAAATATGATTAATGACTTTCGTTTAATGGGGCGGCGTTGCTTCTGGTGATGTGGGGGGTGGCGTTGATTCCGGTGATTGCGCTTGTTGTGACCGCTCCTCCACCTCCATCCTCAGGGCTGTTCCGATGAAGGTTGCCGCTCGCATTCGTCTCCTCCTCCTCCTCCGCTCGCATTCATCTCCTCCCTGCTGTGCTCCTCCCCAATGTCTGTATCATCGGATGTTGTTGCCGCTTCGGGGAACATGTTTGTTAGTTCCCTGAAATAAAACACCCTAACATCACAACCTGTATCTAAAAATTACCCAATCCAACCACTAATGTTGTTGCATCACTTGAAAAAATGATGGTTGTAAAAATTAATAGTTTCAAATTCAAAAAATGTTGAAGTAAAAATGTACTCACCGCATCCTCCGATTTACTGATCTCATTGACCTTAGGATATACCCACTCCTCCTCAATCTTATCTCTCTAGCGTTATTTGCTACCATATCGTCGCTTTGGTACTTCATTGTAATCTAAACATTTAAGGTAGTGGTATTTATTAAATTGTTATATATTTGGAATAAATCGGGAAATAAATCAGGGAATAAAATGAAAAGAAAAAAAAACTAATTGTTCCTAATTATTGGTAAGTGTAACAAACGCTCCCCGTGCACATCTTTAGACCTCAACAAGATGACTATTCAATACTCATGTGTACAAAGTCAATGGACTAAGGTCGGTACTAAGCACTGAACGGAGGATTGTAAGCACACAAACACAATAACCTAAGGTACCTGAAACGACGTCTCTCAGCACCCCTATACCTTACTTCAAAGTGCTGAGTCGTGGAGACCAGCCTATTTCACTTCAGGTGGGCAACAAAAAGAATATAAGCTATTGCAAGTAATTAAAAAGATTGACTATTAACAATAAAAAGCAAGTATAAGAAATTAAAAACAAGTATAAGCATCTAATGAAATAGTGTTGAAAGTAAAGGTAAATCACCTGTTAAATTCACTTTGAAAAGTACGTATGTCTTTCTCTAACCACGATAACCGCGAAAAGAGGTGGATTGCTTGTGCTTCAGTCTTTTATGCCGGTGTATACGTGTTTAAGTTCTGTTATTCGAAACAAATCAGACTCCTCCATTATTATCATTTCTTGTAGGGGCACAAACGCTATATATTTCGATTTTCGAAATATGAATTCCTTCGATTGTCTTATACATTCAATTATCCAAGCACTTGATCTTATAGACTTGAAACTTCGTATATATGTAGATAATCAGATACTCTGGTGTCAAATTTGGGCTTTGTATCACCAAAGGATCTACTGCGCATACGCAAAATCAACTTGCTCTGATCGATTTGAAACTTGGTACATATATATTGAACTTATAATACGACATTTTATTCGCACCTAATCAGCCATATACCCAGCCACATATTTGCACTTACGAACAACAGCTTATATTCCTATTGAATTTACTTTCGCTTTTTATCCTAGCTTTTCTATTCGCTTTGTTTTAGTTAATCCCCTATAATGAGCTGTTTTATTATAGTTGTGCAGATAGTAAAAATGATTAATCGAGTTCTGGTACAGAGAAAAACAAGTCGTCTCAACTCTTCGCTTCTGCACACACCTAGGTGAGAAGTTATATATATACAAACTAACACACAAATTAGTTAGTAAAAGAAACAACAACGCTTTTACTAAACATATAGTTAATCACATACCCTGATGCAAGTTCTGGTATCGGCATCACCAAAGGACCTACTGCGCATGCGAAAAACTCAACTTGCTCTGATCGATTTGAAACATGGTACATATAGGTAATCACATACACTGATAACAATTCTGGCTTCGGCATCACCATAGGACCTACTGCGCATGCGCTGAACACCTAAAATCTAAAAAAAACACCTCCTCATCCTACATGACATCCTCCTACACAGTGATCTCCTACGCAGACTCCTCTTCCTGCATATCACCCTGCTGCGCAGTGCCAGCCGAGTTGATATCCTCGTATGCTTACCTACTTAGTTATGATGGCTGGGTACAGCTTCCTAGGTGGCATCAACTGCCATGGGTACTTGGATAGAAGGGGTTTTCGTCTCTCTATAAGAACAAGGAATTGGTAGGATTCTGTTTATGAATTTTAACATGGTTTTTTGTGGTCGCTGGGAACTATCATACTGAGGTGGCATCGTTTGCCATGGGCACTTGGATAGAAGGGGTTTCCGTCTCTCTATAAGCACAAGGTATAGGTAGGATTCCGTGTATAATTTTTTACTTGATTAAATGTGGTGGCTTGGTACAACTTTCTAGATTGCATCATTTGCCATGGGCACTTGGATAGTAGGACTTTCCTTCTCTCTATAAGCACAAGGAATCGCTATGATTCTGTGTATAAGTTTTTAACATGGTTATAAATGATGGCTAGGTAGCACTTCCTAGGTGGCATCATTTGCCATGTCAACTTGGATAGAAGGGATTGCCGTCTCTCTGTAAGCACAAGGAATAGGTAGGAATTTTTGTATAAAATTTTAACATGGTTATTTGTGATGACTGGGTATAACCATACGGGGGTGGCATCATTTGCCATGGGCACTTGGATAGAAGGGGTTTCCATCTTTCTATAAACACAAGGAATAGGTAGGAATTTGTGTATAAATTTTTAACATGGTTATTTGTGATGGTTGGGTATAACTATACGGGGGTGGCATTATTTGCCATTGGCACTTGGATAGAAGGGGTTTCCGTCTCTCTATAGGCACAACGAATAGCTAGGATTTTGTGCATAAATTTTATAACATGGTTTTTTGGAATGGCTGGGGACAACCATATGGAGGTGGCATTATCTGCCAAGGGCAATAGGATAGAAGGGGTTTTTCTTTCTCTATAAGCACAAGGAATAGTTAGGATTTTGTGTATAAATATTTAACATAGTTATTCGTAATGGCTTGGTACAGCCATACGGGGGTGGCATCATTTGCCATGGGCACTAGGATAGAAGGGGTTTTCTTCTCTCTATAAGCACAAGGAATAGGTAGGATTTTGTGTTGAGACTTTTAATATAGTTGTTTCTTGTAGCTGGGTGAAACCATACTAAGGTGGCATCTTTTGCCATGACCACTGGGATAGAAGGGGTATTTATAAAGAGAAAATGAGGCTCACTGATACTTAATTAGGCATCAAGAAAGGATGAAGGGGTATGGCTGCTAGATCCAAGTGAACTACAACATGTCAAAGAACAAAGTTTTTTTGCCACCATGTTTTGTGGTGAGGTATCAAGAATGATTTTATTTGTTAAACCTCCAGGCACATCTCGTATCAGTAAATCTTAGATTTAAAATATTGAATACCCATAAAAGTCTACTCCACTTTTTGAATTTTCTAGCTTGCGTTATTCCACTTCTTCCAAATTCAGAGCAAAAATATGTTCAAATTTTTGCCCCCATGCAAAGTGTTGTTTTTTTATATAAATTGTTTTGAACTTTTTTGATTCATTTATAAACGTCAGCAAGGACGCAGAAAAAGTGAAAAAAATTGTTTGCGTAAATTTTATTTTAGGGAGGGGTGGCTTAAGCATAAGGTAAAATTTTCGTTGAAAATCCAACAAACTACTAAGGTTTCCAAAATTTTCCAACCAATTCGATGCTTTTTAAGGGGCTAAGCCCACTATCCTTCCCAGCCAGACAAGCGAACCACGATTTTAATAGATAGTGAAGTGTTACAAAGTATCAAAATAAAATAAAATTCAAGATTCACCTGTTTCAAATGTCTTGCAAAATTTTGAACATCGTTGGTACAGCATTCAATTTCAACTTTAAATTATTTGCTGCTCGGTCAATAATTTCTTCCTTGAAGTGGTCGGAGCAAATTCTGAAATTCTTGCTATGAATCCAGTTCTCGTGGCGCATATATTGTACATCTCTGTATTTTACCATAATCAATTAGAAACCTGAGAAATAAAAAACATCACTAATATAGAATTTTTTGTAAGTCAAACTTTGGATAGCTTGATGAATATAATGAGACAAAGAGACAAATTCCGCTCAACCTTTGCCAAATGAAACGGGCCTAAATTACCCAAACCGAAATGATAACTTACGAATGAAAAGTTCTGGAGAATTTGAATTTTATTTTGGATTCTTTTTCCGAATTTCCACTGGGATAGAAGGGGTTTCATTCTCTCTATAAGCACAAGGAATAGGTAGGATTTTGTGTAGAAATCTTTGACATTGCTATAAGTGGTGGCTGGGTACAACCATACTGAGGTGGCATCATTTGCCATGACCACTGGGATAGAAGGGGTATTTATAAAGAGAGAACGAGACTGACTGATACTTAAATAGGCCTCCGCTGTCTTTAAGGGCAAGGAAGGATGAAGGTGTATGGCTGCTAGATCCAAGTGAACTACAACATATCGAAGAACAAAGTTTTTTTGCCACCATGTTTTGCTGTGTGGTACCAAAGATGATTTAATTTGTCAAACTTTTAGGCAACTCTCCTATGGTTAAATCTTAGATTTCAAATGTTGAATACCCATAAAAGTCTACTCCACCCTTTCAACCTTCCAGCTAGCGTTATTCCACTTCTTCCAAATTCAGAGAAAAAGATGTTGAAATTTTTGCCCTCTTGCAAAGTGTTGTTTTTTCATATAAATGTTTTGAACTTTTTTTATTCATTTATAAACGTCAGCAAGGACGCAGAAAAAGTGAAAAAAAATTGTTTGTGAAGAAAACTTTTTTTAGGGAGGGGTGGCCTAAGCATAAGGTAAAATTATTTTTGAAAATCCGACAAAATACTGAGGTTTCCGAAATTTTCCAACCAATTCGATGCTTTTTAAGGGGCTAAGCCCACTATCCTCCCCAGTGACACGACCGAACCACGATAATATTAGACAGTGTCGTGCCTTGGGCCCTCCTTTCATCCTATACGTAAATGATTTTGAGCGATGCTTAGAGAAAAGCTCAACAAATATGTATGCAGACGACACTAGAATAACATACTCTGCAAAAGACATTGAGGAACTGTGAAATGACTTAAAAACTGAGGGTAAGAACATTGCAGAGTGGGTGCGGCAAAATAAGCTTAGTCTGAACACCAATAAAACTGAATATATGGTAATTGGTCATAAAAGACGAATTAACCATATCCAGGGGGAGATAAACGTGGAAATAAATGGAGAAAAAATCCAACGAGCCCATGAAGTAAAATATCTTGGGGCACTATCGATGAAAACCTATCTTGGAAGAAGCAGTACAAGAGGCTTAAGTGTAAACTTAAGAGTGGTCTTTCTTCGTTGAGGAAACTTAAAAACATACTCCAACAGTCGAAATTGGACCAGGTTTACAGGGCACTTTTCGAGAGCCATCTAAGATGAATTAAAGTCTGTCCGCTACAAAACTTGAACATCTTCAGCGTCTTCAAGACAGGGCTCAAACATTAATTGAAAGTGCTAAATTTGAGGACGGGTGGATCTGTAAATGGCTTTCAGTTTCGAATCTAATTAAATATGACAGGGCCATAATGAAATACAAAATGATGAACGGTCTTTGCCCTGACAGCCTTAAAGGTAAATTTATCACTAGATCAGAGATATCCAGGTATTCGAAAAGGAATCAGCTTGATATTGACATCCCAAGACAAAATTTGGAATTCTCGAAGGGAAGTTTCTTTTACTCTGGGGCTAAACATGGAATGAGATTCCAAGAAACATCAGAATGAGCCCCCAATTTCTATGTTTAAAAGAAACTTGAAATGATTCCTGCAAAGTTAATAAATTCCCAAAACAAAACACGATCCCTAGGTAGAACAGCAACATCTTTATTTTATATATATTAAAGAAGTAATTGTAATCAAAGTAGTTTATTTTTTTTGTATTATAACTGATTAGGAACTCGTGTGTAAAGATTTTTGAAATGAAAATGAGAAAATGAAAAGTGTTAGAGAATATCTAAGTAAAATCAAATTCAAGATTAACCTGTTTTAAATGTTCTGCATAAATTATTGGCTGATCGGTCAATAATTTCTTCCTTGAAGTGGTCGGAGCAAATTCTGAAATTCTTGCTATGAATCCAGTTCTCGTGGCGCATACATTGTACATCTCTTTATTTTACCATAATCAATTAGAAACCTGAGAAATAAAAAACATCACTAATATAGGATTTATTGGAGGTCAAAGTTTGCATAGATTGTGGAATATGATGAAACAAAGAGACAAATTCCGCTCGACCTTTGCCAAATGAAACGGGCCTAAAATACACAAACTGAAATGATAACTTACGAGTGAAAAGTTCTTGGCAATTTGAATTTTATTTTGGATTTTTCATCTGAACTTCCATCGCCATCACTTCTGAATAATTCGGCGTCTATTTTCAGCTTTCTTTTCTTATTAAAACCAAAAGCGCAACGCTGTGTTCCATCATTAGCCATAGCTGTCCATAACATTTTCCGCGAGATGTGCTTGACCTTTGACATTTGGGTGGCCTTTGTAATGGCGCCTAATAGAGGTTTCTCGATTCAGTCTTTTTTGTGGATTAATGATTAGGATTTCAAACTCCGCTTTGTTCGTAAAAATTCCATCAACATTACTAAGGGCTACAGTTTTTCAACTCATTAGGTGTGGATAACGGTAAGATGAAGTTCTTTTTCATTTCTATCATTTCTATTAGTAAAATGTTGTCGTCATAATATTGTAACTTCCGTCATTTAAATACGCAAGGGTCTTCTCTTTACATGCACTGCAGTTGATTTTAGGCCGACTTTTTTGCGATCAGGAAGTTATAACTTTTGACCCTCCACCTCTGTATTGGTTTATATGATGCGTTTCACTTCTTAGCTCCTACGTGTCTACTTTCAGGGGCGGACTGGCTAATTTTTTGGCCCGTGCAAATTTTTATCAAACCGGCCCGCAATAATAGCAAATAAAAAACTCCTGGGAAAATGCAAGAAAAATAAACCTTGCTCAAGCGTGTTTGAAATATTTCAAAAGAAGCGTTTGGTGTCTCTTGAGATTAATTTTCTTGATCAGGATAAAGTTTGTGCTTTGCTCTTTCAAAAGACTGTAGACCTCTTTTTTTACTTCCCCCAGGAGCTCTTTTGACTGGGATGGGGTCTTCGACGATCTGACAACAGAGAGGATTTTGAAAGTAACTAGAGCATTCTGTTGAAACACCAGCAAAGCTGATGCATTTTCTCCTACTTGACCCGTTCGAATTAATGCATCAGAAGCTGCGAATATTTCGTCTATAGGTTGACAATAAGAGCAAACAAGAGAGGTTGAAGAAATACACTGGAGCAATGACTGAACAGCTGATGTTATGCTGTGTAAAGAGTCAAAACCATCCTCACACCAAGAGACGAACGAATATAAAGCTGGCTCCTCCCTTTGAAGAACGTTAAACATGCCACGTATCTCCTCGTTAAGCAACTTTGCTGTGCAATATTTTGGTATCAGGGTACGAATTTCTTTCTTTGGTATGAAAGCCCTCTCTTTGAAATTAATAAAATAAAAAGTTTAATTGATGAGAAACAAATCCACATATACTGTGTGTTTGATGCTACTGTCAAAAACCTAGCATTTTCTAGATCCCAGGAATTATGCTGTAAATTTGTTTCAGAATATTTCAATCAGAACTGCATTCCTCAAAAATTTGAAACTAAATTTCTGGATAATTCTTAATAAGATAACGCCTCAGGGGCGGATCCAGGAAATTTCTTGACCGGTGCTCAGTTAAAGGAGACACACCCAACAAATTGACCACGCCCATTTTCGGTAGCGATGTTAAGTAGCGTATTTTTTCCAAGGAGCGTCCTTCTTTAATGCACGCCCCCCTTTTGAGCAAAATTTTTCTAATCAGCACCCACCCTCCATTAAGCGCCCCCCAAATATTTTGAAAACATATAGAGACCAGCTAATCTTTACAATAGTAATAAGTTTAAATATATTGAATAAAACCTATGCTGTTTCAATTTGGAAAATCTTTTGCCACTACAGACAGAATTACACAAAAATAAATTTGAAGGTATTGACAATTTGAATATTCAAGATGCCACACCAGTATTTATGCAAATCTACTAGGATTTCGACTCGGGTGAAATTGAAATCTTGTAATTATTATGCCCATAACAGGTGTGATTGATTTGTCTAAAAACAATCATTGTTTGAATTCCAAAGCTCAATTTTTGTTGGTGGATTTTTTATCTTTTCTCAATAAGCCCCACTCTCTAATGGGGCCAAAAATATGATAGAATACGGTAAACAAGAGTGGCTATGGAAGCAAGGAAAGTATTGTACAAAAAAAGGCAATGTATTTCATGAAAATTTAGAAAATGTTTTACGAAATTCGTCACACTCGTTGAAAGCTATCTTTTGCAGCTTGGAATTGTGTTCTTAAAAAATGAATTTTACTTTTCTTTCATTTTATATATTATGTTAAAATTTTTGTTGATGTTCCAAGAACTTTGACAGGCATTTGCACGCCTCTTTGAACTATTCTTCCTTCAGAAAAATCACAAAAGGGGCTGCGATGCGATAACTCGCGTAAAAAACAAAGCGAATATCTCAACACTTCAATTGACGCTTTGTCGTAGTATCACAATTACCTCAAAGCAAACAACATTGATTCACGTTTGCGAAACTCAAATCAACTAATAACATGACAAATAAAACGCAACCTGGAATGTCACCTGATTCCTCAACCAGATGCATATAATATTTTCTGATGTCTTGCAATTTTCCACAAAGATTGTATGTTATCACTTACCTGATAGATAGGTATCTTAGGCTGTAGCTTTGCTACACTTCCGGAAAAGAGCTGTGAATCAATGAACGAGTCGGCGCTATTGTTGTCCCAATAAAACTCGAAAACATCCCCAACGCCCCTTCTCTATCATTTCTTTGACCAGGCTTTTCTTTTGCCATAAAAATTAAGCTTTACTACAATATGAACCACCATCACCCCCACTCTCTCTGATTTGCAGTTTTCTCAGATACCAACTTTCTTAGCATTGGGGGGGGGGGAGTGCCTTGCCCCCTCGCTGCGCTATTGGCTTCAGACAGGCCCCTTTAGGTCTGTAATAGAGTCGGCTTTCACGTTATTACTATGTGATTTCATTTCATTTCTACGAGGTTTTATACAGAGTATTGTGATGTATTCGTTCAGTTTTGAGTCGTATTGTTATAGCCTCGTTTTAGATAATGATTCAAGTTGGATTCTAGCGTGAATGTGCCTGTTCTCTCGTGTGTACTCGGCTTGATATATTACAAATTGGCGACGAGAAACGGTTTCGGGTCCTCACATTATGTTTTAATGGTTACAAACAGGACTGTGGTGGAAGTTTCCAGTTTTTTGTTGAAACGGAAAACTCAAGTAGGCCAGCTAAACGAGTTGAGTGGTAAAGACGAGCTCTGACTTCTTAGGCCCATTTTGTTCGCTTGAATGCTGACGTGGCATTAGCATGACACAGGTGCTAGGACAGGTTGGTCCTTGCAATGAAGGGAAGGAGGACTGGGCTTGTTATGTGGAAAGGCTGGAACAGTTTTTCATCGCAAATGATATTACTGAAGCATCCAAGAAAAGTGCTGTGCTTTTGAGTGGAATTGGACCTTCAACATATTCGGTGTTGAGAAATTTGATGACCCCAGATATACCTTCAAGTAAGTCGTATGATGAGCTGAAAGCTACATTAACTGCTCATTTTAAACCAAAGACATTAGTGATTGCAGAGCGTTTTCGTTTTTACAAGAGAAATCAACATGAAAATGAGTCTATTTCAGATTATATTGTTGAGTTGAAGAAACTTGCAAGTACTTGTGACTTTTGGGATTTTTTGTCAATTGCTTTGCGGGACAGGCTTGTTTGTGGTTTGCGTTCAGATACTATTCAGAGGAAGCTTTTAACAGAAATTGACCTTACCTTTGACAAGGCACAAAGAATCACTGTTGCAATGGAATTAGCCCAAAAGAATGCAGTTGATTTGCAACCATCAAGTTCAAGTGGTGGATTAGGAGTTAACAAGGTGGAACATAAACACAAAAAGAAGGCAAAAGCAAGTGCTTCAGCATCTAAACCTGCTAAAGAGTGTTGGCGATTTGGAAGAGATAAACATAATGCATATGATTGCAAATTTAAGTCATTGAAATGTTTTAATTGCTCTAAACAAGGTCACTCTGCAAAGAGGTGTAGAAGTGAAAAGAAGAAAACTGTACCATCTGTGAAAAAAAGTTTTCTTGGTACTTCATCCAGTAATGTTGGGTATAGTAGTGATGAAGATTTGCATACAATCTTTACTTGTAGAGGTGATTCTAGGGCTACCTTGCAAGAAACAGTTTCTGTCAATGGTTTTCCTTTGACTATGGAAATTGACACTGGAGCAGTAGTTTCAGTTGTTGGAAATGCTTTTTATGAGAAGTTTTTGCCACATGTGCCCTTGGGTTCATTTACAAAGCAACTTCATTCTTATTCTGGAGAGGTTCTTGCAACTAAGGGTGAAATTTTGGTTGATGTTGAGTTTAAAAGGTCAAAAGGCTAAGTTACCATTGGTTGTTGTTGATGGTGACAAACCAGCTTTGTTAGGAAGAAACTGGTTGATGGAAATTAAGCTTGATTGGAATCAGCTGTTTGTGGTAAATTACGGTTTGGGTGAGGAATTGGTTAAAAAGTACAAGGATGTTTTTGATGCTCAGCATGGTGTTATAAAAGGATATAAAGCAGACTTACTTCTTAAGAAAGATGCTAAGCCTGTTTTTAAGAAGGCCTGTCCTGTTCTTTTTTCTTTGAAGGAGATTGTGGAGAAGGAACTTAATCGTTTGACCAAAGATGGTATTATGGCACCAGCGATGCATAGTGAATGGGCTTCTCCAATTGTGGTAGTTCAAAAAACTGATGGTAGAGTCAGAATTTGTGGGGATTATAAAGGTTCAGTGAATCCAGTGTTAGATTGAGGACATATTTGCAACACTTTCAGGAGGAGTTTATTTCAGCAAATTGGATTTGTCCAATGCATATCAACAGTTAGAGCTTGAAGAGGATGCTAAAGATGTGTTAACCATCAATACTCACAAGGGGCTGTTTAGGATAGAAAGGTAAAATTTTGGTGTCGCTAGTGCACCTGCCATATTTCAGTCAGTCATGGATAGGGTGTTGTCTGGTGTGAAGAATGTTGTATGTTACTTGGATGATACTCTGCTCACAACTAGATCTATTGAGAAGCATAAGGAGATCCTATCAGAAGTTTTGCAGAGGCTTGAAAGTCATAACATTAAAGCTAAACTCAGTAAATGTGAATTCTTCAAGTCTTCTGTCACTTACCTTGGATACAAGATAGACAAAGAAGGATTGCATCCAACTGAAGAGAAAATCAGGGCCATTATTGATGCGCCTGCTCCAGCAAATGTTACAGAGTTAAGATCCTGGCTTGGATTGATAAATTATTATGGGAGGTTTTAAAGAAGTCTTGCCTCCATTTTAGGCCCTTTGCATGAGCTGTTAAGGAAGTATGTACCATTTGAGTGGTCAGAAGCATGTCAGAAAGCATTTGAAGCTTGTAAAGCACAGTTGAGCAGCAGTAAAGTACTAGTGCATTACGATACGGCTAAGCCTTTAAAGCTGGACTGTGATGCATCCAGTTATTAAGTTGGAGCTGTGCTATCACATGTAATGGAAGATGGTTCAGAAAGACCAATAGCATATGCTTCTAGAACATTGAGTTCAAGTGAAAGAAATTATGCTCAATTAGAGAAAGAGGCCTTAGCAATGATTTTTGGGGTAAAGAAATTTCACAAGTATCTCTATGGGAGAACATTTTCTTTGGTGACAGATCATAAACCGTTAACTTCTATTCTTGGTGCACAATCTGGTATTCCAACACTAGCAGCAGCTAGATTGCAACGTTGGGCTTTGATCCTTGCAGCTTATCAATACAAATTGTTGTACAGGAAATCTAGTGATCATGCAAATGCTGATGCACTTTCTAGATTACCAAGTGGAAACTGACAGGAAGGAAAAGAGCCTTCAGTGTTTGGTTTACTGATTCTTTGCCAATTTCTGCTAAAGATATACAGCAAGAGACAGGGAGAGATCCACTTTGTCAAGAGTTCTTTCATTTGTTTTGAATGGTTGGCCAGAAGCTTGTGGCACTGAGGAGTTAAGGCCATATTTCAGTCGCAAGTTAGAGTTATCTGCAGAACAGGGGTGTGTATTGTGGGGTACAAGGGTGATTATTCCACCAAAATATAGAAATAGAATGCTTGAAGAATAACATGAAACACACCAAGGTATCTGTCGTACTAAAGCGTATGCCAGAACTTACATCTGGTGGCCAAATCTTGATTCACAGATAGAAGAATTTCTGAAGAGTTGTGAAAGCTGTCAAATGTTTAAACTATGAGCATGACCAAGCCCTGTGTTTTAGTCATGCCCATAACGCTGGTTCCCTATGTTTGGTCATGCCTAACAATAGGAGTGACGCAGGAGAGAAAAAAGACAATTTCTGGAATTTGCTTTCTAATTCCACTCCATTAAATTTTTTTTCTGCCAATTGATTTTTGATATTTTTAGTGGGCCTAGTCTTGCGTGTTTTCCATCCCCAGATTCATCCCCAGATTCGCGTTTTGCACAATGTGAGTCTAATAAAGCATGAGATGTCTCAAAACGACAATAATTTGAGAGAATATGTAGTAATAGGTGGCTCCCTGTCAATTTCTACTTGATAAATGTCACTTTTCAACCACTTTGTTTCAAATGTTGTTGGTTGGCCTAGGCAGTACCATTCAGCCCCAGATTCGCCGCCACAGGGATAACAAATGACCACAGGGATATATATCGCTATGGCGGCGAATCTGGGGCTGAATGGTACTGCCTAGGCCAACTAGCAACATTGGAAACTTATCTTCATTCCAAGACATTAGCTTCATTCCAAATGGATTGAAGTGCACGAAATGTCTAGTACAACCAGTGGAGCAACCATAGATAAGCTAAGGTACATTTTTGCAAGCTATGGATTGCCAGAGGAACTTGTTTCCGATAATGGTCCTCAGTTTGTTTCTGAAGATTTTGAAATGTTCTTGAAGAGGAATGGAATTAAGCATACTCTCATTCCACCTTATCATCCAGCCAGTAATGGTGCTGCAGAGAGAGCAGTGCAGACAGTAAAGCAAGCTCTAAACAAGATGTGGCTAGATCATGAGAGAAAAGCTCTGAAGCTGATTTTCTATTGACTTATCGTTCTACGCCACATTCAGTTACAAAGCAAGCACCATCAGAGTTATTTATAAAGAGAATTCTGCGGACTAGGTTAAGTTTAGTAAAACCAAACCTAGCTAGTACAGTTGAAGAAAAACAGCATCAGCAGATAAAGTATCATGACCAAAAGGGGGTTAAAAGTTGTGAGTTGAGAGAAAATCAACCAGTGTTTGTTAGAAATCACAGAGATAGCAAGGAGAGGTGGATCCCAGGAGTCATTGTAAAGAAGAAAGGATCTCTTACATATTTGGTAAAGTGTGGGCAAAGAATAAGATTTGTGCACATAGAAAACCTTTTCAGTAGTGTGATTCCGCCGACCTGTTATTCCAGATGTATTACCTCCAATTGAATTAGAGAAAACATGTGATGAAACAGTTATTGAGGACAAAGATTTACCCAATAAAAAGACTCCAGAGAAGGAAGAGTTACAGATAGAGTCAGAAGTTCAAAAGTTTCCTGAGGTAAGAGTTTCAAAGACTCCTGATGTGAGCTTACCAGCAAAGTCTCCTGAAAGATGTTATCCAACAAGATTCAGAAGGCCTCCAAGATACTTGGACTTGGGTAAATAAATAAAAAAACAGGTGGAACTAAAAGCCAGAATAATGCTTTTCTGCTTGTTTTCCAAGTGCTGGTAGTCCACCCAACACTTGTAGTTGAGTTGTTGTATTAGTTCATTCATCTGCTAAAAGGACTTTTAAATTACAGTGAAGGACTTTAATAAAAGTAAATCAAAGTAATAAAAGTAAATCTTCAATAAGTGTTGGACTTTTTTCTTTAAGGGAGGAAAAGTGTGATGTATACGTTCAGTTTTGAGTCCTATTGTTATAGCCTCGTTTTAGATAGTGATTCAAGTTGGATTCTGGCGTGAATGTGCCTGTTCTCTTATGTGTACTCGGCTTGATATATTACAGGTATGACGGACAGACGAGAACCAAACATGTCACAATCTTCTTAGATTTGTTCAGTGATTAAATATTTTATTACTGGCGATACTTGAAAATCTTTCAAAATAGCGGCAATAAACTGTGAAAAAAATTACAATCTATTGAAACCAACACGATTACACGTATCTTCAAATCATTAGTTTGTTTACCTTAATTCATATCAAGGAATATCATATCTAACCAACGGAGCAACTACTTTTGCTTGATCCTTTATTGATTTTATGACATGTAGGTGTCTCAAATACCTAAAACGTTCCTTCCACCAAGCAGATTTTACCTGAAATTTCCTATTGAGATACAATTGCAGGGACGCCGGAGCCGGGGGGCCACGAGGGCCCAGACCCCCCTGTTTGGAGAAAGTGTGAAAAGTGCCCTGTTTTGAAGAAATATTGTGTGTACTATTTTCAAAACCAGATATTTTTCCTTTAGGCGCCAAGGTAAAATAACTTAAATCAAGGCGTTAATCCAGTGATTCTCAATTTCTAACAACATCTACTGCAAAAGAGACTGTCCTTTTGGCGAGAAAAATTTCCTTATTGTGTCGCCAGTTGTTTCTCAGCCGGTTTGACACCGTATTCTCTCCAATGAACGCCGGGGAAACTCATTTTATTCTTTGGCCTGAGAGAGGGGGCGCTCATTAGAGAGGGGTGCTCATTGGAGAGGGGCGCTCATTGAAGATAGATAGATAAAAACCGAGCTATCCACCTATCCACCAATAAAAAACTGAGCTTTGAAATTCAAACGATCATTGTTTTTACAAAGATTGATATTGAATTTGCATCACAATTGTTAAAGCAAAAAAAATTACAAGATGTCAATTTCTTCCGAGTCGGAACCCTCGTCGAT
Source organism: Rhopilema esculentum (assembly GCF_013076305.1). The sequence goes on from NW_027019301.1 coordinate 27,091, forward strand.
TTACATAAACATTGGCGTAGCATCTTGAATACAATCTTGAATTCCAATACCATCTCTAATGAGCGCTCATTGGAGATTTTGCTCAAAAAGGGAGCGCTCATTAGAGAGAGGGCGCTCATTAGAGAGAATACGGTAGGTCGATCAGCGTACTACATTGCAGTGTATGTAATTTCAGAGAATTCAATAGGCCTAAAGATTACAATTTAGCTGTTTATTTTTTGTCTTGCTAAATTTTGGAAGGGATATCGACTGAAAACTCATTTTGAAATATATAAAGACTGAAAATTTGTTTTCAAATAGATAGAGCCTAAAAATTCGATAATTCCTTGCAATTTTGTACACCATATCTTTGGTTTAACTTGTAAGTTTTTGCTACTTTTATATGAATGATTGCATTAATGTGGGATTATTATTTTTGGTATGTTGTAATTGATCGGAATATTTGTCGAATATAATGCATCTACCATAAGTATGGGGGAAGGATGTGTGCCTGCCGCGATCTCCACTTACAATAAAAATCAAAAACAAATAAGGGTAAATCGAATTTTAAAGAAAATATGAATCATACGTTGATGAAAGATTTACAAAAACGAAAAACTTCAACGTCCATGAGGAATTATACAATTAAGCAGGGGCGGACTGGCTCCAAATTTAGGGCCCGGGCAAATTCGTCGAGAAAGGGCCCCGAAATTCAAAGTAAGTTTACGGGTATCATCGAAGTCTCTTGTGACAACATTATTAAGGCTAGCCTAAAAGGCCATTGGAATATTGTTATTAGTTCTCATTAGTTGCCACCATATAAGTTAAGAATCTCCAGATTCAACACAGCGGAGCCACATTAAAAATTATATGGATTTAATACCGTATCATACAGACGTAGCCAAATGTGAAAGTCAGTTCTAAACGAAATCAGATGCGCAAGAACTTTACAAATATTCAAGAACAAATATCGGAATTTTCATTGTTCAATTGTACTTGTGTTCTTTGCAAGGAATACGTATGCAAAATCGGTGATACTTTATTTGTATTTAGCGTTGGTAGTTTAAATTGGGGGTTCTACGATCTTTTATTTGGGCCCACGTCGCTTTCCCTGTATTGCCTGGGGTTTATTCTGACGTAGGATAAGAGGGAAGAGAAAACCATCATTGTGGGGAAAAATTATCGCTTTCGAGCTAAATGACTTTAAAGTTGGAGAAGAATGAAGCAAAAAGATTAAAAGGCAGATTATGATCGAGAATTTATTTTTCCTCTAGTGTATGAACTTCTAGGGTTAAATCTGGCTGCATTAAGCGTCGATGTAGTGTTTCTACCACTAAAATTTTGATTGGTGGATGGTTAAACCCGTCAAACATAAAGATCTGCAATGAAATAGTATAATCCCACAGAGCAAATCATGGGCCTAATGGAATGTCTCAGTTATTCAAGTAAATCTTGATATGTAATATTTCAGTCAAAGCATTATGGGGGTTGATATTTTTCCTATCATTGGTTGAGCAGCCAGGTTAATTGATTTGTTGAGCAGCAGGCAATATGGAAACATCAGTAGTATAGACAGGGCTGGCGAAACGTTATTGGAAGGTGGCAGGGGGAGGGGAAAAAGTGTTTAGATTGCTCCGGGGTTTTAGTAAAGGCCATAACCATGGTGAGAATTTGAACAACAAAAATAATCTACACCTTTAAAATGTTCTGCGAAGATTTCCTTCTCGAATGAGCATGTAAAAAAGGCTAAGGCTTTAGCTTTCTCTTCCTTGCACACTTATTTGTGGCTAAAAATTACAGTTTTTGACCGGTGAAATGTGTTCGAGAAAAGCCAATCTACTCAAACTTTCTCAGTAATTCCAAGAAATGACGTCCCTGGTGATACTTTGTTCACAATTACCGACAACCAAGATCATAATCTCAACCTTTAGCGACAAACGCAACATTTCCGACACACATAACTTTAAGCAAATTTTTAAATGCAACAATAAAAACCCTGTATAGCCTATAGAAGACAGTAACTAATTATTCTCAGTAAGAAATCTTCAAAAGTAGTATGTCAAACTATGTCTACATTTCTATGAGTATAAAACTTTTAACGCATTCCAGTTGCATCTTGTCTCCCTTTCTTCTTCAGTTTACAATGATAGACATGCGCTGGAGCAAAAATTTGTTCCAGCTTCCTATTCGCTGCACGATTCTTGTCTGATCGAAGCACAAACAAGAAGGGGGGCTGGGCCCTCCATTGTTTTGATGTATATCTGGTTACAGACCTGCCAAGTACCACGGTTTTGCCGTGGGACCCACGGTTTTTAAAGAAAGCCCACGATCTCACGGTTGGTCAGGAAATTCTCACGGTAAATTCATAAATCAAAAAAATCAAAAAGTTTCTCCCAATTTGCCATCTTTAACGAACAAATGCTAGTGTATCTGCATATTTAGCTCACAGAACTGTTCTGCGATATTCTAACGATGTTGTATCCTAACTTAATGTCAGCTATTTCAGCTGATGAATTATATGAGAGATTACAGACTACCAGACACTAAATGATGATGATTTTGAAGCGAGAGCCTGGGAAGAGGCACGTGTTTCTGAAGGAGTGTAGAAAGACATGGATGGTAAAATTTCATTTCATTTTAGAATTGATGTTTTGTGGAGCTATATTGCAGATATGAAAATTCCGGGCTCCAATGCCAAGCGCTTCAAGTTTCTGCCAAAGCTAGCTGAAATCATCTTGATCATCCCTCACAGTAATGCTGAATTGGAAAGACTTTTCAGCATTGTGAAGAAAAACAAATCGATAGAAAGGTCATCGATGAAACTGGGAGGGACATTGTCGAGTATCCTAGCGATGAAAACAATGTATCCCGAGTCCAACACGCCCTGTTATAGCTGGAAACCCACAGAAGAAGTCTTGGAAAGTTCCAAAAAAGCAACCAACAAATACAATGAAGAACACAAATAGATAGCCTCTTTTTCATTTGGAATTCATGTTTCTTTTTAGTTCTTTTAACTTTTTATGATGTGATTGAACCCGTATTAAGACCTTTTTGTGTTTATAAAATCATTAAAAAAGTTGTTTCACTTTTCTCAAGGTTTTTCTACAAAACTCAAGGTTTTTAAAGAAATTTTTAAGAAATCTCAAGGTTTTGCACCCACCAAACTTGGCAGGTCTGTGGTTAGAATTAAAGTAATCTAGCTTTTTAGAAATTGATTCGAAAATCTGTCATGTCCTTGCAAACATTGAAACTGAAGGCCCGATGAGAAATTTTTTCCGATTTTGGAACTTCCATTAAATATCGTATTATTGCATTAGGAGCCCTAGGTCGGTACTGTGAGCCCTAGGCCCAGAATACTGTGTGCTTACATGGGGCCCCAGATCTTGGAAAATGTTTTTTCAGTACTAAGATAGCTCGAAGTTTTATTTTTTTCATTCTGTATCCACTTATTTCGTTAGAGTCTAGTTGTAATTGCAAAAGAAGAGGGCCCCTACTAAACAATCAAAGTTGCCATTTCATAGTCAAATGAAGAAAAATTGCAACACTTTTTAGAGGGCTCGACGGACCGACCGGCCAGTCCGCCCCTGCAATTAAGTATGCCCAAGAGTGCATGACTCCTGAATGAAGCACATAGCCATTTACGCTGTGTTTTTTTTCTAAATTTCTGAATTACCATTAAAGCTGTCCTATTTTGGCAATAACCAATTCACAGGTCCTTGATTGATAGCAGCAAACTCATTTTTGCTGAACAAGTTTACCTGTATTAATATGGTCTTATTATTATTATTATAATATTGCGAAAAAAATATATATTTTGTGCCCTGTTTATTTCTCCCCCCCCCCCCCTGCTCAAACCTGCGTCTAGTGGCCCTGTATTGGAGGGGGTACGACCTTGGCAAAGAGACTGCTGGCAACAATAGTAGCGATGGGATGATGCAAGGCGACAGACGATAGTACTGATACAAACAAAACAGACAAAACTGGTTGTATAACAGCATTGCATCATTTGCTGTTATTGATTTATATTAGGCATTCAAACTTCCCTTCAGTTTTCTTAGACAACTTCTGACTAACTAAATCTATAGGACTGATTGGATTTGTAAACATCATAAATACCATGGTTTAACTGTTTTGTAGTTAAATAAAAGTCTCTGAAACAGAAACTTAAACAAAAATGTGCAATTTGTGAAAACAGCCCACCGGTTTTCCTTTAATAACTTTTCGCAGAAAAAATGTTAAATTACCATTTAAAGTTTAATTGATAGAACATAGTTTGCTGCACTGTTTTTTATAGTCTGCAACTGCAAGAGGTAAAAGTTGTTTCAAGAACATCTTAAGCCCCCGAAATTTGCCAAAAATCTCTATTTTCCCATAACTTGCTTTCCCATCACCAAAATCATTGATGCAAATTAAGTCAGAAGGGGGTGGCGGGGATGACACGCTCAATTCTAACTAATAATTCTAACAAAAATTTCTCAAACAAGCTGAAAATGCAGTTGGGTTCATCAAAAATTTCCATAAAAAAATGATCTTGCAATTTTTGATCCATTCTCAAAGAGTGGTCCTTATTAAAGCGCAGCTTATATAGCCGATCTCAAAAGAGGCGCATACTTCGATATGAAGATTTCTTTCTCTCGTCTCTTTCCTTCTTCCTCTACACTCCCACGCGGTACCTTTCCTGATAAACTAAAGATTGCTAAAGTTATTCCTTTCTTCAAAAAAAGGGATGCCAAACTTTCACCCAGATTGAGGAGAATCGCCAGCTCTCTGTAATTCCAGGCATAGGAATCACGATGTGTGGTCACATCGAGAGGAAGGACCAGGACACTGTTCGATAAGCATAAGCTTCTCAGTGTCCTAAAAACTACCTTCGGATGCTAGGTAGAAACAATAAAAGTCTAATTACAGACCCATCTCTCTGCTATCAGTATTCAGTAAGATCTTTAAAAGCTCATGCATCATCGTTTATATAATTTTCTTGAACTTCATGAAATATTGTTTCAAATGCAATTTGGATTTCGTATTTGCATGGACACTCAACCGAACATGCATTGATAAGTCTGAGAGAATAAATTATATTATAGACTCAAAGAGAGTTGGCTGTTGATTCCTAATTGACCTGCAAAAAGCATTTTACACTGCTAACCACAACATCCTACTACAGAAACTTGATCATTATGGACTAAGAGGCTCGTCATTGCAGTGGTCTGAGTATTATCTCACTGGAAGACTTCAGTATGTCTCAATCAACAATCATTCTTCTAGTCTTGGTAAAGTTACTTGCGGTGTTCCTCAAGGATCTGTGCTTGGCCCATTAGTATTTCTGATCTATATCAATGACCTGCCTAATGTATCAAGGGATGGTGTCCCTTTAAAAACACTGTAGAGGTGATCCTGGGGGCCCATCTCTACTATTAGCCCCTTAGTTTAATCTATGATCATGACAATAAACCAAAACTCAGATTTTGGGATAGTTGGAGGGTCATGGAGGGTCATTCATCATCAGCTTCCACCTTCTGATAGAAGATGGTACCTGATGATGAATGTATCGAAACTCCTTTCTTTTATCTTGTTTGCAGATGACAAATATTTATTTTGAAACTGAAAATATTACTAAACTTCAATGTAAAATAAATAGAAAACTTCTAAAAGTAAAATCCTGGCTTGAAGCTAATAAATTAGCATTGAATATTGAAAAAAAAAATATGTTGTATTTCACTCCCCAAGAAAGAAATTGCCTGAGCATATCCTTCTTAAATTTGGTAAGAATTCTTTGACCAGATCTAGATATGTCAAATTCTTTGGTGTACTGATGGACAAGTACCTTTCCTGGAAGTTTCATATTTCTGAACTTACTAAGAAACTCTCAAGAACATCTGGGATCTTCTCTAAAATTAGACATCTCCTTCCCCTTGACATATTGAAAAAATTTTACTTTCCCATGTTCTCTTCCTTTCTGAGTTATGGTTTATCAACTTGGGGTATCTCCAATGATACCTATCTTGAACCACTCTTCTTATTTGCAGAAAAAAGTACTCCCGTCTATTTCCTTCCAGTCCTTCTTCCCTCCCTCGACACTTAGCTTTTTTTCCTTAAGAATTCTAAAACTAAAACACATAATTCACCATGATATACTCAGATTTGTGTATAAGTCTCTCAATGGTCTCTCACCTTCTCACTTTCACAACTACTATCAGCTTAGTAGCACTGTTCATAGTCATGAAACTCATCAGGCAGCTAGAGGTGTCCTTTTTCAATCTATAAGAAATACATTTTTCTATGGTGTCAGGTCTATAAAGTATTTTGGTGCTAAACTTTGGAACGGCATACCCATTTTCATTAAAATGTCAGTTTTGTTTAATATTTTCAAGTCAAAAACGAAAGAATTTCTTGTAAATGGTTATGGTCTTTAATTCTACATCTAAAATTACGAATAATTCTTTAATATCTCTCTTAAAGAACATCTTCTGGTCTTGTTCTCTTTTCTTTTAAAATAAATTTGTCTATGTTTTTCTAGTTTTTAGATGGGGGGTGGGGGCTCTCTATGAATTAGTTTAACTATTAGAGAGCTCTTCCTTAAACAGTTATACCTAAATACATATGAGCATGGTTTTCAGATGTAGTCTTGTTGACTGCTTCTGAAACCCATGCTCATTCCATGTTCTGTACAGTATTGTGCTTTTTTTCTTCACTTTCTTCTTTGTCTGGCCGCCAGACTCTAACATGTATTTATTAGTTGATTGCTTTAGTTGATTGTCATGTATTTTGATTGTTTTAGTTAATTTAGATAATTTGTATTATGTATTTAGTTATAATTGTCAATGAAAACTGAAACTGAAACCCTTCTCACTCAGGAGAATGCAGTCTACAGCCCCACCTATTTGAGATTAAATAAAGTTTTTGTCAGATGTTTTCTATCAAATTGGAAGAATTTAAATGGTTATTCCAATTAAAAAACCAGGTGTTCTAACTATAATATTAGATTTTGCAACTAAAATATCACTTTGCATCAAAAAGGGAAATTATATGAAGTCGATGCTATCAGATGTTTAAGAAAATTGAACAAAGTCAATAATAGCACAAAAAGTGTTCACTGAAACATGGTGAAATAAGGTACCAAAATATCATCACATTAGAAAAAGTAAATGAATATCCATATTTTACTATAGCACAGGGGGCTCTTGCCATTCTGGTCCATTCTGATTGCAAGACAGCCCAACTTCTCCTGACACCCTCAAAAACTTATTCAATTTGTGCTTCTGTTAAGAACTGTTTCCAAACTAAGTTGACCCTGAGAAAAAAGGCATTTGAGCTCAAGAAAACATGCAAAGCAAATGTGACTTCCCTATTTGGCAAATGAACTAGAATTTCTATTTCCATGGAAATATATATCTCAACTAGAAAGAAATCCGATCTTTATTCAATGTTTGAAATGAATATGTCGCCCAGGGTGTAGCGCTTAACAAAGTATTTACTGCAACGCGATCCATATTCTGAGGAGAAAATCCACGCACCGAGGAGAAGGAAAAATCAGTAATAACAAGATCGATCGTGATTAAACACAATCCTGGCGAAAAAATCAGCTTGAACCGTTTCAGCCAATCAGGGCCCTGTATTTGCCATGGAATTCATGGTCAGAAAATTTGCATGTTGACAGGCGCTAATCCTCATGACAGGCCTTAATTATATTTGATTCCTTTGATATACCGCACGCGTGATACGCAATTTTATTGCCTAGGTAGATCTCACCGGTTCTTCTACGCTCGAGCCTGAGGGGCGAATTCAGTCTTTGAAAATCTGGTACAATTTCCGTTAAAATCATATGGTTTTATGTGAAAATCCCTAGAAGTTATTTTGCTTTCGTAAAAATCATGTACGCAATTTGCAAGAGTAAATTGCCCCTCCCAGTGGCCTGCGGTACGCAAAAGGCTTCAAGCTAAAAATTTGACGCATAAGGTGAAATATAAATAGGTCATTACGACGAATAGATCGAAACGGGCACAGTCTTATGCCAGTACGTCGAACGGGATAATT
>NW_027019301.1:35203-246070 GCF_013076305.1 Rhopilema esculentum
GATCTACTTTTTCTTTAACTGCTCTAATCATATCTGTGCCAGTGTTGGATATTGTTGACTCAAGCCACCTTTTCCTTATCTTGCCAATACCATGATGATGTGAGATAGATCCTCCATTGGCAATAATCTCATCTCTAGCAGCATTCTCAATTGTCTCATAAACAAGTACAGGATTTTCAATACCATAATAGTTAAATCCAAAGTAAAAGTAAACACAAGCACCACTGTCATACGCCTGGGTAACTCTACATGTAACTAAAGGCTTTCGAATAATATTAAAATCAGAGCACTTTTTTGCCAATAATGCTTTGACATTCCTGCAAAGGTTAGACACTCTATCCCAAGGAACAGATGTTTCAAAAGATTCAGCAATAAAGTGATAGTCAAATCCAAGGTCCCTTAAATATGCTATCACAAAAGTCAGAGTGTAGCCTCGCTTCCCATTGGTCACACCTGCAGGTATTCCCCCATACTTTGGCACAATGCTGTAAATGAGTTGTGTTGCTGAGAAACCTCACCTTTACTCCCTTCAAAAAGTAAAGTGCAGACACACATTTTTGAAGCTTCAAATCTTTTGAACCTTAGCAAGTAGAATGCTTTGATACTATCAACAAACCTTGTCCAGACTGGTGTACTTCCAGGCTTCAAAGCCTGCCCAAACTGAAATTGTGCATTATCCATCAAACGTATTGAAGCAGGTGTACATTTAAGTTTAGCAATCTCTCTTAGGCATGCAATTCCAGCTTCAAATTCTGGAAAGATAACTGAGCCATAAGTTTTACATTCTGGCAATGGTCTGATCTTTATTGTAACTTCAGTGACTAGGCCTAGCGTTCCTTCAGAACCAAGAATAAAGTGATGTATATCTGGACCAGCAGACATTCTTGGTACCTGGCAACTCTTCTCTACGGTTCCTATTGGCGTCACTGCTTTTATTCTCACGACGAGATCCTCAATATTTCCATATCGGTTTTTCTTCATACCTGACGCCCTTGTTGCTACCCATCCACCAAGAGAGCTGAACTCCATAGAATCTGGTTCATGACCTGTGCAAAACCCTTGCTTTTCAAGTTTCCTTTCCAAATCTTGACCTATTATGCCAGCTTCAATGTGTGCAGTTAAATTTTCATCATCGACCCACAAAATTTTATCCATATTAGTCATATCAACTGACACTATCATGCGTGCTTCATCCTCTGGGCATTGCACTGCACCTGAGACGCTTGTTCCACCACCAAATGGAATAAGGCAAACATTATACTGAGATGCAAGTTGGACAACTTTCACCACTTCTTCATGACACTTAGGCCAAATTACTGCATCTGGAATCCGTTGCAACTTTCCATGTCTAAGAGCAAAAATTTCATGTAGGGTATGGCCGTGGCCATGTACAATCCTTTCCTCTGCTTCCATAGAAATTAGAATATCGTTCCTTTTTGCAGCATCCAAGAACGCATCATTAATTTTTACATCTTCGTAGTCTTGAATGTTTATTTTAGGCCTTGATGGTGAGTATAGTTTCATATCTGCACCACACTCCTTTTCAAACCATTCACGTAGCTTAGGAAGCAGCTCTCCGGCAAGTGCACCATACCTATCACCCGTGAAGGCAACTACGCCGTTATCCTGCAAGACAAATTTAGAATCTTTATACCCCCAGCCATTCCACTTCAAAACTTCATTGCGTTTCAGTGGGAATGCCTTCGAGTCCTCTTCCTTGCTCGCCATCATGCTGGACGTGGTTTGTGGTTTGGTTCTCCGGTTCGGTTCAGACAGTTCAGAAGTTCAGTCGTACGACGAATCACAGGGGTTACAGGTGTCAACACAAAACACTGGGGTAAAGTGGAGGTTTTCAGCACAAGATCATAGGATGAATGCTAGGAATAATATTGCAAGATAGAAAGAAGAATGTAAAAATCGACAAAATTGCGAAGATAAACAGAATAAACAGGGCCGTCGCTAAACACTGTCACTTAGAATATTTCTTGCAGTCTATTTTGCAATCGTTTAGAACATTTTACTATTTTTAAGCATACTTTTGCTACGTTTCAAATTCCATACTTAGAATGGAATTCGTTACGTTAAGATTGGATGGCAAGCAGCAAATAACAACCTTAGTAACCAATGGAACCCAAACATTGTTCGTAGGTTTTGGAAAATCTACACCTTCAAGCCTGCAAATATGCATTTGAACTGAAATCCTCAACCTGCTTAGATACATTTTATGCCGAACTAGGAAGGGTTCCTTTATAAAGCTTAATATTATTTTAAAACTTAATAAGCGCTTGAGTAGTTTGGATTTAAAACATATTTCACTTATTATACAGTGTTTCAGACGCGATAAAGCTTTTCACTTGTTATCCAGTGTTTCAGATTCTGGAGTTCTGAATTGAGTGTCTTAAGCTAAAAAAATATCTAGTTTCAGTGTACAATATCATCGACCGTGATAATTTGAAAACTATGCAATACAAAGTAGGACCAAATTTGACTCAAAATTCATGGAGAAACTTAAAATTCACATAATAAATGAGAACAAATTTGTTCCCATGCATTATATAAAACAATGGCAAGTTTGAGACTTATTAAGAATACGTGATTCCACTAGAAGCCTTTTCTGTGAGCTTAAGCTCAGTTTTCACAACTGAAATATTGAAATAGATTGATATGAAAAACCTTAAGGTTTGGCAGGATAGTTTCTGTAGCATTTTCAATCTATCACTGAACTGCATCAAAGAAAATTTTCCTAACTTTAAGTTACCTAAAAATGAAGAAAATTTTTCTCGTTTATGAGTCAGGAATGTATTTAAAAAATCACGTCAATAGGAAAAATGATCATTAAGTCCTTTCAAAAGCAATACCTGTCCTGATAACATGCACATGCAAGATAGTGAGATTTTTACTTCTTTTGTCAAACTTCTGTTAGCAAATATCACATAGCAAATTCAGAAAAAAATGGTTCTTTTTTTACTATTTTAATTGTTTTCTTGTTCAACTAACAAATATGTTATGTTTTGTTTTATTGCTGTTTGAATGCAGTTAAATTGCCTTAATCACAGTTATATCATGCTAGCAGATATTAAAATTAGATTTGGGGCTATCACGGTATAAATATCTATAAAAAGAAATTGAATGCGAATCACCAACCAACAATGAAACTATGGAATCACTGATGTACAGTAATAAGCTTAACATTGGATCATTATAGGTAAAAAGTGATCCCTTAGATTGAAAATAGATAAAGAAAGCATACTCTGCTTCATAAAGAGAAAAAAATGTTATATCTATGATTGTTGTGAAGTAGTCATAGTAATGGTTACGGCTCTTGTGTAATTAGTGAGTTCGAGTTAGAGTCGAGTTAGTGTTAGAGAAAGAGTTCGCGAGTATGGTCGTTAGAGTGGACATTTTTAAAATCCTGCTATGCTTGTAAATATTCGTTGTAAATAGTTTTATATGAAATGGAGTTGAATTTATAAGACGTTTTCTCAATCGTGTAAAACTGCAACCTACGAAACAACAATGATGTACCCTCCTTTAAATAAAAAACTTGAATCTGCACCCTGTTCAAAGTTGCTTATGAGTTGTCTAATACTTAGCACATGGAAGGATAGACAACAACCTTCCTTGAAAGAAAATAATTGCTTTTTGAACTACTTTTCTGAAGATGATGATTGTTTTTTTATGAAGATGACTTTAATGAAGATCATGAAGTCAGCATGTTTAAATTATTATTTCTAACTGATTTTTAACCTGAAATGTAACTGTCTATGTCTAACCTGGAATGTCTCACCAATTTTGTTAATTTTAACTTTGAATTAGTCATCAATTGGATAAAAGATGTTGAAATGGAATTTAAAAAAATGTCTTTTTTGTTGCCTGGCTGATTATCTACTTTATCATAAAGATGTGCTTTCCAATATCTGAATCTATTTAGGAAGGCATTCCAGTGATTGTCAGTAATATATCAAAGCACTGCAGAATCTGAATATCGTGACCTTGAGAAAGCTTTGAACAAATACGTTATAAAATCCTGTAATTTTGATTATTTCAGATTTAAAGCAAGAGGAAACTTCTCAAAACTACACTAGGGTATCAAAAGTATTGTAGCCCATGCCTGAAGAAACAAAATTGTCAAATGAGGGGCGAGTCGCTATATAACATTTATGAGGAAGTGGTCTTTAATTTTTAAAAAAATGTTGACCAGGTTAGATGCAGCTACACAACAGCTGCAGTAAATCAAAAAAGATTTCTCGAGAGTGTTACAGTAGTAAAGAAACTGAGAAGTTGGCGACCAAAATAGATTTGATGTTAGAGGGGAAAGAATTTGTCTGTTTTACTTCACTGCCTACAGCACCAAGGGGCAGTAAAGGCATGAAACTCAACACTGCGCAAGGTTTTGCAGCTCAAAATCCGTCCACAGAAAATATTTTTGCACAAATACAAAAGAAAAGGTTACCAGAGTAAACGGAAACCATTTTTACAAATATTTATTTCCATTCAAAAGAAAATATAGTTTTGGCATAGCCTAATCTTTAACATTGCTAAATAAGTTTGACTTCAAATGAAAAATGTTACAAACCATGATCCAAATGGTCGTCCAAAAGCCAGAGAATCATTAATTGTAAGAATTTTCCAGGTCTTTTGCAAAATTCCACAAGAATACGTTGACCAAAAATGTGGATCCATTTCAAGGAGGCTTTTTGCGGTTTCAAAAGTTTGTAGCTACCCGTCAAAATATTGAAATTTGAAAATGTTAAGAGACGTTTGCTACTGTTATTTTTTAAATAAATGCTCTAAATAGATTGAAGTTTTGATTGGTGGTTGTTTTGCTCTTGAAAAATTGGTGAATTAAAAGCAGAATTAATTTGCATATCAATAGCTTTTGATCATTCATTAGCTGCAATACTTTTGATACCCTAGTGTACATATGAAATAAGTAGCTAGGGTACATCAAAATAAAAACTCAAATGTTAATAACAGGAAGAAGTCTAGATTATGGAGAATTTCAAATAAGAAAAATTCTTCAAGCTGTAATGTGCTTTAACCACAAGAAGCAAGGATTAATTTAAGGTGCAGTGATGACCAATTTGTGCAGTGATGAATCGAAAATGTGAAGTGATGAATTGAAAAATGTGCAGTGATGAATTACTTCACTTTTGAAATACTCCAACTACTACTGATTTGGATGTTTTTAGAATAAAGACAAATGAATACAAACTATAATCAAGAGTCAAATAAGATAATAGAATCAACCTACGTGTGAAACTCAACTAAAACCAGCTTTAACAATAAAAATAACATACAGTTAATCACAAACGCACTTCATAATGCAAAAAGTGTTTTTCAAGAAAAAAGAAAGAATACTGGAAAAGAAATAGATAAAAAGAATAGTGCAATAAATCTGTTATTGCTAAGATTCCAAGGAATAAGCCAAGGTCTGTGGGTTCTTATAAAGTAATTATGTAAATCTTAAGACTGGAATTGATCAAATGTAATAAAAGCATGCCTTGAAAAAAATACCTGCAATGCCTTGAAAATACCTGCTAGAAATATTCTGAAATATATTTTAAGATAATCTAACGGGTGTGGACACAAAATTTCCTGCTGTTAAGCTTCTTCTGTCAAAAAATCCTAGGGCCTCCGACAACTTTGGATTTCTTACATTGCATGGCCATAAAGACCCAATACCACTACCACCATCAAATGGCCGCCTGCTTCTATTCTTTTGTATGAAATACAATACGCCACAATAATTGGAATGAATACCATTTCTATCTTTGTTTTATATTTGGATAAACATTTTTTTTGGTTTGGGTATCCATAAAGCTAGCCAGGTATAGTTTTGAAAGATTAGTAGCAGTTATGGATTTGTATTATATAAACGAACCTCATATTACATAAAAAGTAAGTAATATACAGTAAGGCTGTGCTTTGGACAGTTCTTAGAACATTGAAATATGTAACATGATTAGAGATCAAGTGTCTGAAAACAGCATTTTATGAAAAGAAACACCTAGAAACAGTTGATTTGCCTTTTAAGGATCAATCAATAACTTACAAACACAGTAATTGCATTCCACTCCATTTCCACCATTCACAAATAAATACTATATTGACTCCATAGGGTGGAAATGAAGAAAAAATTCCCTGTTATTAGGTTTGCTACTCTGTTTTCTTTTTGCCAGGTTTGATATGTTCTGGTAAGATTTATACATAATCAGTGGTAGCTGTAGTTAGGCCAAATTACACTGAAAAGTCCCTGAAAACAATGTAAACATTGTTGGTCCGTCCAAAAGAGGTTCAATCAAAGCCTAGCCACACCCTTCGCCACACCCTATTGGCCCCGAAAATCGATGTTTTACGCTGTTTTGTGCAGTGATGAAAATTCCTTAAATTAATGCCTGACAAGAAGCAAATGCAAATAATAAAAATGAAAGCTTTGTTTAAATAGATATCATAATACCATCTTTACTTGATGGTATTATGATCTTAAAATGCAAGAAAAAATAACAGTAGTGAAGAATTTCAAAACAGAAATCTCTTAAATTTTAATTTTAAGAGAGAGTAAATATTTCAATAAACAATTTGGTTGGTAAATGAAATCAGAACTGAACAATTGTATAAATTACCTATGATTCATGTTTAACTAAAAGTTTAAGATGTTAACGGATATCATTGACAGTTTGTTACAATAAATTCAATTAAGACTCTGGATATCTTCTATGTGATGCAATTTTTATAGGTGATGCTATTTTTGAAACATACACTTCCCTCACAAAAGTATTCCACCATCTGGAAGGAGGTAAATTGCTGGAGAATAATCACAAGCTATTATTGCGCAAATTGATGATGTTTTAAAGTGGTGTATAGGACAACAACCATCAACCAACACTTCAATCTTTTTAGAACACTTTTTGAAAAAACAGTAAAAAAACCTTTTAACAGTTTCAAATTTCAATATTTTGACGGGAGCTAGAACTTTTGAATTTGCTTCCAGCCTTCTTGAATTGGTTGGATATAATTTGGCAATGTATTATTTTGGTATTTCAGGTCAAACCTGAAGAATTTATTTAATGGTTCTCTGGTTTATCAAGAACAATTTGAATCATGGTTCATGATGTTTTACATACAAAGCCAAACATTTTCAATTTCTGCATTCAAATGTTTAGTATGGTTGAAAAGTTGACAAAAAGTGCCACCATTTGAACAAGGTGGTGCAATACTTTTGCTAGGGGAGTGTATACCTATCTAGTGCAATATGCTTTCACATTAACAACTTTATACACAATTATTTATAATTTTGAATGAGTGCCACTTGATTTTTCAAATTACTTTTTGCAAGCCTTTCAATATCATCTAAGCTCATAGAATACAACATGTCTTCGTACATTGTTTTAAAATGATATATGACCTTTTTCGAATCTTCTCCTGAAAAATGGGAACCCAGAACGTCTTCAAGTTTTGTTATGAAACTCTTGTTCTCTAAATTATGAAATCTAACATCTTTGTTCTCCTGCGTTGTACTTGTACAGCTTCGACTGCTTCCCTGAGACTTTATGGAAAGATGTAGCCGGCTGCCTTCCCCAACACCATAATCTTTTGTTGTTTTATTATCGCTCAGGGCCTTTCCTTTATATAAAAGTCTCTGAGAATTGGCCGGGATACCTTTAATCTCCCCTATTCGCTTCTTTAATTCAAGGATCGTAATAAACTCGTCCCGAGCTTCAATTTCAAACTGATCACTAGCACTGAGCATTTTAATCAGTAACTTCATTGTCTCCACTTTCGTACAGGTTTCCAGGTTTGGCCAAATTACCCCAGCACAAGCATCCAGCAAAAATCCAGCAATGATAGGCTGTTTGTAAGCGAGGTCAGCAAAAATGGTGTCCGATACAGGGGGTGTTTTTTGGGGGATCTAGAAACCCTAGAACCATCTGAAATTTTCGCAAAAACCGTAAACCAGTGCATTATTTTTCTTAAAACCGTGTAACCGCGCGAAAAGTCAGCTAAAACTAAAAATAATGCTATTTTAGAATAAGTTTTAATTCAATGGTACCTTGAAGATTCTTTCCAGATTTCTAGCTTCACAAATCATTATGATATTTTTTACCATTTTTCACGCTCAATAGGCGGACTTCTGCCATACCAACCAAAAACAAACCAATCAAAATCAATCCAAATATAAATCAACTTGTTGGGATCAGGAGCGTAACTAGGCCAATAAGTTCGGGGGGGGGGGTGAAAAGGATTTCTGCCCTGCAAAATGGAGTGGTGCCCTGCAGACCTCGAAGCAAAATTACAGGAGTCTACAGGATGCTAATGAAAGTTTTACCAATGTAAATTTTTCTTTACCAAGGATAAATTTATAAGCAATAAACACAAATTTAAACTTAATTGCATATGAAATATTTATTTATCTAAGTGAGCTTAATTAAAATTAAAAATTTGATTTTGCTTTGCAATAAAACTTACAACTTCACGGGAGGGGAGGCATATGTTTTCGGCTACATGATAGGGACGACGCCACAAAATTGAACCTGGCGGTCTATGTATCAAGTTTAGTGAGGTAGGAGGACCCACCATGGTTGGGTCCGACGCAAAATAAAATTTTCGAAATTGTACCTTGTAGAAAGGCTAAAAAAGCATCCCCCAGGCTAAAGTTTAGCAAAATACTTTACACTCTTTTTTTTATAAGAATCAGTAAATTTAAGTTCAGGCTGGCTGTTCTTAATTTTTTCGAAAATCTGAGGCTGGATTGTTCTTAATTTGTTCTTAAATTAAGAGGGTGTAAGCAGTGCTATTGTCCTCTCAATGAAAGTAAGTTGCAACATCGCTTTGAATTTTTAAGCAAAACTTTTATTTGTAACATTGGTGTTGTGTATAATTATATCTGTTAACCTCTTCTCTTTGGTGATACAAGAAAAATACAAATGAGCTGATGTTCCAGACAATTTCCTCAATTTTTTCATCAAAATGGCTAAATTATGCATTTTTAATACAGGTGGTATGCAGTGCTCTGCCTCTTCTCGGGGGGATGGGGTGGTTGTTTTAAAAGTTTGCAGATTTCGGATATAGCAAGTCAAGAAAAAATCATAGTTTCCTTTTACCTGTTTTAGTGGACGACACTACGTGGTGGGTAGAGGGAAACGCATACATGTATGTATGTATATATATACATATATGAGGAATCACTTATAACAGAACAGATAGATTAGGCACGTAGGCAGGATAGGGTTACACTACTGGATAAGGCTAATGGGAAACATGAACACAGTGGGAATGGGCGGGTTCCATTTGTTACCACATACCATCCAGCCTTGAATAATTTGGGCAAGGTGGCCGGGAGACTTTCCTATGCTTACAGTATCAGAAGAGCATAGGAAGGTGTTTCCTCAGCCACCTTTAATATCATTTAAGAGGTGTAAGAATCTTAAAGATATACTAGTTAGGGCTAAACGTCATAGTGAGGGGGCAGGGGTTTCACATAACAAGGGTTGTACTCCGTGTGGCAAGTCTCGGTGTCAAGTGTGTAATGTTATGTGTGACATTGATACTTTTACTTCCCATATAACTGATAAGGAATATAAGATAAATTTTTCGTTTAATTGTGATTCGTCCAATGTTGTGTATCTTATGGAATGTAAAGTATGTGGTGTACAGTATGTGGGTAGCACTTGCACGCCGTTTAGGCTTAGGTTTAATAACTACAAGGCGTGCAATCGTAAGTTTATCGGGGGCTCTTCGGGTATACCTCAGACTGATTTTTCCGGCATTTTGCAGGGAAGGATCATCATGGGTTTCTCGAAGATATTAAAGTAACTATTATAGATAGACTTAATGGGAATGGTAGGATACGTGAAAGTTTCTGGCAGTATAAGTTAGAAACTTTCGCGGCCCGGGGCCTTAATATTAGGTTAGTTGAAACATAGTTTTATTTTTATTTCCAATCTCTTGGATTATTTTCTTCTTTTCTCAGCTATTTATTATTTCCACATAATATTCTGAAGAAGCATATTGCGAAACGTTAATCAAGTTGTTTTTTTACTGATCATCTATATATATATATATATACATCCAACCAAAGTCGACCAATGAGCTTTGTAGATCACCTAAAAAATGTAAGAGCATCAACAAGCCAGAGCCAAAGAGACAGAACAACGAAAGTCCCTGGAATGATCAAAATTTTGCAGCGCCCGAAACAAAGAACGGAAAAGTCTAATCAAACAACACATGTTGAAGCACAAACAACCGAGGAAATTCAAAACCGGAACCAAAAAAACGAAACCACGGCCTCCATGTATCATGGGGGCCTAACAGATATGCTTACAGCCCTAAACGAAACAACAAAGGCAATAACAGGATTCGAAAAGTTATTAAGAAGCTTGTCCGAACAATAAACGATCCGTTTGGACAGGTCATAAATTTGTCAAACTTTAAATTTTCCTTAAGTGAATTTAAACTATTAAACAAAAACCTCAACTTTTGTCCTACACCCTTACCTCACAAAGCAAAAGAACTGGAAGAAGACATGAAGGAATCTTTTCGAAAAATCAAACTTAAAGCCCATTTTAACAACGATAAAGAAACACTAGAAGATGAAGAAGAAACTGACGAGCAACAAACAGACGAAGAAAGAATATTTAGGAAGAAAAGTAGATGGACACCATACAATGTACATCATACAGTCGAAACTTTTATAGAAGCGGTAAAAAGCGATATTTACTCAACACCTAAGGTACCTCTACCCAAAAATAACCTCTCAAAAAAAGAAATAAAAGCCATGAATGATTTAAAACAAAGAACCGCCATTATCATAACCAAAGCGGACAAAGGGGGAGCAGTTGTAATAATTGACGTAAAAGACTATATAAAAGAAGCAAACAGACAGTTAGGTAATACCCAGTTCTATTCAACCATTGATGAAGATTTAACCAATAAACACAATAAAATGATAAATGATTTAATCGACAGGTATATAGGAGAGAAATCAATACAATCTAAAATTGGAGAAGCGTTAAAAACAGCTAACCCTAAAACACCTAGGTTCTACATGCTACCGAAGATACATAAACCAAACAATCCCGGTCGATCAGTGGTAAGCTCAGTAGCTTGCCATTCTAGCCAAATCTCTAAATATGTAGACTACCACTTAAATCCAGTAGCACAGCGACTAAGTTCGTACGTAAGAGACACCACAGATTTTATTAATAAATTATCGTCAGTTGAAGACCTATCACATAATACAGTACTTATTTCCATGGATGTCAGATCCCTTGACACTAATATCCCTACAAATGAAGGCCTTGATGCTGTTAAATGGGGAAATTCGAAGAAGAATACATTTATCCATATATTGGGAATAAAGCTAAATTATATCTACGTTACATTGACGACATATTTATTTTGTGGACAGGCACCAAACAGCAATTTAAAAACTTTATATCTGAACTTAACGAAGAACATAACTCTATCAAATTTGATTATGATATGTCAGCAAAAGAAGTCCCATTTTTGGACACGATCGTTTATATCGATAACAGAAACCATTTGCAAACAAGACTACATAGGAAACCCACAGACAGACAGAATTATCTTCATAGAGCATCTGAACATCCACTACCACTAAAAAATAGCCTAGCCTACAGCCAAGCATTAAGAATTAAGAGAATTTGCTCTGATAATGCAGAGTATGAAAATAACACAGAGCAACTTGTCAAAGCATTTACATCACGAGGATACGAAAGAGCAATCATTGACAAACAAATAAAAGAGGTTGACAGCATTTCACGCGAAGAACTACTAAAACAAAATTCTAAAAAGACAACAAGTAACAGAACTCCATTCATCACGACTTATAACAGAACCCTTCCACCTATTGGAAGTATATTACGTAAGAACTGGAACATCCTTAACATCAATCCCAAAATCGCGAAAAGCTTCAAAAATTCTCCCATGATGTCATACAAACGTAACAAGAATTTAAGGGATATTCTTGGGAGTAATAAAATATCCAACAATGAAGTAGCAATATCTAAAAGCCGTAATGAAAAGGGTCATTGTAAGCCATGTAATACTAAACAAGGCAATTTATGTTGCCAACAAGTTTTGAGTACATCAACTTTTAGAAGTAACCAAACCAAGCGTACTTATGTGATCCGACATAAGGTTAACTGCAAAAGTAAGTATGTGATCTATCTACTAGAATGTATAAAATGCGGTTTACAATACATTGGTAAATCAGAAACACAAGTCAATCTACGAATAAACAACCACCGAAAAGACTCAAGTAAATCAGCATCAATACCAGTTTGCCAACATTTTAACAACACTTCCCACAACTTCAATAATGACGCGAAATTTATAATAATTGAACAGCTTAAGTCTCTTGAAGGCGACAAGGAACTCTTAAGATCTCGACTGCAACGACGAGAAGACTTTTGGATAAAAAAACTGAAAACCCTAAGTCCGCTTGGGTTAAACATGGAACTCAATAGCCCTATATAGGGCAATACATTTCATAACCTCGTTTTCCCAATTCATTCGTGCATTTTGTCAAACACACACTTTATTTCTGGGGTGAGGTATTACATCATATTAATAAACAATGAAACGTCACATTAGAATAGCCTATATTTAGATATGCTTTATGTAATTGGAATCAGTTGATTGCCATGAATATATATATCATAGATTGAAGAAAGTAAAACTACATGGTTTATCTCTACAAGCCTGTTTCGTGAGTAACTCACTCTCCAGGAGATGTAACATTCTTCAATCTTTCTTCAATCGTTTTACTTTCTTCAATCTATGATATATCACGCTCTACGTGCTAACGTATTGAGCACTGTGCTACGGAAGTATCAAAAGACAAATTTCTATATATATATATACATCCCTGTCCTGTGCTCCTACCTTGAAGCAACCTCCGCACGCACTGTAGTTACTGAAAGTCCAAACTGAATCCATGTATGAGCAGGAGGGATTCTTTCTATTGACGGACCTGACAATGAAGCAGTGCTCGGCACTTCTGCGCCGATACACCTTTGTTACTAACTCTAGAGGCTAAGCGTTTTAAGCACGTCGTGACTGCAAATAGTTAAATACTTAGTAACGGTTTCAATTTCAAAACAGCAGCATAAAGAACAAAAAGCTACAACAGCATCATAAGATTCTTCTACACAGCGACAGGATACCTACCTTTACTTCTTCTCTTGCCAATTCCCATTTAATTTCTAACGTTGCTGACTAGGCAAAATTTAACACTCTTGTGCTCTCATTTTTGAATGGACTATTTCGATTCACAGGCATATAAATTCATTCATATAACGTTTTCGACCCATGTTCAGATGTCTCATACTCTGACTAGTGTCAGATGAAAAGTTTAAGTATGTTTCAAAATTTTAATCATAGTAATATCTTATGACTTTTATTCTTATCTAGCCCATTAAATTCACCTTGCTAGCAAAGCATTCGGTAAAGGAAATGTGAGATGTACAACACAAGATGAATAGAAAAAAACAGAGATCTTTGGAAGTTGGACAAAGTTTGGCAAGCATCGCGATCGAGATCTTCATTTGGGTGTCTGCTTTATAAGAAGCCCTTACGTAAGCACTCAACACTTGTCATTTCATTATTTACTAACTTGAAAAAAAGCTCAGTAAAAGGTGGCTGACCAATGTATTGAACAAAATAAAATTTCTAAGAAGGCGTCTGAGTTTCTTTTCGAAACAAGGAAGCTGATGATCTTGTTATTTCAAATAAAGTCAATACGATAATAGCTTTTTCTCTATTTGCAGTTGGAAGAGGTAGTATTTCATTCATCATCAGAACCTTGAAAATACTATTGGCAAAGTAATGGGTTTTGATCATCTAGAGAGAAAGCATGTATTCATTTGCTTCTGACTACATGTTTAAAGAGATTTACTTTTAGAATAATGATCTGTTATATCAGTTAGATCTGTTATACGTAACTAATTACAAACATTGCTTCGTTTCTTTATTCTGTGCCTTATTCCATTTGGACTGCGAGCCATTTTAATGATTACAAGCACCAAATCACAATTATGTGAAATCGAATTAAAGCAGCTTTCTTTTCCCATCCCCAGCTCTTCGTCTTCTTGCATCAAAATGCTTCTGTGCCATAGCCAATCTGCCCTCTGTTTGACGCACCTTTAATTCCATGCTCTGTAGCATCTGAATCACTTCCTTTATCTCCGTTTGTAGTGTACCTAGGCATGAACTGCCACCTGGAAGATGATAGCTTGTTTCGAAGATGTGAATAACTTTAACGAGAGATCATACAGTATTTAGAATTTAGATATCGAATGCATGTGTTAAATATGATTTTTGCAAAAAATTCGAAAAACAACAAATGTTGGTAAAAATATTCTACTGCTTCTATAAAAAGGGACCTTCATCATAAGAAATACAGTACAAGCTACCTTCCTGATCACTATATCAAATTTGAATTAGCTCTCTTACAGAATGACCATTAACGTAAGGCAAATACCAATAGACCGCATATTTCAATGACTTAAAGCATTAAAGAAAACAGACCTAATAAATGGATCTGCTCACGCTGAACACTAGGTTCATTTTTAGATAGAAAACCAAGTTTTCTGTGACAAAATACAATAATAGAAGGTTTAATAGAAGGAACATTTCTTTATGTATGTTTTTAAACAAACGTCTTCGTGAAGCGTTGGAAGGACCTAATTTTTAATTTATGTTTTTTGGGTTTTCATGTTTTTCAAAGCGAGAGTTAAAATGAAAACATTCCCCCTTAGAAATCAAAAGATAAATAAAGCATATTTACCAGTAAATATGTTTCTTGTTGATGTCCCAAATCTATCTAAACTTGTAAGCATTTCATGGCAATTTCGGTATGTGTTTTGGAAATTTGTTCTCTGCAGCTCTATCTCCTTCGTGAAATTATTAATTTTGTCTAAGCTCTGCAGCTCTTCCTCGTTAACATTTAACGACATAGTTGAGCTGTACCTTTGTAGGCTGGTTTCCAAATTTTGTAACTCTTCATTTATTGATTCAATGTATTGGTCGCATGCATCTTCAAGGATATCCACAATGTCTAGCAGAACTTCAGATATAGCTGGAACAATGTGACATATGTCTGACTGTAATCGTTTGGTGGCCCAGACATTTGCCTCTGAATGTTTAGTTTTCCTTTTCTAAAAATAATACAGTTTTCAATGTACTTCAGTCTTCTAGACTGTTAAGATATCTACATAAGTCATACAAAAGCAGAGATACAGAGCTTTGCTGACAATTGACGCTGATACATGTTACAGGGTAAAATTTGCCCCTATAACAGGCAAGATCACCGTTGTAAACATGAGAAGGATTGGTGCAAACCCCTTTCTTCCTAAATAACATACCCGATTGTTTCATTCGGTATTTGATTGAGCAAGAAAGGAAGAAAGACTAAAAATGATGACAACAAAAATAGAGATGTGTAGAGAGACAAAACCTATGGCTTTAGATTGAACACGATTTTTGAGATTACGTCATATCACATTGATTCTAAAATTAAAACTCATTTCATCATATGATGTAACTGTTTGCGTGGGCGGAGCTTTAGATAAATTTAGGTAAGGTCCCTGTGGAATTCAGTCTTGTCAAAAGCTTTTGCAGTACTGTTAGAAGCTCTGTCACTAGTTTTGTTATGCCTGTTGCGGCCGTGTCCTTTTTTTTGTCGGACTGAATTTTAGTGCATGTTAGAAGTAGTCGTCTATCGTGAAGAAAGCCGAAGTAAACAGGTTACCGACCATACTACGAGCCGTGTTTCTAATAAATTCGTATTTGCCCTAGTGTCCGAGCTAAAAGCTCAGTTAACATAAAAGGTATGTCTACTAGGCTTGTGTTATCCACCACATACATAATCACTTCATATAAACTGCGAGACACAAGATTTAGAAGTCATTCAATGTGAAAATGTAATATAGAACTTATTGTATCTGATCATACGCAAGGGCCGAGAGAAAATAGATTCACATGAATAACTTCTTAACCCTGTGTCTCCATATATAGTTGGCCATTATCAAATTTGATACCGAGCACCACTGTAATGTGCTCTTTACAATCAACTTATCTACTGACAATGATCTCATAACAGTCCAAACATCCTTTTTGATGCAACCAAGTGAGCCAAAGCAAAGCACTTTCAAATCCACCTCCCAACCTAACGACTGCAGCAGACTGCACAGCGGCTGATACCGTTTCTCTTTGGTGTTCAGTGCTTGCTCAAAATACAGATTGAGCAGACAGTCACCTCTAAGATAATGCATTTACGTGACTGAATGTCAATGATAATGATGTCAGGTTTACGATGCGTAATACGCTGTAATTTATCACCATATTCCGTTATTATTGATTCTGCAAGTTTGTTTGCATGAAACTGGAAACCAATTATACTTCCTGAGATCACCTCAAATATTTTGTCAGCAATTCGATTGTGACGTCGACTATAAAAGTTGTGAAACTCTCTACATCCATTCATCAGATGTGCGACACTTTCCGTGTGCTGATGGCAAAAGGGGCAAGAAGGGTCATTATCACGATTCCATACATGCTTTGTAAAGTTTGTTGGAAGTAGACTCAACCGTGCTTTTATTGCAAACTTCACCAGTAAATCACTTACTTTCCAGTTGTAAAAAATTGAATGGGAGGATTTCAACTGAACATCAGTCATGCAGAGAAAGGGGCCTTGAACTGACAATTGCTTTGCTTTTTGCAAATCTCGATTAACTGTCTGTTTGAATAGCAACTTCTGAAGTGGAGCACCTTCATCAAAAAATTCACCATTAATAATTACTCCAGCCTTTCCTTGCCTGAACTCAATGGAAACATCTAGCTTTCTAGCATATCTCAGAAGATCTGGCCAATCTGATTGACACCCAAATTTGGTACGACTATTCAGGTAGCCGTCTTCACTAATCTCAAACCCAAGGAAGTTCATATCATTATCTGTTGAAGCAACTTTCCGTTTTTCCATATCCAAATTAAGGGATTGACGTGCAATGTTCTTGAACTGTAATTGGGGATGATTCAACATCTTAATGAGAAATGCAACCCTTGTTGACCTATACACATCTGACACACGCTTAACTCCAATCCCTCCGTGCTCGCGTGGTAAGAAGATGATGAGCTGTGTTGTTGTTTCATACAAATCGTACATATTTCGAACTGCCTTCACCAAGGGCTTTTCCATGAGTTCCAACTGCTCCTCTGTAAACCTTGTATTGTAAAAATGGTGGAGAATCTTCGCGAGAGCCAAGTTATTTAAAGCACTAGCCTTTAGAGCAAGGGGCAATTTGCAGCTTGTTATTTTTTCCAATAAATCTTTATAACTTTCTATAACTTCATACACTTGCACAGCATCTTCGCCGGAAAGTGAGAGAGACTTTCCAAGATACTTATAGGACTTGTCACGGGGATAAACTTCGATGACATTTCCTTGAATTGACACAGTTGGCTTTTTATCTGCCTTGCCTTTGTACCAGTTATTCCCAGACCTCCTTGCATACATAACTGCACATTTACTGGGTTTCACTTCTAAACCTGCTATCTTCATGGCAACTTGTCCGATATCAAACATCTCATTTATAATCGTTACGTCATAACTGACAACAACAACATCATCCGCAAAAGCTTGCAATGGACATGGATTAATCCTTCTTTCATCTTCGATGCCCTGCCTGATAACAGCCTCTCTTACCATAGGCTTGCATACTCTGTCAATCACCAATATGAATAAAAGTGCACTCAAAGGGTCACCTGTCTTTGTTCCTCTGATTATATTGAACTCTTTACTCAATTCAAACCCACAAATCACAGAAAACGAAGAGTAACGGTATAGATCTTCGACCAAGCAACAATAAATCAAAGGAATGTCAAATTCCCGGAGAGTTTTAAAAAGAAAACTATGCTCAATGCTCCCAAACGCATCCGCAAAATCCACAAAAACTGCACAAAACTTTGTACTTAAGTGTCTGAAATCATCCATTGCGGCTTTCAAACTAAAAATCAATTCCTGTCTGTCACGATCGGGCAGGAAGGCACGCTGCCAAAAAGCAATCTCATTGGATATGTGTGGGGTGATTCGTTTACAGATTGCTTTCGAAAACACCTTGTAACAAGTGGGTAAAAGAGATACATCCCTAAGCGTTGACAAATCATTGATACTAAAATTCTTCTTGGGGATTCGCTGAACAATTGACTTTTTCCATGATGTTGGTATTCGCAAATTTACAAGCACAACGTTCAAGATATTCACAAAAACATACCCATTTTCGCTAAACATTTCCTTCATGTCCTCGTAAGTAACCCCATCGGCACCACAACACTTCCCACTGGGGCAGCCTTTCACAGTAGATTCAATCTCATCATAGCTGAAAAAATGACCATAATTCACAGATGCCAATGCCTCCTCACGATCAAAGAATGGAGGTACAACACCTTCAAAGCCATTAGAATCAGCACATTTGCTCGACTGAGCGTAATAATCCTCATTCCGTTGCACTGAAATTATAGCATTCTCGATGTTAGGCCAATAGCCGTTGTTCCTTATTACAGCTATCGCCTTCTTCCTTCGCTGTAACCACAAACAGGTCAGCTTTTCCTTTGATACTTCGTCGCTATTGTTATTCCCTCTTCTTTTTGACGAAAAGAATGGTATGATTGTATTGTTAATGTATTTCAATTGTTTACTTATGTACTCAATTCTATCCACAGCGTTATTTATGCAATAATTGTCATCCCTTGGGAACAGTCGCAAACCACGGCAAACAAATTTCAAAAAGTTCACGCTCCACTGCGACCCATTCACCCTCTTGGCCAAGAACTTGTTGTTTTGGTAAAATATCCCCGATAATATCTTTGCAACTTTAATCCAGTCACCAATAATTCCACGACAAATAAAGTCTCCGTGGTTCGTCCTTTTCGAAGCAAAAAGCGCTCTGAATTTTCGTTCCCTATCCTGAAAAGCTCCCAACTCGTCTCCATTCAATAACCTGATATCATCATAGATTTCCTCGCAATCAAAATTTGAGTCGAACTTGGTTCCAACAAAAAATATCTTTCCTCCTCTTATGGCTGATTTAATTGCTCTTTTTAGCTTGACAATCATGAATATTAACTTGATGTAGTGAATAACAGCATTAACGACGGCAGTTACGACGGATTACGTGGAATTTTTAAACTTCAGACAGACGCACCATTAGGCCCGACTGTCCTCCATCGTCACCACAAACATAAGTAGTAATAATAATAATAATAATAATAATAATGCAAAATTTATATAGCGCCACAATTTAAAAATACTCGGTTGCGCTTTACAGTCTAAGTCCTATTTACAATGTAAAATTTAGATTAAGAATAAATAAAAACATAAGATAAAAAGCATGTTTTCATTTACAATGGAAGAAAGATGTTCATGTCCATGCTTAAACTCAACCCCCCCCCCAGACACTTATTATACGCTTTTTCAAAGTAATATGTTTTCAGGAGCCTCTTGAAAGTTTCTATGCATTTTGTGTTCTTTATGTTGTCTGGTAAAGAGTTCCATACTGCAGGGGCAGCATATGTAAAAGCTCTGGTGCCAAGTGTTTTAGTTCTGGTCATTGGTAACTTCAGCCTATTTTTCTTATTTGATGTCAGTACTCTGCAACTTTCCTGAATTTCCAAAAGATCAACAAGATACTTCGGTGCACATCCATTTAGACATTTATACGTCAACAATGCAATTTTGAAATCTATTCTTTGTGCTATCGGCAACCAGTGCAGAGCTTTGAGAAGCGGTTTTACATGGTCGTATTTACTACTTCCCATCACAACTCGTGCTGCACAATTTTGAATCTTTTGCAATTTATCTAGCAGGTGTTTTGAACATCCATATAGCAGTGCATCACAATAATCAAGCGTTGATGTAGCAGATGAATGGACCAATGATTCTGTGGCTTCTTTTGTCAAATATTGTCTAATCTGCCTTAAACGCCTCAACTGAGAAAAGGCCTTCTTACTGATATTATTTACTTGCTTCTCCAAGGTCATTTTGTTATCAAATATTACGCCAAGATTTCTTGCAGTGTCAGACGTTTTAATCTCAGCAGATCCGACCTTTATAGACAGATTTGGTACCTTTGCTAGCTGTTGATTTGTACCAATAACTAACAATTCAGTTTTATCGTCATTTATTTTCAAGCGATGAGTTAGCATCCATGCGCGAATGTCCGATATGCAGTTTTCAATATCATTTACTGCCTGTATTCGTTCTTCAGCACAAGATGGATTGAAACCAAGATAAAGCTGTGTATCATCAGCATAAGCTGCCACGTTAGGCGAATGGAGCTCAATTATGTCATACAGAGAGCTCAAATATCCCAAAAATACCACAGGACCCGCACAACTTCCTTGGGGTACTCCATACTTCAGCGTGTAAATTTCAGATAGTGTGTCTCCGATCATAATTCTTTGTTCTCTGTTTTTTAGAAACGAGATAAACCAATTGAAAACTGCACCTGATATGTTGAATCTTTGTTGGAAGATTTCTGACAGTATTTGCAAGTCAACTGTGTCAAAAGCAGCACTTAGGTCTAGTAAAATTAAGATGGTCACTTTCTGTTTATCCATATTATTCATAATATCTGATGTCATAATATCAAAAAACTTTAGCAAGTAATGTCTCTGTACCATGATAGTGTTTGTATGCAGAGTTCTCAGTTGAGTACAACCCAAGTGCTTGCAGGTGCTGAACATACTGGGGCAATGCTGATTCTTCTATTATTTTAGAAACAAAAGGTAGGTTGCTGATAGGGCGATAGTTCTTGCAGATAAGATCCAGGCCCAGTTTTTTCAATAAAGGAATGACCACTGCACATTTCCAACATGATGGAAATTCCCTACATGATAATGACTTGTTTACAATTGCTGTTATTGGACCAATTAATACATCAATGCATGTTTTCAAAATTTCTGTTGGTAGTGGGTCCAAAGAGCAATATTTGTTTGATGTATTCATGATGATACCCCTGACCTCATCTTGTGATAGTTCTTTAAACTGATCAAATGCAGGAACAGCTGGAGATAAGCTATAATCTACCACATTTTTGATACCTTCTGTCTCAACTGTTGCATCAATTTTTGATCTTATTGTATCAATTTTCTGACCAAAGAAGTCTCCAAAAATTTTGCAAAGGTCCTCTTTTGTATACTCATCAGGGTAAGGTATGCTTTTTTCTCCCTCTGTCATTTTAGAAACGAATTTGTAAAGGAGCCTTTGACTGCCATTGCAACTCTCCACCTTACTTGAATAATATAATATTTTAGCATTGTTACAACTCTTGATATAATCACTCCGTTTCCTTTTGAATAATTCAAAGTATGCACCGTTTTTACTTCTTTTCCATTTCATTTCAGGATTGCGTTTTTCGCGCTTAATACCCCTAAGTTCACTTTTGTACCACGGGGATACTGACTTATCTTAAGAAAAGTTTTTAAAATTGGTGCACGCTCTTCCAGAATTGCACTCAAAGTAGTATCATATAACTCAGCTAGTTCAGTCAGGGAAAGATTGCTAAAATTTGATTTTGCCAAACTACTTGCTGCAATATCACGTTTAAAATTCTCCAGATTTATATCTTTCGATTTTCTATAGTTTATCTCCTTAGCCTGGACCTCTGGTTTTTCAATGGATGATACAACTTTAACAAAGCAATGATCTGAAATAAAACTTCCCATGAATGGACTGTCAAGTGAAATCTCATTGTTATTTCTTGTAATTATCAGGTCTAATGTATTGCCAGCAACATGAGTAGGCTGCCAAACATGGTTGATTAGATCATAATTCTGGAGCAAATCAAGAAACGCTTTTGCTGTCACATCACTCTCATCATTCACGTGAATGTTGAAGTCACCACCAATAAGCAATTTATTAGGTGTTATTATAATAGATTCCAAGTAACTGGAAAACTCATCTATGAATGTTCTTGCAGTCACAGGATGATGTGCAGAGTATGGAAGTCTGTAGACTATTATCAATGTTTTAAAATCAGATTGACATTTCAATTTCCATTCTGAGAATTCAAAAGACGACTTACAGCCTGAGTGTATGAGTCTTGTTTTCAGTTGTGATTTGGCCAGCAACACAGTTCCACCCCCATTTCTGTCAATCCGTGGCACATCAAGAAAATCGAAACCTGGCAGGGAACACTCAATGCGCTTGGCTGAATTATCTTCCTTTAGCCAGGTTTCTGTAACCATACAAATGTCATAGTTGTCATCAGTGACACTGGTAATAAAGTCTGATGTTTTGTTACCCCTTTTTCCTCTTCCTCTTTGCAAGTCATTTCTTAGAATTCCCAGATTTTAAATTCTCAAATAATCATCTAATGGTAGCCTCAAATCCACTCTTTTCATATGAGAAAAGATGTCTAAAATAGTATTTGAATCGTAATGTAATGCTGACATTCTTTGTCAGTGTTGAACGAAAGCGAGGCAATTGGGCCCAACAACTTAGGCCATTTCTTCTCAGCACGGCATCACATCAGATTTTGACTTTTGACTTGACCAGGATAGATAAACCTTCAGATTGACTCTCTCGAGAGCGCTCCAGCCTTGTCCTTTCAACTTCACACCATATTAAATGAGATAAATAGCGAAATACCTCAAAATTATAAAGATTAGTAAGAGCTCAAGAAAATGCAGCCGATACTTGGTGCAACAACAACGTATATCAGATCGATAAAGACTTTCTGTCTCAGCTCAACAGTGAACTCACTTATGTAAAAACGTCATTTAAGTGGTTGTACAGATGGGCACCTCGCCGACTGCTCTATTTCATAAGCCTTTAATTTTTTTGAATTTTTTTTCCCAAAAACTCTTGGAAACAAACTCTAACAAGAATATAAACAGTATTCTCAACTAAAGCGGGTACTTTCAACTAAAGCGGTGGTTGTGTTGCTTTAAAGAGCTGTAAGTAGCTCAGTCTTAAATGGCCCTCGATAGCCTATACTAGCAACTAAGGTCAAAACCAGGCATGCTAAATACCATGAACTTCAGTATTTGTATTAACCACTAGTTTATAAAGTGATTACAGTTCATCTGATACCACGGATAAATTGATAAACAACTAGAACAGAAGGGCAAAAAAATTTATTGAAGACAATAAGGGACGCCAAAGAACAGGTGTGCGAGATTAAAAAAGTTATAAACTATAAAAAAGGGTGATGTGAAAACAAGAGAGGGATGGTATACATAGATACATGACAATACCTCAAGCATTTTGGTAGATCGTCAATATATACCAAGAAGAGGAGAGGCCAAAGACAGGACCCCTGAGGAACCCCACACTTAATAGCCTAGGTACTAGATTTTTGTCCGTTAATTCTACAAAATTGCATCCTGTTGGTAAGGTATGAGCGAAACCATTCAAATTCTTTGCCTTTAATACGATGGTATTTGAGTTTACTCAAAAGTATCTCATGATCAACTGTGTCGAAAGCCTTCTTTAGAACGATAAAGACTGCTGCCGTGTATAAACCTTTATCGATGTTAAGGTACCAATCATTCTCGCATTTGAGCAGGCGTGTGAGAGTTGAATAGAGTGATCGAAAACCTGACTGATCTAAAAATATCAGTTTATTGCGTTTAAATACAGCTGGTCAAAGACTAATTTCTCAAATAGATGCGAGACGACGAGAAGTACTGAAATTGGTTTATGATTTGACTTTTCATCAGTGCAATAAAAGAGTGAGATTTGATCAAGAGAAGTTAAGGATTGCATAAAAAGAAGTGCGGGACGATTGAAGGAGAGTGCGTAACAGACCACAGGAATGAACTAATAGACAGAGTAAGCAGAAAGAGGGCTGTGATTTTTAAAATAAGAGAGATATTGGAGAAGCAAAAAAGTCTGATGGCACAAAGCAAAAGGCCGTTTGCTGAAACAGAGGTAAAGACAAGAGAGGAAAGGCAGAAATGAAGTAGAGGTATGACACAAATAATTTCAACCTTGAAATACATATTAATGAGAATCTAAGTTGTGAATTCTGAGTTAAGTGTTATCAAAGGTGAAATGTAAATTGTATTGCTGATGCTAGGCAACAGATCATTTGACCAATTAGCACGAAAATTGGTATTATAAAAAAAGAATATATTTTAATTTCCTTCACGAATTTTCATCGACAATTTGGTGTGTGACACAAGCTAGATACAATAGAGTAAACTGAGTGTCGAGTGCTGGGCAATAATTGGCATACAAAGAATAATTGACAAACCTCTGCCAATGTTTCCCAACAACGTATAAAGCCTTTTAAAAAACTTTCACAAAATCATTCATACATGAATCAAGGTCAATAAAATCAAATGTTAGCGTTACGAAATGTATGTGAATTCTATCTCACCTGTTGGTGGTCTTCCTCGGCTACAGCAACAGTAATCGCAGTGGAAAAAAGCAATCCGATAGGCGAGGCAACGTTCAACAGCGATCTACAAATGATAAGTATATTAAAAAAATTTGTGTGATGGAGATGAGACAGATGCTCTGACGTGACAAAAGTATTAGGGCGATTCCCTACAAACGAAGCGTTTGACACCCTATCCTCGAAGAACAACAAAGAAAATTAGTGAACCATAACAAAATTGACGGCTGAAATTTTCAATTCTAAGACCCCGTTTACACTGTCCCGTGCAAGTTTGGAACCGTGACAAAACTGTCGCGGTTCGCCCTTGCGTTTACACTAGCACTGTGGAACCGTGACGATTTTGCTCTGCTATCCGGAACAGTTTTGACTCTGCTTTGAAAGCGAACGAATTTTGTACCGTCACGGTTCCGTTTTTGAACGGGACAGTGTAAACACCTATCCGAGACGATTTTGTCACGGATTCACAAAGAGGTCTTTTGTATGGCTGTTTCAGGTAATCGAGGCTTTGATTGTGGCGTAACTACGTTCTCAAATTCTGAAGAAAAGGAAATTCTGAAGAAAAGACGACCACAGAAAAGGCTTGTAGTGTTTCCCAGTCCAAGCCTTGATTGGACTTTGCAGTTTTGTAGTCTGAAATAACACTGAAAATTAAAGCCACCTTGTCTTTCGTCCAAGTAAAGTTTTAATCGGTCTTCCGCTCCATTTTAACTCACAATAAAAATTCGATTGTTGACTTCAGCGGCAAAATAAAAGCCTTGGTTGACTAAATACAGCTTCTTCTAAACAATGTTCTACCATTAAATTAAGGTCGTACCGGTACAGTGTAAACGGAACGGCTAAACGGAACAATTTGGAACCGCGACAGTGTAAACACTTGCGAACCGTAACGGTACAAAATTGTCCCGGGACAGTGTAAACGGGGTCTAATTTGATTCAATAGTGAGAATTGACATAATTTAAATAAATTATAACAACTACGTGACCAGCTCTCAAAAACACTTTCCACGAGCTCATTTTTTTTCCTTCAAAAATAACCAGATGATTTCAACGACATTAAGGTCTGGACTTTGTGAAGGCCGCAGCAAGACCATGATGCCGTCAGCATGGAAGCAATTTCTTGTTGCAATGGCAGGATGACAAGGTGCATTGTCCTGCTGAAAGATTATTGTCCTTTTGAATTCACAATAAATTTTTTCTGCACTAGCTTGAAGGTTTTCTTTTTCTTTCAATATTTGGACATGATATTGGATATGTTGTTGAGGGACCTCTGGCACAAAGCCAGCTTTCCGACGCCGTTAGGCCTAATACAACCCCACACTTGTTCGGGAGATGAATCATGCCCGTCTTCCAGACATTGACTAGCCCCCGATTTAGGGTCATTGCACATGCGCATTATCACTCGAAGACCTGGCGGGAAGCTGTGTGGTCCCAGACAGAACAACTGTGCGAATACTGTTAATGATGCGCATGTGCTATGACCCTGCAACACTGACAGTTTAAGACGGTATTCTGGCAAAACAACAGACTGAAGGTTTCGTCACCCGGACAAACACCATGATTGAAACAGAGTTGGTAGTAGGAGTTGACATAACATAGGGGATTGTTGCCCTTATATGTTGTTCCCTAAACCCTTAGTACCCCTGAGCCGTTTTTTACCCCGAATCTAGATTCATCTAAAAAATTACATTGTCCCAATAATATAGGGGTCATTCCAGCATCGCCTTGAACCTACAGAGACGGAAACTTTTGTTTTTGGGTGACACAACAGTTCTCTTTCCCTTCTGCAGCTTTTGATCCAATATTTTTTAAGTATTCGAGCAACAAGATTGTTGGGTAATCTAGAACAATCATAGTACTTACTCTCTATTCTAGAATATTCCACATAGTTCTGAACAATTCCTACCTATTGTATCGTTGCAATTTGCTTAGTAATGCGTTTATGTTTAATTTTAGTATCGATAGCTAACCTACTGCAATAGACATTCGAGAACATTCTAGCTTAGGTCTATCAGCATGAAGTTGTTGTTATAACCTCGATTTCGTTACAGTCTCATTGTCAGCTGGTTGCCCTGGAATTATCTAGATATTAGTTCATTACGTAATCGTTGCTAATATTATATTCTAGTAATCATGATTCAGCATTCGAGAAATTTCTACCGTAAACGTATATATACGCACAAAATAGTAGTTGGGGTAGAATAAGCTTGAATAGACTTGGAAATTTACATGAAAATTCTGTGAGTTTTATTTAGTGTCAGGATTTACATCAGAAATTTACATCAAAATTATGTATTGGGCACAGGATTAAAGGAGAAAATTCCCCAAAAGATGTTTAGAAACACTTTTTTTGCAAACGCTTTAGGCCTACTTAAGCTAGCCTTTGCTGACCCAAACTTGCGTATCTTTGCATATGATTCTTTTCCCCCTATCATAAATTTTCCCTGGACGACCTTCCCTTGTTTGAGCTTTAGTCGAACCTCTTTTTAGAAGAAAATAGTCGAACTTGTTTTGAGATTTCGGCAAACGAATGACCGGCTTTGCAGATCCTAAAATATTTCTTACAAGCAACGAAGACTGACTTTTTAGAAGAAGTCAGTGCTATTATTCTGCTTGTAAACTTTAAATTGATTGTTTAACCACCAACATTAATGCAATGCATCAGCGGAGGCTGTTAGCCCATGCACATGCCCAACCTTGCGCTTACCGCAAGCATTCTGCCCCTGCAGAAGTGCCGAACCATTACGAGTCCACGTGAAACATATGTATTCAAAACTCTTATTGGCCAAACATTCTTCAGCCTTCAGAATTGAATAAAGGGAGCAGCTTAACGAACAAACAGTAGTTGAGGCTAAACAATGACAACGAAACGGCAAACGCGTCTTATTTACTTCACTTTTACAACTCCAGGTTTTTAAACATGGGAAATTTAGACCAGGCTCTAAATAACATTTCTGCCAAGCAAGCGGTAAAATTCTGAGAACGGGGGTAAACTATGGCCGAATTAGGATATAATCTCGTTGGAGTCAATAGAAGAGACATGACTGGATATTACAAGTTGTTTTGAGCTCTCAGAATCTCAAATCTCACACAAAATATGTCCAATCTTGAACAATGTACAAAACAGTTTTTATTACCCTTTGAACTTCTTCATAGTCCAAATAAATGAATAGGTCTTTGATATCAGCTCTCTCTCTTACAATTTTTGTTCTAATTTTTCCTCCCTACCCGTTATCAACCACCTCATCGTGCTGACTTTCAGGCCTTGGAGAAAAATGACGTGAATAAGCAATTCTTAAAACATGATTGTCTATGAATATTGATACAAGAAAGGAAATTTGTCACCCCAAAAGTTACATGAAAAAATTATTCTGATAGGGACTGACATGACAGTGGGCAGCAAAATTTCTTGAGAGGCCTTATCAAAGGAGCAGACATCTCAATTTTAAGCAAGTTTTGCTAATTTCTCCAACACGGGATTTTTCTGTTACATTGTGGTCAAGGGCGCCGGAAGCATTTTTGAGGCGACGGGGGAAGGTACTCAAAAAGGGCACATTGATGACTAATGTTAGAATTATAAGAGAAAAATGATAATGAAATTTGCCAAATTTTAGAAGTTTTTTCATGAGGATATGTTTAAACTTTAACATGTTTGAGGGTACAGGGACGTGCCATTATATAGGGGTACCTTTTTCCAAAAGTGTGGAATTGTCTGTATCAGTTTTTGAAATATGTGCGGAACTATGGGTATCATTTTGGGAAAAATATTGCAAAATGATTAGGAGGGAGATTTAGAATTAACAAATTGAATGTCCAGTAAAAAATGAAAGAATGAAAAATGCGTAATATTAAGATGTTTTGGCAAAGAGCATGCAAAATTTCTTTTATGATATTTTTGTGTTTTAAGAATCTATGTTTGAAGATTCTTTTTAAGCCTTATTTGCTTTGTGAAATTATAGGTATAGTTTTTATCATGCTTGCGGAATTATGGGTCAAATTTTGTAGACATATGTGAAATAATGGGTCCAAATTTTTTAAACTAATATGGCACTTCCCCGTCCAAAATAAGGTTTCTTCATTGGTATATTGTCGCTTTTCATCTTTGTTACCTTCTTTCTGGTATGGCAACTTCTTTATTACATATACTCATGCTCTTTTCATTTTTGTTCACTAAAGTTCTTCCCGTTTTTAAAAGATTTTAGATTGCTTCAATTGAAGCTTCTACTAGTTAACTTGGAAAATTATCTGTTTTATGTATTGCATTAGTGTTTGACATAATCTACTACAGCGTTGGATTGAACTTTCTTGCGGTCCGTTAATAGGGGTAATATCTCAGTTTTCCTTAGGGCCCCAAATGCCTCTGTTACTCTCTGAGCTTATTGAACAGAAACAAAGAGCATTGTTGCTGATGAGTTCATACAAAGGCACCCAATATTCTATTTGCTTTCTTTTTATTTCTCACCGCACTATTATTTTCTCTCACCCAAGAAATTGAGACGGTATATATTTATTCCATTCGCATAAACACAGTGTCATTTTCTCAAGGGCATAGTGCTGCCCCCGGTGCCCCCGTAGAGTCAGGGCAGGAGGGGCAGCTGCCCCCGCTGCCCTCATGCTTCCGGCGCACCTGATTGTGGTACGTTTTTAGACATGTAACTTGTGATATAAAGAAATGTGCTCTGGTGCAACGTTTGGGAGGCTGTGGTACCCAGACACCCGGTTTGGTTGAGCTGACCAACATTTTACACCCAAGGACACATACAAATAATGATATGGGGTCACACCTTCAGTAAAAATGGTTTGAAATCTTGTGTGGTGGGCTCCTGAACGAGATGGTTTGCTGTTATTAATTGACACGAAAAGTTAACTGTATCGATGTAACTAAAAAAATTGTAAAACAATATGTTATGGTTATGCTATTAAAAAACAATATCTCAATTGTACATATCCAACGTTGTTTTGTCTAAACTTCTATGAAGGGGTTAACATGCAGTAGTGTAGAGCCAAAAAATGTCGAGGGGGGCCATAGCGCTTTCTCTATAATGTATATAAAATGAGCGTTTCAATTGTTTTCGTTTGCAAGCCTCCTGAACAGGGCCGTGGCGAGGCAAGCCTTGTTGGGGGGTGCTGCGGACTACAAATTTACCTGATTAAAAAATAATTACCTGAAATTGTTTAGTTGCTGACGCAAACCTCTGCATTACATTTTGTCAATCTTAACTCTGTGTCATTTAATTTGCAGCTTCTTTTTTATATGATAAAAACAGACTTTCCTCGTAAATTAATCAAATCTGTATATTGGGACAGGCAAACCATATAGTTGCTACCCGAGGTGGCACCATGGTTGCCGCCGAAGGAGCAGGAAATTTCTCGAATTTCGATGCTTCTAGTTACCCTGGAAAATGCACTCTCTTCAGACAATTTTACTAAAGCAATGCTCCTAATCTTAATGAAAATTCCTTCAATTTTGCAAACAAATTGAACAGCAGATAAAAACAACTGGTGAAAATCTGGAGCTCATTGTGAATTGCAGTTGGTGCTTCTACTGAGAAACTTTAGAAGAGATTAACTCAAGGCACAATTTTACCTAAAGAGGGCCTGGATTTTTGGATTTAGTTCCAACAAAAGAAAACTTCAAATCATTAACGCTTAGTTTGTTTACCTTCATCCATATCAAGAAATATCATTACCAACGGAGTAACTACCTTGCTTGATTCTTTATTGATATTATGAGATGAATGTCTCTGAACTAGCTAAAACGTTTCTTCCACCGAGCGGATTTGGCATGAAATTTCCTATTGGGAAACTATTGTAGGTGTGACACCCCTACACCCCTGGTCGTGACGCCCCTTAGTCCTTAATATCAATTTATTTTAATTTTACAACTAATTCACTGTTGCAAACAGATGCATATGCCATGGTTTAAATCTGTATGATATACATATTGTTGTATGTTGCCCTGTTGCAATCACCTTTTTGGTAACATTCAGATGCTTTTTAACTTCTTAAGCCCAAGCCCACAAAGATGAGAAATTTTTAACAAAAATATCTTTACATTCAGGCAGTCAAAGACTCAAACTGCTTCTACCTTACTTCATTCATAGACTTTAGTCATTATTGTCTCTATTAATGACAGTTTGTGATAATGCAGAGGCTGGATTATTACTAAGAAAGCTTTTATAACTGAGTTATTATTTATGGGCCCCTATAGCCAAGGGCCCCCGGGTCAGTGACCCCCCTGACCCCCTCTCCTCAGCACTGGGGGTATGGCTCTAGAACATAATAGCTCTAGCGATTGCACTGCACTGCGTGCAACATTTTCAAATAATTAATAACAAACAACAAAGAATACAAAGAGTGATGATGTTGTGGTTGTGAAAATCTTTGTCTCTTTTCACGCCAAGTCCGAAACCTGAGTCCGAAAACACTACCATGAAACTTGTAATTTTATTTAAAATTACATCAAGAAGTTCTTTTAGATTCGATGTTACATTATTTACATTAACTTAAGAATAAATGGTAAAATGCTCACCTTATATGCAGCTTCTGTGGAGTTGATATCGATCGCCAGTTCCATACAAACTGTGGGATTCTCAAGCGCGACCCAGCGAAAAGGTTCCGTTTCAAAATTCGTGATGCGAAGAAGGAAACGCTCATTTTGTCAAAATATTAGCCCGTTTTTTGTTTGAAACTTCTTCAGTCAGCAGCAATAATAATATCATAACATCCCTCCAATGTGACTAGCAGCTAGCAGCAAGTAGCAGGAAGCAGACAGAAGAACTGTGACAGGAACCAGAGGCGACAGTAATCCCAGTAGAAGCTGCGGGCAACAAGCGTAACCTTAGAAGAAATTTTAACAGGTATAACTGTTAAGTCAATATTTACTATTTTTGCTTAAGCACAGGGCAAGGGACGCCGGAGAGGGGGGCGGGGCTCAACCGCCCCTGTTGCCTTTGGATGGGGGCTAAAGTGATCAGGGGAAAGGGTGGCTAAAGTGCCCTTTACAAAGAAGTGCCCTTAATGCCAGCCTTTTGTAGAAAATCAATGAGTTTCATACGAAATCCTGACTGTTGTGCCTTATTTATAACGACATATATCGAAACTTGGGAAGAAATTTCTTATGCCAAAATTTAGCCGATTTTTAAGATACCGACAGAGGATCGATGCAAAATAACAGTTATGAGAGAATTTTTGGTAGCTGGAGAATTAATTTTTTCAAATGCCCTTTTCCCCAAGCCCGACCCCTTGCCCCTTGGTCGTTCCAGCGTCCCTGCACAGGGCATTAAGCAGACTAGACACCAGAGTTGCAGACTACGCAAAGGTAAAGGGCATTGCAGTCAAAGGGGGGGGGGCAAAAATGTTGAAGCACATGCGAAAAATTTCAAGAAAAATAGAAATTGAGAGAAATATTATGTTTCATGTTCAGGTTATGTACCAAGATAGGGACTACTGGTGCAGTGCACTCAGACCTCTGTTGACCAACAAAATATTCAACTAAGTCATTGGCCAATAAAGTTTTTCCTGTGATGAGAATTTGAGAATATTCTCGCTTTAGCACAGTCTCTACGTCGTACTGTGTGGCATTACAAGGTAAAGTTACGGCACTGGTATAAAAATGTAATGCGGCTTCTCTGATGCTTTCTCTAAATTGTGTTAAGTATTTAGAGAAAGTTGCAATTGTCGATATTATTAAAGGAATTAAGAACAATGCAGCATCAGATTTTCGAGAAAATTAAGAACAGTCAGCCTGAACTTAAATTTACTGGTTCTTATTAAAAAAGAGTGTATTTACTATAACTCAATGCCACTCAGATTTTATACAAAATAAGCTACACTTTTTTACAAGAACAATTTTAAAAGGAATTGGTCAAAAGTTAAGAACAAATTAAGAACAAGCTGAGGCAGAGCAATTGTGAAATTTAATTCGAACAATGTTTTGTCTAAAAAACTAAGAGTTTTTTCCCATCTAGGGGTGGTTTTTTTATAAACTTTTTGGACAAATAAAGAATGTCTCAATCACATTGTTAGCAAACGAGACCTAAGACCTCCCTAGAGGGCAATATCTAGCATTTGCACACCCTAATCATTTAAGAACAAATTAAGAACAACCCAGCCGCAGATATTCGAAGAAAGCTAAAAACAGCCAGCCGGAACTTCAGAATTTTCGGGTTCGTATAAAAAAGTGTATAAGAGAGTGTCCAATGAAAATTTAGATATCATTAGAAAGGCAGCGAATCTCTTGACAGAAATTTCAAGAGAATTTGAATACAATAGAAACATAGACAATTGTCTTTATAACAGCTGCGAAAATTCTCCCCAACAAGGTTCTGTTGGAAAATTTCCAGGCATGAACATTGAATATGGCAACCCCAATGTTAAAATTAATGACTTTGTGATTACGAGACTCCTAAAAATAATGAGTATTGGAATTTCCTAAGCGTTAAAAAATCGGAGTGCTCAACGTCCAACTTTGCTTCTTATAAAAAATGAGTGTGTTCGGTGTGTTCAAACAGTGGCAGATATAAGGGTCTCTTTAGGATTTCTGGGCATTAGTCTTTTGTTATCTCACTATAACCAACTAGTTTGGGGATTCAACCAGCAGGATCTAACAATGCATTACATTTTGGAATGGTTAACAGTTCTGAATGGAAGATCTGGAACTGGAAGCTGGCTGCTCAACAGAATAAACAACAGCGATTCAACAACATGGAAAATCAAATACGCATCTCAAATACGGAAAATTACAGTTAAATTACAGCTGATTAACAGGTAAATAACGTAATTTGTTACAGTACATCAAGGAAAATAATGAAAATGCATATTGGCTAAAAACGATACGAATTTTGAAAACATTTGAAAGCCATTTAGTCCCAAACAGGTTGCTAATATGCCAAGCTAGACTCTTTTCATCAGGTCTTCAGCGAAGTCCTTGTAAGGCCTCACAGATTTACATTCTATTTTTACCTGATTGCCGATTTTTCTCATTATGGGTAAATCTAAGCTCATCGCATCAAGATCGTCTGGCCGCTGAACTCTGATCAAAACATGAACCTACGGCATAAATCGCACATAACAAGGTCACAGCATTTACAAACGGCACACGAGAATCTGAATGATTACAATGGTGAGATTACTGCAGCTATCACCTTAACAATTTTAAGACTTATGCTGAGCTTTAAGGAACATTTTGTGCGACAAACTGACAGATCAAACAAATTTTCAGACAAAACAATATTCTCTCGATTCCATTTATATGTGTAGACATTAATCGTAGTAAAGTAATAAAGAAACTCTTCCAAGTTGGAAACTCTTCTGTTATGTAAAAATCAACGAACAAAATAGATGGAGACCAGCAGGCAACAAAATACCTCTCTTTTCCCGACACTTTTCCACACACAAAGACCATCCTTTACTTTTTCCTGTGTTTCTAAGACATGCTTAGCTTCTGCAACCCAAGCTTCTAGCAGCTCGTCTCGACTCATCCCTAAAAAAGTTTTATGAAATCAGAAATCCATTTTGAAACTGATTACGTCCAAGTTGAATCCGATTACGAATTGCCAAACAGGAGCTGTAGCTGTACTGAAAATAAGAAAAGTCTTGGTTGTCAACTTTTCTTTATATAAAACTAACAAACCTGCATATTCAATGTTGAAAACCAGCCAATAAAAGATCCCTTCTTTTGCTACATCCACGCCAGTGTCACTTGCTTTTGCACTTTTTTCTTCGCCAAAATTTTCAAACAAGAAATTTGCAAACGAGTAGTACGGAATTATGGGAGTGACTTCTATTTTGACTTGATTGCCAATTTCTTTCATAATTGGAAGATCAAAAGACAATTGATCGACCTTTTCTGGACTTTCAGATTCAATAACTATTGAAGAAAGCGATCAGAAGATGAGTTAAAAACATAGACAGTATGCAAATGAATCACTTTGATGTATGATGCTTATCTTTCTCTGGTTCCACCTCTAATATTGATTTTAAGGTTTCTCCAGAGAATCCAAGAAATAAAATTCAGGCAAAGGTCCTTCCCTGCAACTTGGATAGTTCTACTGTATACAATTCTTGTGCCAGTGGATTCATCAATTTATTTCAATTCGCCGGGGATGCAGGGCTTTTTGAGCCGGTGCCACTAAAATGAGTATTGATTGGGGGGGGGCTGGGTTTAATCCAACACGGAAGAAAATTTTCGCACTGATACCTTCTAGAAATAATAGAAATATACGTGAATAAGTTATCAATTAGATCAAAAAGAACCAATCAGTGCATCAACAGTTTGTTCTTTTGTTTTTATTTCATACTCTGTTTACAAAGACATGCGTATAAGAGCTCGCAGTGTTAAACTTTATTGAAAAAATAGAACGAGAACACATGACACGAACCCACTAAGACTTTTCTTTCACCGACAATCTACAAGAACAAAACATGGGTATAGTTAAAAAACAGTCTTAATTCAGACTAAGAGAGAGTGCTTTATCTTTGGATACCAATTAAAAAACAGTCAAAAACGCTTAGTCAAAACCTACTGATTTTGTTGTAAGGATTGTTTGGAATGCTGTTTCTATACTAATTATCATTAGATAATCTGTCCGTGAAATGCGTTTACAAGTACCAAATAGAGCTGTATTTGAAACACAAACCTTCTTGAAGTGCAAGTTAAGACCATCTGAAAGTACTTTCTTTGAATTCAATTTCTTATAAACATAATTTATTTTAACAGTAGCTCTTTCATATTTTTTTCAGAATTCAATGTGTTATAAATAGGATTTTTTCTTAACAAACTCTTTCAGATTTTCTTCCTTGGCTTTATCTTAAAAGCATAATTTGTTAGTTTAGGCTATTTATTTTCCATCCAGCTTAACATTGTGTGATATTTAAATATAAAAAATTAGACAAAGTATCAAACGCAAATGTCTGGCATGAAGCTATTACATTAGAATAATAATTCTAATGATTTCGAATTGGTTGTGGATGGAGGCTCAAAGACAATTTATCTGAGCATCTTATTACTAATTTTAGTAAGGATGCAACAGCTCAACCAATAACCCCCTGGAAAAAAGTCTAAATTTAGAAAAACAACATGTCTGACTTCTCAAAATGCTTCTAGCTTTTAAGAGTGGTTGATTTGTGTCAGCCAACACTGGGGAAACAGGAGGGGCCCATCAGCCTCAATTTTGTAATTTGACAAAATCTGAATATAAAATATTTGGGTTATATTGAGGAAAGTTCTACATTTTCACTCTGTTCTTATATGATATTGAAAAGAGAATAAAAGACTAGTCATTGATGGTCCCTATTGTTAACATGGGAATTTCTCAATACTCTTTGCATCCTAACTGCACCTACGAGGCTCCTGATTTCAAAGAAAACAATCAAAATACTGGCCATTCTAAGAATAAATATGTACTTTTGCCTTTTCATCAAACATTCATTTATCATCTATTCATATGATTTGAAGATTCACAACTTAGGGTATAAGGAAAAATGAAAGGAGAATGTCAAAATTCATAAATGTTTAGGAATAATATCTGATTTTGTTGATAGAGCTTAACATTGTTAATATCTTATCTAGTAGTGTGAGCTGATATGATTTACGCTGAGAAT
Organism: Rhopilema esculentum; assembly: GCF_013076305.1. Next base: position 71,233 of record NW_027019301.1, read on the forward strand.
ACAGTCATTTTATCAAGGGTTCCTACTTAATTGCTTTACTATGCTTATAAAAAAGCATCAATTAAACTGAAAACTCTATTCAAATACTACTTCACCTTCTGTTTTACTGCCAAATTTAAGCCAGAATTAGGCCTCTTCGTAAACTTTAGCAATACCTTGTCTTGTATAAATTTCAGTTGCTTGTGTTGAAATTTACTTTTTTGTTTGATAGTTAGTAGATTGGTTATTCATTTCTATGATCAAAATTCACAATACTTAATTGTTGAATATTAAAAGTGTTGCACTGATAAGTGTGGAATGCTATGATTTGTCCGATATCTTTGAAAAACTTTTACTATCACCTTTAAGGTTGCTATTTTTGGAATGGACTTCTTATAGTGCATTGATTGTAAAGGTTTTACTTTTGTATTGAGAAAGTTGTTACAGGATAAACGGTTTGAAGCACGACTTCAACTGATAAACAGCTGAAGAATTTCAGCTGCGACTTGCAATGAGAAAAAGTTTCACTAGATCCCTTTAACCTAGGCCACTTTCTGGATCATGACAAAATGAAAATGAAATTACCTACCTGTGCTTTATCAGCAAGAAAAAATTGACGGCTAAAAAGACAATTAAGGTTTTGGGTGTTCTAAGAAGGTAAAAGCTAAACATATGGTGAACAAAATGAGAATCTACCACCACAAATATTCCTTAAAGACTTTTTGCTCCTTTAAGCTAGGTAAAGTCAAAAAGTAGGGGGCATGGCCAGTTTATTTTTTATGGAAGTGAGGATGGCCAAACCAACTATTTTAAACTGGCCGTGTGAAAGTGCAACTGACAAGCTGCAATTACAGCACGAAATGATGTTCGAACCAGACAATAATCCATTCAGGGATGCCAAAGAAGGGGGTGCAGGGGGTTAACCACCCCTGTTATCTTCTGATGGGAGGGCAAAGGGGACCATTGTGCCCTTTTCATTAAAGTGCCCTTGAAACCAGCCATTTTGTAATAATCAGAAAGATGCAAATGAAATTCTGATTGTAGTGCCTACACTTTTTTATAAGAACCAGTAAATTTAAGTTCAGACTGAATGTTCTTAATTTTTTCAAAAATCTGAGGCTGGATTCTTCTTAATTTGTTCTTAAATTAATAAGGTGTAAGCAGTGCAATTGCTAGTTTTTTCGCTCCAGCAAGGTGTCCAGGCCTCATTTGCCAAAAAAGTGACTGAGACAACCTTCATTTGCTTACAAGTTTGGAAATTCACCGAAAAAGCACCATGGCAAAAAATTCTAAGAAAATGTTATTGATATGAAAATCCTGGTTGCTTAAGTATTACATAGCTCAGCCTCGGCTTGTTCTTAATTTGTTCTTAACTTTTGGCCAATTTTGAGGCTCGTGTTCTTATAAAATTGTTCTTATAAAAAACAACATTTCTCAAAACTTGTTAATATAATTCCTTATGCCAAAAGTAAGTCAATGTTTAAGATACCTACAGAAGAAAGAACTAAAATTGCAGTTACAAAGGAATTAGTAGAAGCTGGGAATTATCTTTCAAATGCACTTCAACTCGAGCCAACCACCCCCCTAACCCCCCCCCCCAAGATATACGTTTTGCGAACAGAATTTATGAGCTAATCAATACCAAACTCTCGCGGATTTTTAATTCGTGATCTTTTTTGAGGATATACTGGGAACTTACCCATTAAACGCCGTGGCAACATAGGCCTTTGCGCCACAGTGATTGTTTCGTTTAGGCCCAGTCAAATGTGTTTTCTAAAGATTTTGGATTCACGCTAGTCTCAACCGTAACCCTAAACATACATTTATGAATACATCTGATTTTAATCCATTGAGCATGGAATTCTTCGGAAATTCAATGAAAAATCGTACTTTTACGCATCCATCGCTGATCACATCAAGCAAGAAAATCTCAGACGTATTTTGAAGTAGACACTTTCTAAAGTACCTTCCATATTTCTTTCACCATACCACTCTCCTTAGCAGCAAGAGCAACTTGTGCTTCTTTCACCCAAACTTTTAGTAGCTCGGGCTGACTTAGACCGCGATACTCAACATTAAAACGTAGCAGGTACAACATCTTTTCGCAGCCTTCTTTTGCAGAGTGTTCTGTGCTTGACCCAACAAAACAAAACAAATTTCTCTCTTGTAGCCTGGGAAAACCAGACCCTAGGACCCCCTAGAACCCCGGATCCCTTTGCCTTGACAGTCGTTGTGACATTTGTTTTGTCAGAACCATAGATATGGTTCGAACATATTATGTCGACCCAAGGCCGCCGAGAGAGGGGGACGAGGGGACGAATTTCCTCCAGGCCTCGAGGCATCGTAAAGTTTAATCAATCTTGGCAAAAGTTTGCCTAAAAATAATGAAACGTGTTAAGCATTGAGTTTTCAAAACTTCCATTATTTTTTAAAACAAATTCAAAACATTTAAACTCTTTAACTGCGTTAATACTCTTATTAATGTATCTATTCTCTGATTAATCTATGGAACTCTATGGAACTATATTCTCTGGAACAAGAGGGGTGATAGGCTCTCCTCCTGTTGATTTATTTTCTACAATAATCCTTAATTTCATGGTTTATTAGCTTCAGCCAGGGCCCTATTCTCCATACCATATTAAATGAATTTTTCGTAATCAACAAATGCGCAATACCGAACAGAAATCAAACTATCTTTAAAGACGTATTTAAAGACGATTTTGGTGTAACAACAATACCGAACTATCTTTAAAGACGTAAAGTGGATGCGGCAGAATAAGTGTCCAGTCAGCATAAAGGTTTTTCATTTGGGTTTGTCGCCAAGGAAGAGAATAGAGACAAGACCTATTTTAAAGTTCATATGGACAGCGATTGTTGTTACACCAAAATTTCCATTTAAAGGTGCAGAAAACACGGAACGGAGCCATATAGAAGCGAACTGTATGTACAGTGTAAAGTGAATTTGAAAAACGAATTTTACAAGCTTACTCGGGCACAGCGCAGCCATTGGGCCAGCAGGGGCTTTAGTTTTAGCGGAACTTTGGAAAGTTAACTCTAGAAGAACTTTGGAAAGTCAACTCTAACGGATCCTAAGTAGTAGTAGTTCTTCTTGACTGGAGACCCGTTTTTGTTCATTTTCTTGGCGTCTTATCTTGCTGATCTATTTTCATAGTAATTGTTATCTTCTCTGAATCGGACTGCTTACAAGGAATAAGTATAAAGCAGCAATTATTTTATAAAAGGGGAGTTTTGGCATTCTAAAGGGTGTGGCCCCAAGAAAGGTCCGGTCACACCCATCTCAGCTCACCAACTTTTAGACTGGTGCTCGGTGCTTGAACTTATTTAAGCAAAATATAAAAGAAAGGATGGGTTTGGTTGCTGTCAATGTTGTGTCGATTGGAGATGCAATTAACATAAAGGATGAGGAATGGTAAAATAATGTAAAAAACAAGTAATGGTGGCTTGTGAAAATACTAACGCAAGGAAAGAAATGAGTTTAATGGTCTAGTATAAGTAACTAGATTATCACTAATGCGTGGAAAGGGGTGCGGCAAATAAGTTCTCAGACAGCAAAAAATTGTCTCTGTTGTGATTTTGTGGCCAAAGCACAAAATAGCTATAGGGAAGTCACTAGGCTTAGTGAAGGGGATGCGGTAAAAAAGTTTTCAATCAGAATAAAAAGAGTCTCTCCTGTGGTTTTGTCATGTGAACAATTCAAAGAATAGTGGCAGAGACGCCTGTCAATGGCCATTACTGAAACAGAGAATGGGAAATGGGGGAATGGAATGGAATAGGGAAACCAGTTTTATACCTTGTTCGACAGGCCTTTGCGTGTATACTTCATTTCTGAGACCAAAATGCACATAATCGTTGGTTTGATTTAAAGAAAAACCAAAACTCCAGCACAAAAACGAAAACTGTTAGCATTCACGATTACATCCATCCAAAGACCCAGGACCCTTGAGTACTACACTGGATACCAGCGCCATATAAATATTATAGGAAACAGAAGATAGGGGTGGAGAAGCGGAGGAGCGTCTATCCGAGAAGAAGGAATATTCTTTGAATTCTGTAGCTTTCTTATTCCAATCAAAAATTGGAAGACAATAAAAACGCAACGAACTGTCGAAGGTTAATATTTGATACCGATAGTGATTCGCAATTCCGTGCAATCACTTTTCGAACAATAGGATTAGACAGAAGAAGGAGAGTGGGTGAGAATTATTAGCCATTTTTACTTCTTCTCGGCTAGTTGCTCCTCCGCTTCTCTGCTTGGCATTCTGTTTACGTGCTCGAAATTTTGTGGCTCTGGTACCCAGGGTTCTTGAGTACAAACACCAAAAAGGACCTTTAGCACAAAAAGGGTCGTCACCCCAATAAGACAATAGTTTATCAGAGTTGACTGTCATCATCGCACCACGTGGACACATCAAATGTCAAATGCACTTTTGCGCAGTGTTCTCACTTTTGAGGAATTATAAAAATTTCGAGAAGGGCTTTTATCACTCTTCTCTGAAGAAGGAAAATCATACCAAGCGCAATATTTCTAACCCGACGCAACATTGAATTAAAAGTAAAGCAAGAGAAGGATGTGAGTCAGAGATGGAAAAAAAATTTCAAAACATTTTCGCGAATTTCGGACAAAAAACTTTCAGAGAAACACTTTTTATCTGAAAGTAAGGTATATGCCAAAATTAACTTTAATTTTACGTTAATGCAGGGGTAATAGAAAAGCTGGAAAACTAGCCTTGAAAAGCTTAAAGCTGCACAAAAGCCCTTGCACACCGCCCCGCACAAGACAACTGAGAAAACTTCAAGAGCTAGTGTTTTTTCTTGAAAGAGGTGGAACGCCAGCGGTGAAAAATATCGCCAATCAAAAAGTCATTGTGAAGGACAGAATTTGTCTGAGTAAAGTATTAAGGTATCAGACTAATAGAGGAGGTACCTTCTTGGAATAAGTATTGATAATAATTTGTCGTTCAAAGGACACGTACAATCGATATGCAAAATGGCCAGCCAAAAGCTACATGCTTTATCCCGAATCTACATGGATGATAGAAAAGTAAAACAGACCATGGACGTCTTCATTTAATCACAATTTAGCTACTGCCCTTAAATTTGGATGTTTTGTGATCGACAGATGAACAACAGAATAAACAGAATTCATGAAAAGTCTTTGCGTCTTGCCTATGATGACTATGAATCAAGCTCTCAAACTCTTCTTGAAAAAGACAACTCGACGTCTATCCATGATAAAAATCTGCAATTCCTTTTTACAGAAATATATAAAACTTTACATAATCTCAACCCAAGTTTCATGAAAGAAATCTTTACTGCTCTTTCACTATCAAAACCAAAATCAAATTGTTATGGTATAGAAAGTACAACCTTTATGGGATCCAAGCTCTGGCAAGAGCTTACAAATGACATTAAAACATCTTCTAGCCTCGCAATATTTAAGAAAAAGATTTGGAAACTTGGAAATATACAAAATGCAACTGCAGACTATGCAAACCTTACGTTGCGCAGATTGGATTCTTGAAATAGTCATCGAATAATTGTATATTTTTATCTAATGAGTCATCCTTTTAATTTTGTACATTTCCTATATCATTTTATCCATTCATTGTAATTAATCTAAGATTTGTAAATGTAGTATAAATAGTAGGCTTTAATTAGCTGTTATATTAGCTTAAAAATTTTGCTTCGCCTACTGTAAATAATTTTATAATAATAACAACAATAGTAATAAACCTCCGTCGACACAAGGACACTGTTACGATCAATTAAGATTTGGAAACTAAGAATATTGGATTGCTGATGAAAGCATCTAACTTTTTGAAGGCGATATGAGAGATTTGAAAGCGAAATTGAAAGTATCAAAATTGATGACGAAGGCAATGATTGAGAAATCGATGATCAGAACGATGTGCTGCTAGTGATGATTTGACATAAAGGCTACGAGTCCGAAACATAAAATGGTGTCGCGGAAAGCAAAAAACCAGAAATTATATGTTTCGATGACTGAAACATATTGTTACATCATGTGTTTGATTCTATATTATAACATTTATCTTTACAAGAAAAAGGAGAGTATAATCCAATGCATTTCTTTGTGTTTTTCTCAATTTCTAAGAATTTAAAAATTTCAGGCGAAAAAATTTCGGACAAACTTAGATTTCGGATAAATATAGTTACAGACAAATGTTTGTACGAAAGTTTGATCGTCCGAGAGTTTTCGGATTTGATGTAGATGAATGACTCAATTTGACACTTAGTAATCATTTATGGCCACAGTTGTTTTAACTATATCTTTTACAAAAAGGCAGATTTTCGTAAATCTAAAGAAATTTTCCGAAATCTGAAGAAATTTTCGTGCGAGTTTAAGGAAATTTACATGAAGCAAAGAAGTGCACTGCTTGCGCCTATTGAGGCGTTCTTTCTTTGCATATTGTCCACATCAGCTGCTGCCTTCAAATAAGTCCGTCGTGGAATAAGAGAGCTAAAGAAAGTTTAAGGCAGCGTTTGTGGCTTCTTCTAGTTATCTCTTCTTGTTCCTTTTCAGAATGCTCACCGTCGAACTGTTGAAATTATCTCGTACCTATGTAAATATTCTCAAGCCAAGATGATTGACTTTTATCCTTCCAGTTCACCCTAAAGATGTGTCCATTGACGTAGCTTCTTGTTAGACTCAGTAAACTAAATTTCCACAAAGTCAAGAACAATTTGTGTAATGACACACTGAACCTTTTGGGCCCGACAAATAATGGTGTTGAGGACACAGAACACTTTGCTCCGCTTTGCCTTAACCATGTTATAGATAGAAGAGATAGTTCTCAAAAAGAGATATCTCGGACACTATAGATGAAATTTCATTTGTCTACCATTGTCAATGTCATCAGGCCTATAGCTTTAAATTTCTTCCATGCTCCACACAAAACACATAATGTATAGGCATCGCATATTGTGACAAAACAAAACATTTGAGCGCGTGCACTGCGTTTCAGACACTATTTTGTATTTTCTTTATTGTGGGAAAGAATAAAATACTTAGTGCTCTAATTCACTCGTCATAGAGAAAACGAAAAATATCAAACAAAAACCAAACTCTCCTTTGAATATCACTTTTCTTGATACATTTAAAATCGATACATTATTAAGGCAATAGCATATTTAGTCTCGTAGTCATTAAACCTAATGCACATTACGCCACAGTGAGGGACAATGATTTGAAATGAGAACCAATTGCATTCTGGACGTGGCACTGGTATACACCCGAGTCTGCCGCCGTTACTTTGCTCAGCTCTAGCATCATTCCAACTTTTTCCATGTTAATGTTCAGTATTTCTGAGGCATCGGAACCAACAGGAAGTGCACCTTTAAGGAAAAGACAACTTTTTTGGAGAGAGGCATACCAAGACAGAAATTATCGTTTGAAATAAATGCAATGGCTTGAAAACATCCTAGGATTCAAGGGCTTGCGAACAAAACTTTCAAAAATTTGCTTCAAAAATGTTGCTTTTATATTAGGTGATTCCACAGTGCATTTTCAGAATTGTATTCTGAGTAAAGCCAAACATCATTAGAATCCTCGTTTGAGACTGATTCAATGCTATAATTACGCTTATTTCGCAGTTACAATTATTCTCCGCATCGTGCGCAACCCTAAACCTCTAAAAATCTTAACTCGTTGCCAAAATGATCTGCTTTTTAACATAAATAAGGCCCGAGTTTCAAGACGTCGGATTTACTTCCATCTGGGATTGGTTTTTATTTTCGATTGATTTTCAGTTCGGAAAAGGTTTATTAACCAACTTCTACAAATGTGTTACCAACTTATTTTACCAAGCATTGAAATGTCCATACGAAATGCCAAATTTCCAAGCCTATGTGTGCTTATAAAATGCTAATAATGCGTTGAATGGATATGGTTCGTGACAATCCAGTAAATGAACTACCAATATTAAAGAAAATCAGTAGCCTCCATGGCATTGCAGCAAGTAATCAACAGACGAACCAACATTTAAAATAAACTATTATGTATCAAAGGCAGGCACGCTTAGATTGAAGCGGTTAAGGTAAGAAAGGCAAATCAGTCGCTATCTGCATTAAGCGTTAACTTACCGTTTAGCTTCGTCCACCTGGTCGAGGGTGATGGCGTGCCTTTGAAGTAGCACTCTAATGTGACGTCACTGCCTACTTTGGTAGTTACTTTCTCCGATGGGTAGACGCTGTTTACTGATGGTGGCACTGTGAACAGAAATGTTACAGGTGACTTAAATGTACAGAATTTTACTTAAACGATTCCTTGATTTACATTTAGGAATCAATCAAGTTACAGCTTTAAATACAGCGTTTACAAAAAGATTTTATAATAAAAAGTTTATACGTACAAACACATTGAGCCATATTTTGCGACCCCGTGCTGACCGTCGTCGTTCCAGCTGGACAAGTCTCACATTCAGTCCTGCCATCCAATTCACTGTATGATCCCTTGGGGCACGGTTGACAAGGCGACGATGTCTCGTTCAGGCCAGATGGGGAGAAGCTGCCAGGCTTGCATTGAGCTGGAGAAATACGAGGTCGTCAATAAGGAAATGCATTTCACATGAAAGGATGGTGCAACTGAAATTTCAAACCTAACTCCTTTTTAAATCGTAGACGTGATACATAATATAATATAACTTCATTTATTATTTCAAAAATAGCGAAACGTTCACATCACAGACGATATAGATTAATAACATTATACCGATTGAGCAGATGACGTTGTGACAGCATGAAGTAATGGTAAAAAAAACTGCAAAGACCTATTTTTATTCCAACAATATTTCCTATCCCTGATTAACAATGTCACCATCAACATTTATTCCTAAATTGACATATCCCATGCTACAGCCATCTGCATATAACAATAAAACGTATGCAAGAAACAATCATCGTTACCAGAGAAAGAAAGACATTTTAAGCTCACCAATGCAATGATTTATGTTGCGAGCACCAGTTACGGCTGTGTTGGAAAACTTAGGACACATTTCACACGAGCTACGGCCTTGTTCATTCTGGTAAGTGTTCATTGGGCATTCCACGCAAGTCTGTAGGGTTGCATTGTGGTAAGTTCCAGCAGGGCAGTTTGCTAAAACAAAAAAAATTTGGTCTCAATTAAACGCATTTTTCTATATGCATATTTTTATAATTCACCTCGCTTTAGGTAGATCACATAAAAACAGGTCTCGCAGAGTTTCCTTATTCGATGGAATCTACTTGTCAATTTGCACATCATTTTGTTAGTAAGAAATTTTGAAAAAATGCTTTCAATGTAAAAAAAGTTAAATTAACACGAAGAATATGTTATAAGGTACTTTATTTCAAAGAGGAACAAGAATATACAACAGCAATCAATACAACAGAAAGGTAGCTTACAGCAATAGTACTCATGTGTTCCCCACCAGTCATCAACGATTGAAAACTTCATTTTGCCTGCTGGACATGCACCAGCAGCAGTGGTCCTCATGTATTCTAAAGAATAATTACAAGACGTTAGGGGTGATAACGTGTCCAATTCAGCCAAGCCATGTTTCAACCATTTCTACTTTAGTGGACATCGTCCAACTTCCTTTCCAGCCGGATTTGTAATTAGTGTAACCGTTTTTATCTTCATAATATTAGTTAGCCACTCGTCGTTATGATAATCTAGCTATAAGTGTTACTTGAAAACCTTTTAAAAGGAGATTTTTTTATCAAATCATTGCGATACCAGGATATGACGAAAACTTGTACATTATGAAACCTTTTTTCAAAGCAAAATGAAAAGTCTAAGTTTCGCTAGAGACATCGCACGAGAAGCCAAGGATAAAAATACACCGAACATTGAAAATCAAACTTGAAGGCCGTGGAAATAAGCGTTGAAAACGAATTTCTATCAGAAAAAGCTGAATATGAAAAGTTGAAATCTTACTCGATGGCCAAACCTGTAAGTGTTGTATACTCACCAACACAATCGGGGGCCCTGAGACCAAGCAAGATATCCTTGCCATTCAAATGAATATAATAGTTTGACTGGCGGCAGAATGCAACTTGAGCAAAGAATCCGAATGGCCCAAACAGAATACGTTGGTTTGTACAGTACATGGAATACTGTCGATTTGGAACACTTTCCCTTATACTGATATGTTCATCACCTGATAATTTTCCGCAATTGTCACCTAAAAATTATAGATACCAAAACTCATTTACCTCAGTAATAACAGAAATTTTATGATTTTTTGCAAAAAGAGCTGCACAGCATCCTGAATGCAAAAGAACTAATGTAAGATGTACTGGCTGGCAATAAGATTAAAATCGATGTACTTAAAATTGAATCAAAACTTAAAACAAAATGTCCAAAACTTGATACAGAAACCAGAGATGTGACAAACTGATAAAACACCCTCGGTAACTTTAATTCATTGGTTCAAATTAAAAGTAAATGGCCAAGAACTTTGCAGAAAACTTAAAACGCTTTGTAGCATCCTCAAATGCTTTATTTCGAGTTCAAAAACAAAAAGAAAAAGAAAAATAAGATAAGGGATGGTGGCAAATGGTCACAAAAACCAAAAGGAAAAACAAAAACCTTTGAAATCTGGGAAATAAAGACTGAAGACTTATAAAGATGACAGAAACAAGTCATCAAACGGCGAGTAGAGAACACAAACGCATAGTGTAACAGTTATTGTCAAACGTAACAGTTTAGTCTGTTTTAATTCTTTGGCCCACTTTCGTAGATAGATGGAGGTGCCTTTTTGCTCTTCACGCTAAGGGAAACTTAGAGATGTCAAAGGACTGGTCTTACAAACATATCATCTGTGAAGCAGCAAACTGCTTGCAATGAGTTAGGTCTTTTAAAAAGTCTTTCCATTCGATAAAAACTGTTGTTAATTGGAGATGTGCTCAATCTTGGAGCTCTCTCAGCCCAATCCTTCTCTGTTTATCCTCACTGTTCTTGTTCTGGCTGGCCATTAAAAGACCATCTATTATAAAGGAGATTTTGAAAATAAGAGGTGAAATCTTATATTACTTAGACAATTTGAAAGTCAAAGAACAATTTAGCCCCTCACCATTGATTGCTAAGCCAACAAATTTCAGTTTTTCCTTGGTTAACAAAATTAAAACGAAATTCACGGTATAAAACGCCCTTTAATTCGACAGAAACAACTCCATTTTTATCGAGAGTAGGCTCCAAAGAAGGGATGTATTGATCAATTCAAGCAAAGCAGTCCTGCTGCAGCCTTAATCACGACACAAGAAACGTGAGTAAATAAACACGGTCAAGAGTTTAGAAAGGACGATTTTGAAGGAAATACTGCATAACATGCTGCATAAGAGCTCATTGGTTTGGCAAACACTCTCATACCGAACGGCGTGAACAGAACCATTGACCGTTAACCTTACAGCAACACAACATCATCAATCATCACGTCATTTTCTCTACCACACAAATATTATTGATTCATAATTATTATCATTACTCTCAATATTCTTGTTATCATTGCCTTTTTTATTTTCTATTCTTTAATATCAGTGTTATTAGTATTATTATTACTGGATAATAAAATAACTTTTTATTATTATCACCACTGTCCAGCCTCATAGCACTTTCATTCCACCATCTACGCCCCCCCCCCCACATCACTGGCCACCCTTCCCTCTTTCACATTCATTACCTGTTTTCTCTCCACTGCACTGCATTCACAACATTCCACATTCAACCACCACCAGCGCCTGTTTCAAATTTGTGTACTTTTAAGTCCGTTCACTTTTGTTGTGATAAAGCCCTGTATGCCGGGGCGAAATATTAGCCACAGTTAATTTACGTGTGTTTAATTTTGTGTGTTCTCGGCACGTTGCGGCGTTCCTTATTTGCAACATTTAAAAGAAAAGAACCCAAAAATTTAAAACTTCAAACTGAAAAGACTTACTCCTAATTGTTACTCTGAATGTGCATCTAGCTGCATTCCCGGATGTATCTATTGCTCTGTATTGCAAAAGAGTTGATTCACCGAGCCTCCAGAACTCGCCAGGTTTTCTAGTTGGGAGCTCCAACCGTGCAATTCCAACATTGTCAGTAAATACAGGAGGAGTCCATGTTATCAAGGCTTGTGCGGTGGTCAGGGTATGAACGATATCACTGGGGCAACTAACGACTTTCGGAGGAGTTTTATCTGCGAATAAAATGTAGAGAAATGGAAAGCTGTTCGAAGGGTAAATAGTTAGAAGATGGCAAACCAAAGAAGTTGAAATCAGGTTAAAAAATAAGGGTGTTTCAATAATACTTGAAACTTCCTTGAATAGACTGGTGCTTTAATAATAATCTTAAAAGTAACATTTTTCAAATACTTAATCGAAAAAGTTATCTGTGCCAATTTTTGCTTTTTATGTAATAGCAAAGCAAAATAAACTTACCTAGAACATCAACAAGGACACTGCACAATTTTTGTGTTCCTTCGATATCTTCGGCGGCAAATTTGACAATAGTTGTACCGACCGGGAATGAAAAATTGCGTGGGTGGCTAACACTTATGATCTTCATGTTGGTTTGTGGCTCCGGGAACTTATATCCAAGGCTAATAGATCCTTTGTTGCTTGGCAACGTCAGCTGGATGTCAACAGGACAGTTCAAGTATGGCACAGCAACAACTACAAAAACATATCAAATAAAAACTGCAAGATAATATTTTGTTAAACAAATGCCGCTGCTTTATTCATGAAAAAATGCCTTATTCCTATTAATGTTGGAAGAAATGTTCAAGTACATCTGCAACCAAGTAAATATATCTATATGGACCGATATAAGTGTCAAGGTTGGTCTTTGAAGAGCTTCTTTTAGAATTCTTAATGCGCAACTCATTTAGAATAAGGTTTTGAAGATTAAGATGCCAACTTGTGACAAAAAATAAGTGGAAGCCATTCTCAGCGCAGATAAAAATATTTTTCATGAAAACCTACTTGGAACGCAGTATGTTTCGGAACTTGAACTCCACTGCTTGTTGCTCTGGCAATACCTTACTGTTGGTCCCTGGATCTTGTATCCATGTTTACAATAAGAGACGCAGCGTTGTCCGTATTCCCTTTGTCCTTGATGACAAGATGCTGGAACAAGGCCACCATTCAATGGCATTTTTAGTGACGAGCATTTGACCGCTGAAAAGCAGCAATGGTTTTCAGAATGCGTCATATCTTGAATACTAAAAAAATTTCTCTAACGAAGCATACTAGTTTCATCAAACAGAACAACTGAATCATCTACGTCTTTAATTGGCGCACTCTAGCTAAGAAAACAAATTATTTATTAAGAAAACTTTTTTACACATGGATTTGCATATGAATTTCCAAAATGTAGAGAAACATGTTTGTCTAAACTTTCAACACGTGAACAATCGCCTTCAAAGTAAAATCCCATCAATAAACGACATGCAGCTGTTTAGAAGTTTAGAATATAAATTGCAAACAAGTGTATTAGAGTATTCAAACTCACGATGGCAAGATGCTGGAGCACGATTCCAGGTTCCAGTTATTAGACAGGTAGTCGTGTCTTGTATTGGCTGTCCAGGTGTAGCAACAATCTCAAAGCCTTGAGTACAGTTAACTTTGCAGTTAGTTCCAATTGCAATGTTACCATAACGTTCAGTGCAGATTGAAGGTGCGATTACTCCACGTGCTGGAGCCTCGATGGTTTTACAGAAAATCTCTGCAAAAAATTGAAAAGTGAATTGCAAAACACCGCATTAGAAAAGGCAGAGCTCCAATGGAGAAATAACTGAAGAGATATAAGCAATATAAGTGATGGATATAAAGAAGAAAAATAGGAAATAAGTTACAAAAAGCGCTATTCTGTAGAGATAGGCCTTTGGTTGGACAAGATCATCCACCGGCAAGTATATTTTACCTTCACAACGCTGATTGTCCTCTCCGAGGCGATAGCCACTTCTACAGCTGCAGTAGTATCCACCATCATAATTATTGCAGTTGTGCTCACAGCCACTGTTGTTAGTGGCACATTCGTCTATGTCTGTTGGCAAAAGAACGTACTTAAAGCAATAAAATCAATAGCCAGGGATAGCAAGACAGGGCAAAAATGACCAACTTTTCAAATAATTGCCACGCAGTGTCAAATTTTCATAGCACTTAGCAGCTAGCCACACAAACACTATAGATCTATATGATTCTTTCGACAGCAAAAGCGGCTTTGACGTACAATTATTTATCCCTGTAAACGCTTTTGCCTTTCAATAAGTATCAAATGTTGTATAGAGGCAAGTTATCAAAAAATGAAGAAAACAATCCAGTAGTCAAAAAGGCAATTAAAAGTGCATAAAAGGTGCGGATAAGGCAGAGATTAGACGGCTTACCGATGCAGCCATATGGTGTTGATGGATCTCTCTGGAAACCAGCTCTACATGTACACAAGTAGCTACCAACTGTATTATTACACATCTGCTCGCAACCACCATTTCCTGAACCACATTCGTTGACATCTGAACAAAAAAGATAAAAATTTATCAACCCAGGCTATCACTGCTGAAGCAAACAGTCAACATTGCAAAAATCTCAAATGTCTTGAGCAAGTTTGTACGTAATACTGAAGAATTGTACCCATGCATGTCCACATCAAATGATTACACCGAAATCCGATAGTAAGTGCTAGCTAATGATTCATTAGTGTTCTTCGAAAACAAACGGCCTAATGAGCAGACACTTAATTCACTTTGGGGAAGCAGAGATACATTCAGCTAATGATTATACCAAAACTATCTTCCTCCGACTAAAGCAACTTAAAGTTTATTGAATTAGTTCTGGAAACATCACGATATAAGATGTAACTCACCCATGCATTCTGCAAGGCTGTTGTCTTTGAGTATATAACCTTTTTCACACCCACAGTAATATCCCCCTGGATAATTGGAGCAATACGCTTTCGTGTCACGTCTGCACCCACCATTATTTGAAAGACATTCATTGACGTCTAGAAATCGAGACATAAAGATATTATGGCCGTCAAAACGAACTTCGACTATCCTAAAATGTAAAGTTTCTTAACCAAAGTTCCTCAAAATCCTAACCAGAAAAAGAGAGATATTGTAAGAATAGTAGCTGACGATTCGCTTAACAATAATCATTGACAAAAACGACAATAATTTTACAAAATAGAGATAAAATAATGTTAAACAATATAGTACGTCATACTTGAATAGTAAAAATTGGGAAAAGCTTGAATTCCTTTCACATCTGACGGGCTATGTGTAAATCAAACACAGCAATGTACGACAAAGCCTTTACTTCAAAATGAAATAGCCGTCACATAAGCATACTGACCTATGCATGTTTTTTGATCGTATGCTAGTTGATATCCAGGTAAACATTTGCAAGTCGTTTTCTTGTCGCAATGATTGACACATATTTGGTCACATCCACCATTTTCTATTTGACACCAATCAGATATTCCACCTACAACAGGTAGCAAGATATTTCAAACCTAATTTTAGTCGACATTACTGTAGTCAAAAAATTGATGACCAAAAGATGTCTTTAAAATACTCGCTTAACGAAGAAAAAGAGAAGCAAAATAAGATATATCTACTACTTGCCTAATCTCGAATTGACAATTACTTCGCACATTGATAATATTCCTTTTCCATACATTTGCACAGATACATAACGACCGGGAATGGGTGGGTTGCACTGAAGCCGGACAGCTTCCCCGTCAAATGCTTGCTTCACTCTGTCGTGGCATACAGGGTGGTTTTTGTGGTTCTGTGAAGTTTTACCAACGTGAACTTGAATGTTCTTGAAGCGATCGCCATACTCAGCCCGGTTGATTATGGTAATATCTACAATTAGAAATATTATATCATTAATATCACACTTTTCAAGAGGAAGACAGTAACAAACCAATATACTCGAGTAAAGAAATAATTTGATGCCCTTTAGCTTGGTTTGTCAAAATCACCATTATGCCTGACAAGCTTGTTGATGGCTCTGATTTTGGAAGCCAAGTAAGTAATGCAGTATAAGTTGCTCATACCAGTAACAATATACTCTTGACCGAGATCAACTCGCCACCATGGGTCTTGTTCGTCGTTGGTGTGTGTACATGACTTGTCAGCCCATTTGAATTTGAAGTTTCCATCTACGGCTCTGTTTGCAAAACCGTTGTAATTTGTACTGGATTGGACAGCCGTCTTGTGCATTGCAATATCTTGATGATAAAAAAAACATTATACGAATCTGAGAGACCAATGAGCGGTTTAACATTTAAAAAGTATCAAATGTACCGCATACGTTAGAGACTTTCAATAAATTTTTCAATGTGACTGAATTCAGGTAGTACTAAATAGTTAACTCCTGACAAGTGGACTATGAGCTGACTCTGATAAACTGTTATATTGAATGACAGACTGACGAGAAGAGATTAAACGAATGTTGCAATACGCGCACAACTAAAAGACAATTTTAGCTAATGCTCAAAATCCTTAGCAATTCTGTAACTTTTTCTACTTGTTTCTTTACATAAAGAAGTCAGAAGTAAAAAGAATGATCGAAAACAATTGACGATAAATGTAAAGGGTTAAATTGACAAAGCTCTATTTTTTTAATCAAAATATAAAGTATAAGAAAATGATTCATAATTTATAAAATAATTTTCTGAGGTTCAATTATGTATGGAATATACTCTGTCAAGTTCGCCAATGGAAATGTAATCATCAGAACCGTCGTTCTTCGTGTTTTCACACAAATGGTCATTGTAGTTGACATAGTACAAAAAAGTGCCTTTAAGGTTTAATTTCCCACATCTCTTGACGGATTCCAATCTAGCACTAGAAATTCCTTTTCTTTGCCTGTCTGAGTAGGCTAAGGCTACTACCTTCCTCATAAACCACTTCAAAAAAACATGTGTACTGTCATTTTAAACCTAAATTTCCTTGATATCACCGATGGATCTACACATTAAAGTTTGCCAGCTCAAATTTTATATATTTCATTCATTTTCTCTACTTGGTTTAATTCAATATTGGGACACTAATACATCATTCAAAATAAAAAGGCATATGTGGTCGATCTAGCTAAATTATAGCAATCATACCGTGAGAGAACTTGGAGCAAACACTGGCAAGCTCCTCGTTCATGACTTGGAATCTTTGCTCGATCCTCATATCATCAAAGATGCCACATGGTTCCATTTTCATGTGCTTGTTTGCTAAAAAATTCAAATTAAGTTTTCAAAACAAAAACAAACTTTGCCAAATATCCAATTTAGAAGACCAGAACTTTGCCAAACAATTTTCGAAGAACCATGACTGATTGAAATTCTTAAAGAATCAAGATATTTTATCTTGCAGATACAACTCATAATCGATGAGATTTCGAATACAAATTGAAAATATTACTGTTTTGAATTTCCGATCATGACATTGTACTCACTTGGAATAAATGAGAACGAAAGTTCAGCATCTGGCAGAGTCTGTGAACTGTTAAATGAGTCACAAGTTGTTCCAAGGACTAAAACAGTGTTGTCTGCTGGTTTCATTTCCTGGATAAGATGAATTGATAAATTTTTGATGAAACATGATTTTTAATATTTTAATGATTAAAATCAAAAATGATGCAGACGTATTCTTCAAAAAGGTTATAAAACTAAATATTTTGCCAAAATGATTTATGAGAAACAAAGAACGCGACATTGCATTCAGTTGCATTTAATATGGTCTCTTTTTATAATGTATCAAGATTAAGTGCCTATATATCGCCAATGAACCTTAACAAAGATTAACAAAAACCGATCCAAAAAGAAGACGTATTTATACCCTTGTCGCAGTTTGAATGCAAAGATTGCTAGCTTTGTGTTTCAATGAACCTTTATCGGTAAAGGCAAAGGCATGGCAGCCTGACGTCACCATTTCCAACTGTGCCCCTTTCACTGCATTTCCATAAACTGGCCTAACACAATAACCAGACCCAGTTGCGACCAGATGACCATTGCTTTTGAGAACAAACTCGGTGCTAGAGAAAGAATACAACTATTTAATATAAAGAAATGTGCCATTTCAATCGCTTTACTGCCTAACTTAGGTAGTACAATTGAGGATTGCTCAGGAGGACTGCTACAGGATCGTAATCTCCGAAATACGAATAGAATATCAACATTTAGGAGAACAGCCGTCTAAAGCCGTCTGAATCTTAAACTCTTCTGAAAGCTAAAGTAATACGTCAACAAATTCAGCATACAAAAATTAGTGGATTTGCCAACAAGAAAACTCATAGGTAGGCCCAAAAAAAGCAGATCAAAAGCACATCCTTGAGAACATTTCAAATGGCATTTCCAATGGGTTCCAACTAGATGAGCAAAGCAAACGGGAATAGCAAGAAGTCTAAGAGTCACAACCTGTTGTTTGCTATCAGTCATGACAAAACTAGGAACGCTTAAGATTTGAAAAATGACGCTTATAGGAAAAGAGATGAAAACTACTGACTCTGCTCTCTGGCACGCTGATCGAAGCATCAAACGCTGAGTTGGATTGACGTGTATGCATTTAAGAGATCCCAAATGAGACAAGGATCCAGGTCCAGAAGGAGAAATTTTCGCTACAAAAAGAAAAATGTTTAATTTGCTGTTAAATATACTGTATTTGTCTTTTAAATTGCAAGTAACAGTATAATCCGGTTATAACGTACTTTAAGGGACCAGCGTATTAAGTACGTTATATCCGAAGTACGTTGTAACAAGGGTAAGTAAAGCACACCAGTACGTTATATCCGAAACCACGTAATAACCGAGTACGTTATAACGGGATTCTACTGAAAAGGTTAAACGTTTTACAAAAAAACCAAGAAAACATTGAAGCAAATAACTGGCCTGGCTGCAAATGTTAAAATAAAAACGGGTCATATCCACTAAGACCGCCTAGAAATAACTCGCCACTGTGGCGTAGTAAACAACACGGTTGCGTATCGCCATTGTGGACAGACATGCACTTCTTCGATCTTACTCAATGCAATAAAAAAAATCAGAAATGAGGTTAGTGGCCTAGGTACCTTGAAGCCAAAAAAGTATGGACTTTACCTGCGGTTACACATCGGTCACTTCGCCTCCTTTTCAATGTCCTTGTGACCACGTCACAGTCGTATCTCTGGTTGTCGGTTCGGTCGTTACATGTCTTCTGGACAACATCAGCTCCCTGTGTCGAGCTGAGATCCAAACACAGTTGGGAATAAGCATTCTGAGAAAAAATGAAATTAGTTTCACGAGGATTTTGCGAAGATATTTTGCAGGAAAGCTCTGTACTGTAGGAAAATACATCAAATCATCATTATCGACAACGTAGCTGTAAACTGGTGTTATTTGTATTACAATATAATACTTCAACCAAAAAATTTTACTTTCATAAACCCATTAGAAGAAATCACCAAAATTGCAATCAACTAATTTCCTGAAGAGTCGAACGAGTTGATAAAAAGAATACATTTCGGGATCGGAAAACAACAGCTCATTCGATAGAAAAATTATGTGAATAGGATTCTGTGTGCTCTACAATCTCTGCCAAAAATCTTGGAACACTAACGCTAGACTTTAAAGGTAAATTCAGGCAACCCCCTTTCCCCTTACGAGCAATTTTGTTTTAATACAGAAGAAAGAAAAAGTTATGGAGTACCTTTCTTCATGTGGCTTGTATGATATCTAGACTTTCAACATTGTTCCAGGGGGGAGGGGGAGGGGTGGAAGAAGTAGTATTCGCGAAAAGAAATGCACAAAAGAAGAGCACAACCCAAATTGCTGGGTTTTCCAAGTAAATTTGGCAGTTATTGTACATGTCATAAGCAACAGAATGAAAATTGAAAGCTATCAGGCTTACAATTATTGCTCCTTTGAGTGTATATGTCCACTGTTGTTTGGTATCTGTGCTGTTGCAGCCTTTCAAAACGATTTTGCTTCCAGATGTTTTATCTGTTACGGCCATACATGAACCAAGTCTAGATCCTTCACCAGATTGAGTTGACTCGATTCCGAAAGCACCTACGATTGAGCATTTTACAACAATGATGATACAGGCACAAAGAAGAATGGAACGAAGAGATTGTAAATATTTAATTTTTTGCTTGGCAATTTGCACGGTCGCAAATAACGGTGAAAAGAAGGCAATTGGATAAATCTAGAAGGGTGCAGAAGAGAGAACTGAAGTGAAGAAGAATGCTGAAAATAGACCCAGCTCCTCGTGCAAAATACTTTTACCTATAATTTGACTCTGCGACTATTTTATTTAAAGGTAAACTAATATCAATCGCCAAATATAGAGTTAAAAAGAAATCCCAAATCTTCTTGGAGAAAGTGTCCTACCGATGTTCTGCAAAACAGGAAAACAGAATCTGAAAAACGTACCTGTAAGATCGAAATCCGTAAAAGGATTTGGTGGATCATAAGCATTGTACATAACCGATGTTCTCGGCTGCTTCAATCCCTTTTTGTATTTGTACATTCCAGAATCTTTTGCACTTAGAATGCTCCTAGCCGGATGCTGTAGATCAAATTCAAATCCGAAATGCATTCTTTGTGCGAACAAGGTGAGATCTATCTCAGCTGCAATCATGAACCCGCCACCAAATCTTTTACCAAGGCCAAGTTCAAAGCGAATTCTGCAAAAACCAATCACTCATTAACAACAACAGCACCAACAACAACAACAACAACAACAGCAACCAAAATTGTCAAAAGAGAGATATTTATCGTTTTTCTTTTCAATCAAAATGGGTCATTCCGTTTAGAAATCTCGTAGATGTGACTCTGCGAGGCATTCATAGTGATCTAAAGCAATATTTGAATGTTGAAGCAATACACGACCCCCTAACCACAGAAAAGAGAAAGAGCGGAAAGGAAACTGTCTGCGGGGCTTTTGTAGTTTTTTCGAAGCAAGGAAAACAGTTTTCGTTTGGTCAACCTCATTTCAGACAAGAAGTGACAAACCATAGCAAAAGAAGTAACCTTTTCCTTCCTATGTTTTGGTGGGCAAACAACAAATGGTTAGCTGCAGCCTGTGAGTAGGCATTCTTCGATATCATCACGAAAAATTTGTCACAAGTGAGCTCCTTGCTGATGACAAACTAGGTTAGCCTCGAAAACATTCTAACGCAGTTCCAAAAAGCGTCGAGATGGGGTTCCCCTTCTGCTTTTTTACTTTTTTGTGCCCAAACATCAAATTCTACTTTCTTCATAAATCAATTAGGAAACTTCTGAAAAGCATTGAACCATATCAAATTATCTAGTAACGACAGTGAGTAAAATCCAAAATCACAAAAACAATAATAGAATTGCTAAGTTTTCAACGCACAAATTCAACGCACAAAATCATGTACCTTCAAAGTTTTCAAAGCACGTTTACTTTCATATTGTTTTTTGATATTTTGCAAGGAAGATGGATGTACTCACCCATGAATAAGGAACATTTGCATGACAAACTGGATAGCTGCATTCACCCAACCAACAACAGCCTCGGCCACTTTGAGTGCCCCAACTGCGATATCGAGGAATTTGCATAGCCCTTGTCCTATGAAATTCAGGGCTTTGCATGTTCCAGAGCACAAATGCTCAATGCCTAGACAAACAGATCGATTTTATCATAGGTGCGTAGTGATGAAGCTAACTTTTAAAGTTAATGGGACAAAACTGTATGATCGATGCGAGAATTTTTATTTAAGATATAAAATATATCAAATCAGAACTGCAAACAACTTATTAAACAATTATCGATAATTTTTAATTAAGAGCGCGTCAAAATTCTCTGTTTTGCAAGTTCATTCGTTTTAACACATTTTATGCGGATAGCTGCAAGGTGCCAGGCCATGTAACACGGGTATATTACCTCTACATCCACCGCCAACGAGTCCCTCGCATATAAGCTTGCTGATAAAACGTCTATTTCTAATATGTAAATCAAAGTTCTCATTTCGTCTGTTTATAATTGAGCGACGTCTTCTCCACCCACTGAAGAATTTCTTGATTGCCTTTCCAACCTTGGATGATAAAAGGAAATTCAAATAAAAGTATGTATATAAAATAACTTTGACGAAACTAGGCAATAAGATGAAATATTATGGGAGACGATCCATAGAGAAATCAGACCAAAAAGCTCAATCTCAAGTCACTCACCTTGGCAAGGCCATCTCTTATCTTCCTCGCGGTTTTCTTTATCCATTTACCTGAGAACAAAAACACCTTTACGTAATTAACCAATTAACACCTCTTAGAAGAAAGATGTTTTTCGGTGCTTCATCGTGTCATTTGATATGGTAAAAACTGTTTATCAAAGTTGAAAGAAAACAAAGCATAGTGGCTAGGAAGAAAAATGAAATGTGCAGTCAAGCTCTCGTCTTCCCTGAATAAAAAGCAAAGGTAACAAAGCAGCGAGCGCACTTGTTCTGTTACAAAATAAGACGCAGGAGATATCAACATACGAAGGATGCAGGAGATAGCAACAGACGAAGGACGCAGGAGATAGCAACAGACGAAGGACACAGGAGATAGCAACAGACGAAGGACGCAGGAGATAGCAACAGACGAAGGACGCAGGAGATAGCAACAGACGAAAGACACAGGAGATAGCAACAGACGAAGGACGCAGGAGATAGCAACAGACGAAGGACGCAGGAGATAGCAACAGACGAAGGACGCAGGAGATAGCAACAGACGAAAGACACAGGAGATAGCAACAGACGAAGGACGCAGGAGATAGCAACAGACGAAGGACGCAGGAGATTCGGATTTTTAATGACGGTCCTTACCTGCAGCATTGATGACGCCACCAATCCATTTTCCAGCCTTATCCAAGAACCCTTTGCAATTATCTTCTGCTTGCTTGCATTTCAAGGAGTAGCAATTCTGGCACTTGAGCTGCATGACCTCCTGGCATCGACGTTTCGCTGCCTTTACCTCTTCTACTTTGCTCTGAGCGTCGCTTGAGCTGCCTTCATTGCCTTATCAACTGCCTTTCGGGCGTTTTCTATTGCCTAAAACCCGGCGCATGTTTTATTAACGCAAACTACCCAAAAAATACAGTCAATAAATCATGAATCGAGAACAGCTATTACAAATTCTAACCGGCAGATTTTCTCGTATAGCAGATTCAGAGACTCAATTCAGATTGGAAATTCATATATCTTAACGCTCTCAACAAAAAAGAAAGATAAATCTCAAAGAGTCTAAAAAATACTGAAGTATGGATTAGTTTGAGTGGAAACTCACATCTGTTAGCCCCCGCAAGTCCACAATCACTCTAACGTAAAAGTGAGCATTGGTTATATCGAAGATGTCGTAGCTGGCAGATATATAAAGTTCGGCATAAATGAGGTTCCAAGCCTTTCCATACACGTAGATTTCGAACCCTTGCATCGTTATATTTATGAATGCATACGCCTCTATGCCAAAAAACTTTCCATATCCCTCGAAGAAAAACTGAAACAGAAATAAATATTGCGATTTGAAAAGTTCAAACAACAGTTATTTTGAACGACTGCTTCAAAAAAATGAGAATCAGCTACGGATTTAAGCTCATTTGAATAGTGTCCCAACCTAATTTATAGTTAACCTTCTAAAGTCATACTAAATTGTCTCACTGGAGAATAAGACAGAAAAACCATTTAAAACAAGCAACCTACACTGTTTTGCTGCAGAAAAATGTTTCTAAGCACCAATGCCCCCGGGATAAGACGCTGGTCTGCTCTTTAAATTTCAAAGAATTCATCCATTGCCAAAATACAATGAATATTTTTGATAAAGCAAATAAATAATGATAGACATATTTACGCATGAAGAATAATCAAATTACTACAAAGATAGCGGTGATATCATCAAATTACCTTGAAGTAAGGCAGAGGGATTAGCTTCGCCATCTTCTTTCGATAATGGAATAGGGCTTTTGGGCCTAAGTTGGAGTGGGTTGCATTCCTTGTGATCATCAAGACCCCACCAAGATTAATTGGATCAATCTCCCCTTCAAAATAGACTTCCTATGATGAAAGTGAAGTGATAAATAAAAATGTAAAGAAAAGACGTATATCGTGTAATATTGCAATTAAAATGAAGGTATACAACAAAGAAGCAAAGAAAGAGAAAGGCTAAAAAACAATATGAAACAATTTATGTCTAAAGACACGGAATAAACAGCTCTTTGTGCACAAACATTTTTCATAGACCTCACAACAATGACAAAGTACAATATTTACAAAATATTTACTTGTAAGTGGGGAATTTTAAAATACTTACGTCTTCACTAACTCTCACTTCGACCTTAATTTCATATCCAGCAAAGTTAAGAGTTCCTTTTACTCTTGTTCCCTTGTACACATATGGTCCACCTGCCATAGTTAGATCTATTTCTTTCTGGGGTGAGTATGAAACCTAGTAAAAGGATTTGACAGCTGATTAAAGATGAGATATGAAAATGTTGCAAATACCCAACGTAAAAACAATCATCATAGGAAGATAACAGAATTTCAGATAGAGTTGCTATTCATCAACACAAAGTGCATCAATACTCGTATCAGATGAATCGCATTGGGTACAACCAAAAAGTGATTGACCAAGGTATCAGTGTCAATACATATGCTGAAAAAAATAACAGATTAATGTCTTTATAAACTTACTAGAGCACCCTTAGGGAAGCCACTTGCAGCAACTTTTTCAGGAACGCTTGACGTTTTGCCTCCAAACATTCGAATCAGTTTTCCGATTGTTAGTGCAGAAATCTCTCCAAAGAAATAGGAAGGCTTTCCCCAGCCAAAGTATATACGTATCATCAAACAGTGTCCCTAAGAATCAATGCTTATCCACTTAAGATATTATCAAAAAAAAGGAGTCAATTAACACAAGATAGAAAAGTTTGCTTTTGATTATCTCGCGGGTAGCAAATACTAAAAATCGTGAACATGTTGTAAACTAAAACTTTAGAACATTGAAATATTGGCGGCAACTGGCCTTAAATGTCTTGAAAAAATAGTAGTAGCATTACCTCCAATGTCTTGAGAAATAAATACTTTACGACAACTAACGTATCGCAATTTTTTAAAAATGATTTCTGTAAAATATGATGATAAAACTACTCATCGAATGATTTAAATTAGGGGTGTACCGGATCAGGATTTTCAGAATCCGGCCGGAACCGGATTTACCGGATTTCTTCGTGAAATATCCGGCCGGATTCTACCGGATAATCTGACCATTTATAGAATTTTCAGTAATAAAAAGTTTTGAGCGAAAAAATGTATAGCGAGAAGATCAAAGAGACCTATTCAGGGTTGCCAGATTGAATTTACAAACGAAGGCTAGACTGGTGAGCAATTTAAGCCAAAATGCTCATAAAAAGGCCAAATCAAAAACTCTCTCAAGAATTCATCGAGCAGGCACGGTTATATTTCTACGCTTGTGCCTGTTAGATAATTTCTTAACTTTGATAAGAATCTTACTTTTTTTCTGAACTAAACAATATTTAGGTTAGGTGACAAAATTTGAAATTTGGTTAACACTTTGTAGTTAACTACTAATTATTCTATGAATGTAGTAATTAATTTTGGACGTCTGCTGAAAAGGCCAACAAGGTCAAATTTAAGTAGTAAGTAAAAAACAATTTTTCCAGGCAATCTAAATCTAAAAACCAAAAATGAAAAATTTGGCCTAAAAAGCCAATCTGGCAACCTTGGATCAAATTTGTGAATTATATCATCCAGTCTTCCTGTTTCGTGATGACGAGCACTTTCATTTCAAATCTGTTTTCAAGGCGCTTGTTTTATCGTTGATATTGTTTAGTTCTGGAAAATCCATTTTTAATCACTGTATGAAGGGAGTCTGACTTGGTTTTCCAAATTTTCTTAGTTATGATTAAAGTTCTGGAAAATCCGGCAACTGGCCGGATTTCGGAAACAAATCCGGCCGGAACCGGATTTTCAAAAAATCAGCGATCCGGCGCCGGATTATCCGGTCTACCGGATATCCGGTACATCCCTAATTTAAATTTGCAAGATATTTTTAACATTCGATTGAACTCAAAAGTCCTCGAAAGCAAAAACAATGTATAGCCTCGAAACCAAACTTTTTTCAGGATTAAAATGTCATATCCTAAAAAATCAATCTTTCAAAAAAGATAACCTAGAAATTCTTCTGAGAGAAATTTCCTCTTATTTTTGCAAAGCTTATTCTAAAATGCCTTCTTTTTTCAACTTTCTCTCACAGTAAAACACGGCAAAATCCGGTAACACTTTCTCTCAAGTAGCGTTTCTCGTACGTACGTCGTTCTCGAAGTCGGCGTCATACAAGCAATTTTTGCCAAATTCCAGTTGACCCCCAAACTGAAAGCCGGTGATACCAGTTGGACTACCAACTGTAATTGTTAACCTGCAGATAGAATGAAACAGACATTGTCAATTTCAGTTTACTCATATAAAATAGATGAAAGACTCAATGTTGTAGACATAAAAACAAATATCACTTCCGTACACCCGCTAAAGTTGATAAACATACAATTCCAGCTCTATCTGGCATAATTTTCACTCTACCTATTACCTCTGGAACATCTATAATAGTTAGGAGGCAATGTGAAGTGGCATACCCAATATTCATATGACAACCCTGTGTCAATATGGCTTACCCTATGTTGATATTTCCAATCGCAAACCAGTCCGAACCAAATGCATTCCTCCACATGCCTCGCATAAACAATTGCCCCTCAATATCACTTTTGCCGAGTGTGTGCTTCACCTGTCCACCAAGACGCAATTCATTCTCAACAGCAATTCCATCAACAATAATCTCTCCTTGGTTTATTGGTATCTTGATCTCGAAAGCAAATCCAAGTTTGGTCTCTTTCTTTGTCATGTTTTTCTATCAAAAAATCAAAAGAACTTTCATAATTCTTACAGTTTTCAAGAGTCTTACTTCGAGAAGCGTGGATAGGACATTAAAATTGAACTTCTTGATTCCGAGAAATATCATTTGCAAAACATAGAGAGCTACTGACCTCGAAAAATAGCTCAGCTTTCCAGAACCAGTAGTTTTCAGCCAACTTTATCTTATAGAATCCGGCAGATACTTTTAAGTAGCCACCTGTTTTGAGATGAGCTGCGATTCTAAATGTGACTTTTGGACCCAAAATACGTTTGCAGACTTCACAGAAGGAGCTTCCACCACAATCTGATGGCAGCCTCACCTTTAAACAAAAACCGAATTTTATCTTGCCACTGACGTAAGATATGCAAAGTCTTTCTTAAAAATATGGATAATAGCACAAAAACATGACAATTGAAACAGTGAAGAAGTCTACTGCTGAAGTGACATACAGATAGCTCTTTGCTTATAAAGATATCAAAAAGCCGGTATTAAAAAGCTTTTGTTAAAAGGAAATGTCTCTGGCTATCGAAATGAATCCCCACACAACAAACGCTGACAAAATCAGAGAGAAATTTTGAAAAATAATAGGGTGATAAATCTAACAGGAAAAAATTTTGGCGGCAAGCAGGAAAACTATCCAATCCAAGGTCATAAAGAAATGTTAAGCAAGCAAGGTTTCACCTGAGCAGCTGCTTGGAATCCCTCTTTGATTAGCCTCTTTCCAAGTTCGTGCAAAGGTTGTTTTGTGAATGCAGTCGAAGTCTTGATCAATCTGAAGTCTGAAGTTGGGTTAACAACAAGGCCCAGCTGAAATGAAAAATGATCTAGCTAGCTACAATTCTACAAAGCAAATTATCTGAAAGATACATTGTAATAACAAGAAGATACTTAAGGCAAAAACAAAGAAGACATACTTCAACTTGTATGCCGATGCTATCGAAAAATCCACCATCTTCGTTCCTAGAGCCAGATATTTTGCCCATAGCAGCACCAAATGACTCTCCATCAAATACAACACCGACTGCAAAGAGCCACTGCGCAAAAGAAAATGCAGCAATCACTTCGAAATGTATTGGTATACCACCAATGAATTTTGTTGCAGTCAGTCTGAATGGGGCAAGACTTGATTGCCAGCCCTGAAAGAAATCGTACCCAATGGTGCTTGTTTCGAAGGTTAGATCCCAGACCTTCATTGCTCTGAAACAGAAAGCAGAATGTTGACAAACAAAGGATTTCTTTTCAATTGTTAAACATTTAAAATAAAGCTGGCAAGCTGCTCACTGGAACTTAATAGCTGATCATATTTTAAAGGGCATTTGTCGCATTAGCAGTTGGCTAATAAAACCAAAGCGTTTGGAGTGGAATTCCATTGTTTAGTGACTTTTCATTTCTTAATTAATTTTTACTGCCGTAAAAATTCACCCTCGATTCCATGTTTTGTACTAAACAAAAGAGATAATTGTATTGCATTAGCCAATCATGTTCACGACACATGCCCTTGTATTACTTATATCCCCTTCACTATTCTCACAAAAGTATTGCACCAATCCGTCGAATGAGCAATTGCGACAGCATGGTACTCAACCAAAGATGTTTGCTTTTGAGTGGAAGCTTTGAAATCTTGGGAGACTTGCTAAAATTTAATCAGTTTTGCTTTCAGGTTTCAACATGATGAAATGAAAAAAAAACATTCAAAGATCACATTTAGGTATTATAGAGCCCGGATCATAAATCTATTGTTGAAAGTCACACTTTTGAATTTAAATTTTAATAACTCTTTAGATGCCATTAGGGCACTTGAGCGTCACTGTTTATGGATGAAATTTTAGTCCTTTTATACCACGAGAAGATAAAATGCTACTTTCAATAGTTTTCAGCTTTACATTTTTTCAAAACAATATTGCTATGAACTGGGAAACATAGAACTGAAGATTTGAAGCCATCTAATAGTTTGAATTCTATTGCAGCATAACACAAAAGGGCCTCGGCTATCTGGTCCTTTGAAACGCAAAATATTTCGACCAAGACATTTCGACAAGACCCAGACCTACTCTCTAAAAACAGTTGGGAAAATAAACATTATTAGAAATTCAAGCACAAAGTAAGTATCTCTGAGTTCATTTAAACAAAGTCTCACCAGTCTGCGCAAAGTAAGACAATTAAATTCCAAACATTTTTGTGTTTTCGCAATAGAATTTAGAAATAAGAGGATCCCAATAATATTTTTCATTTATTAGATTCATTACTATAACTTGATTTGTTTCCATTATTTTCAGACCAAAAGTGATAGTACAACTTTTAATTCAACTTGCAATATGTATTTAATTTTTTTAGCTAAAGAAATTTGTAGCCATCTTGTAACGGATGGTGCGATTTTTCCAATGAAGTTTATCGTACAGAATGAACGTACATCCAGGAAATACCAGTCTAAAAACTGCACAGCTAAGCAAAAATTAAACAAAAATCAATGCCAGAAAAAATACCCTTGCTGCAAAGAACAAATTCAACGTCAATATATGAGAATAGATTAACAAATTAATAAACTCAAAACATACTGGAGAGCTTTAATCATAAAGCTGGGGAGGTTTCTGAATCCCATGCCATGAAATATTCCTTGGAATGTCAAACCCTTCGTTTTCCCAGTCATGGATGTTAGTCCACCTGGCGGAAGCGGTGATGTTGATGAGTGATAAGTGGAGTTTCTGTACACGATGACGTCATAGATGGATGGCTTGAACTTTTCCAGTTTGCCTTTGGCAAGATAACTCCTGTATGTGCCTTCTGTGTAATACGTTATTCTAAAAACCAGAGAAAAATTACAGAAACAAGTAAAGAATGTTGCAATTTGTTTATTCTTATTCAACAAAGCGCAGGAATTTTGATTATAAGACATTTCATTTTCATAATAGCTTAGTCATAATGGAACAGATTGAGAAAACTTGAACCTGAGTTATCATGTATAATTTATGCAATCTGTTTTAATGACCAATATCTCTTTCTTTTGTAGCAAATATCTCGTGGCAGAAAGAGATTTAATCGGATGATACAACGCAGAAAAAAGGGTTTTAACATAAGCAGTTACTAACAGCACGTCTTTGATTGACATTCGATGTCCCGGACTGAATTCTTCCATTTGCTGAAGCCCGAATTCGTACCCTTTCACTGGATAACCAGATTCATTTCTGACACGGATTGAGAAGCCGAGAATAGGTTGCTGTTCGTCCGGTTTCGTGTAGCCAAGAATTGCCTTCGTTCCTCGGTATGAAGTTACCAAGTTATCAGCAACCTCTTTGATTGTCACAGCAGGGATTGGGTCGAAGCAATACTAGAATTAAGAGCAAAACACCATTTGAGATTGTTCCCAATTAGATTCAAGAGCAAGACTTTGAGTTGCTTGAGTGAATACATCGACATTTTAGATGATTTGTGCTAAACAGCAGCTAGAAAATCTTTACATAAGTCAATCAAAACCTCTCGGTCATATTATCAATCGATATAATGAATCTCGAAACCCACAAAATCTAATACCTTGATAATCTTGCCTTTCTCTTCGCTCTGCATGGCAAAGTAACCAGACATGAAGTTGTTCTTTTTAAAGCTTAGATGATTGTACACCGCACCGGGCACTTTGGATTTGTGAATACCATTGGCTGTGTATTTTTCTGTAGCTCCGCATTCTCGGGCCATAAAGGAGCCAGGAGAAACCGGGACACTCGGTACAGGGGTAGGATTGAAATCTAAAGCATGAGAAAAAAAACTCTTGAGTGATTGTTTGAAGAATAAAGATTATCGCATAGCAATTAATGGAACGAGAAATAATCGGAAGGTAAGACATTAATTAAAAGAAGTTTGAAAAGACTTCGTTCAAGAAAATTACCTAGGCAGTTTGTGTATGGGCAAATACGAGTGTCTTTTGCTGATCCAGGACAAAGATCTCCTCCGTTTGCGGGTGATGGGTTGGTGCATGTTCGAGTTCGTAATTTTTCTCCTTTCATGCAATATTGAGATGAGCAGGCACCAAATTGCGACCAATCTGACCAGCTTCCGTTCACAGCACCTGGGTTATGAATTCAGAAGAAATGATTCAGACCTGGTTCAAACAAAAAGGAATCATTCCAAAGCGCAAATGAATATGGATACTTTTTCATAAACTTTGGGTACTTTAGATACTTTGCATGCTGAATACTAAAATAAAGAAATTTGGATACCCTTACATCAGCAAGCACTTGTCTATTTTTTGCAAACTAATTTTCGAACATATCAAATGCAAAGTTCATAATGGAATCCATAAATATACTAAAATGCGTGCGGTACAATATGATGAATTTAAATAACGATCAATGTAAATAAATTGTACCAGGAAAATTTTTTTCTAAAATAATTAACAACGTTTCGAGCATAGCCCGTTATCAAGTAAGATTGAAAAGCGATAGTGACCAGTCGGAAAAGCTAGAAGCAGGGTTTGCGCATCTATCTGTTTCTGCCAGATCACTACACAAAATTCTTTGCCGTTTATTACAGAGTAATATTTTGTAGAATATACTTTCAGAGGTCAAGGAGAGATAAGGTCTGCCAAATACGATGAAATTCACTGAACAATTACGTTATGCAAACTTGAATAAGCCAAAATAAAAGACAGAGAGGTTCTTTATGATCCAATCGGTGCACCTAAAGACCTTGGTGTGGCTGAAGAGTCCAAAAAATAAAAAGTACTTTTTGTCAACACAAGTTTGAGCTAATTCAAATAAAAACCTCAAGTTTCAAATGATTTATCAGGCCAAAAAAGCAAGAGACGGAAATTTCTTTACAGAGGAAAGTCATCTTGGTTTCTCTCCAGTATCTATCTAGCTACCAACATACTGATTGCCTTCTAAAAAGAAGCTTATGATCAGTAAAGTCTACCATGTAAGCCAAGATAGGAAAAGAGATTTTTGTTAGAACCATGCCATTCAAATACTTAATCATTCAATTAATGACGAGCCAATCAATCGTGCCAGGCAGTTGCATAAAATCCCTTATCTGAATTACTCTGGAAATCACATTTTTGCTGCATTACGATTTCAGATACAAAGGGTCTGCTCAAGAGATATAGAAAGACAAAATCTTACCTTGGCATATTGCTAGTCTACAAGACTTTGTTTCTGTCAGCTGTCCAACACAATTTTTAGCACCAACACCCTTTGGCTCTGGGTTGTTGCAGAGTCTCCCTTTCGTTTGTACCCCTGTGCCACATTTCGTCGAGCATTCGCTCCATAAAGACCATTGGCTAAATCCACCGTTTACTGAAATTTAGGTGCAATGTGAAGCTTTATATAAGTTTTAATAATTAAGATCATATACTATAAAGGATGAGTTGATAATTGTTTAAGGTCAGCTGATAAGTGTTTCCTGTCAGCAGACGTTAGAGAAAATCAAGCTTCGATGAACTCAGATTATAGATAAGGAAAGATTCGCTTTTGTTCAAACCATTATTCATAACTACTATTTCTTCACATTTCTTTTTTGAATTACTTAATTGCATTAACATGAATATTGCTACTTACTTGGGCATTTGTTGAAACACGACAGAATCTCCTCAGTAGCAGGACCTTTGCAAGGTGAACCTCCATTCATTGGAGTTGGCGTATCGCATCGCCTGCTTCGCCTCACTCTAGCGCCACCATTTGTGCTGCATTGGCTGGGACATGCAGACCAGTAGCCCCATTCTCCATATCCACCATCGACTCTACCGTCTACAGAAAAATTAATTTAGCATTTTGGGCATTTATTTCAACTGCTGCAACACTTAACCATTTTCAGATTGGCTTATTTGCTGAAAAACATTTTCGCTCACAATGTTTATACTTCAAGAACCCTTTTGTTAGAGATCTCAAAGAGAAGATCATGTCTGGTAGTTACGGCTGAAGATATTTTTGAAACAAAAATTAACAGCAATTTCACCGCACGTGTTAGAGTAGTCAATTATTAGAGTGAAGTAGCTAACGGTACCCTAAAGCCTATACAGTCAATCCCCGCATATAAGAACCTAAAAAAATAAGAACCCAGAGGCTGTTTTTCATAAATTATGCACCTTGCAATTAAGAACCTGTTTCAGTGTGATAAAATATAATAGGGTCTTATTCCAAGAGCAAATAGAGCTTTCAATGGTCCTTATTTGCTCCCAGATTTTTAAAGATGAGGTAAAACCACAATCGGTAGAAGAATTTTCAGTTGTGCATGTTCAGCATTTTATAAACTTTAACGAAAAAGAACTTTAAAATCACTTTGACTTTTTAACATAATTATATATAGCAAAATCCAAAACTTTGAAAAATGAAATAAAAGCATTAGAATTCATAATTTTCAATTCCTGAGGACGTATGAGATCATCTCCAGATTCATCCACTGTCATAAGGCAGCCAGTGCGCTCAAGTGTCTTCCTGTAAATATCTTTGTAATGTTGCATTAATAACATTGCCAAAAGGAAAAAACAGTGTTGAATGCATCTCTTGATAATGAATCCTAAAGTTTTAAATAAGGGATCCTTCGAATAAGAACCTTCATACCCTGAAATTAATCCAAGTACCTTTCCAATAAGAAACTACTTCAGCCTGAACCTCAAAAAGAAGGTTCTTATATGCGGGGATTTACTGTATTAGCATTGGAGAAAATTTCTTCCTGTGTCAATTTAAATTTTATATGAAAGAGATTATCGGTGCCCTAGTTATAATAACGAATTACCTGGACATGCAGCCAAACACTCCAGTTTATGCTGCAAACCAGACCCAGAGCAGTTCTTTCCGCCATATGCCGGCGTTGGGTTATTGCAGGCCCTGGTACGGTTCACAACTGAACCACCGCACGGCTTCGTACAAGTGCTCCACTGCGACCAATCTCCCCAGCCTCCATCAACTAATGTGGTAAAATATTTTGAAAAGCTACATGATGAATAAGAGTATACCGACTTGCGTAAACATGAAAATGTTGCTGTTAACGCACTTGAGAATACATCTACTAAAAATTTTCTCTATTTCAACCTTAACATTTGAATTGACATGGTATAAATAATATTTGGTAAAGAAGTTTGACGCCTAAAGTTGCAAGCAAAAAATGATACTGTCCAAATGCCAAACAGTTAATATTTAAATCAACTCGGGTATGTCTTTTTAATTTCGAAAGATAGCTAGAAAGACAATTATAGATACAATGAACCATAAAGAAGGCAAATTGCCATGGCTTTTTTGTAGAATCCCAGTCTTGTAGGATAGTAAAGCCCTAGTCTGTACAAACCCATGCTTTTAAAGAAAATCTCTAATGTGTGCCTCTGAAAACATACCTGACCCGGGCTCATTAATCGCATTATCTCCTACACAATACTGTCCGTCCGAGCTTGGAACGGGGTTTGTGCACGGTCTTGTCTTGACCCTTTGGTTTCCCGAGCAAAGACCTCGTGCCCAACTACTCCATTCCGACCAGGCACCCCAACTTCCGTCAACTAAAAGGAAAAAATGCATTCTTAATCATCGATTTTCTGCTACGATTAAAATCGATTCAAATAATATACCTCCCCCACAGGTGAAATTAGGCATACCGACACAACTAATGGCAGGAATTACATCTGATTGCCAGAATGAGACACCACTGACTCAACTAAAGGTCATTGGCATTCTGCTAATGCATCGAGACAGTCAGGTGGATATAAAGTCAGTGATGAGCAATGTTACAGCTGCACTTTCAAAGTGACAGATTCGTAAAAGCAGGGATATGCGAGCAAAATAAAAGCGAGACAACACTAAAGACATTGTGGATTCACTGTTAAGTTTTATTATCGGCAAAAAATTTATACACAATAAATACATCAACACAAAATATGCAATCATTCGATGAATATTAATTGGCAGAAAATAACGCCTGAAAGACCTTGTGTATCTATCTACTCATGTTTTATTTATTCTTGTAGGCATAGCTGCAGAAACATATTTTTCATTTCATATCATCAATTCTTTAAGTATATAGATGGTTTGACAAGATAGTACTAAAGCATTGCACGGGGTATCAAATGTTTGATTCGTAAAGACAAGTGATGCTCCATGAAGCAATGGCTTCCTGAGCCAATGAGCAAAGAAACTATTCCCAGCATGACAAAAATATGCATGAAACTCAAGAAAGTCCAAAATCCCTGAGCCTTACCTGCACAGTGCACTTGCAAAACTGTAAAAAGCGAGAAAGCAAAGAAAAGTGCACTGCGGCACATCGTGGTGGTGTTGTCTCCGAGTTGGCTATTACAACGCAAACTTACTGTGTTTGGGCAGCCAGGTCAGAAGTAAGGTATAAACTACCACTGTAGTGCGAATGAGTGCTAAATACTTTGAGAGAGGAGATTTTCTAAAATGTAGTTTTCTTTGAACAACTGCCTGAGAACACATAATACATCATCACAAGTATACACAGGCTCCGACCGAAATCATTTTGAAAGGAAAACTAATTAAAGATAGAAAGAAATGTTTACACAGACGAATCTTGTTCTTAGTACCTAAATACAAACATTTGAAATAATGTTAACCAGTATACAAGAAATCGGTTTTTCAGCTAATTGATTGATTGGTTGCCTTGGTAAAACGATAGACTATAGCTAGGGTGATTGATTTTGCATTCGCATAAAACATTTGCATTTGTTTGCCTTTTCTTTTATTGGGACAGTCCTGATTGGCCACAAAACTTGAAAACAGTCATTATTCTTTGACTTTAAAAAACAAAGCAATATCATATAATTGTAGATCGTTATATAAGTTTTCAAGAAATGAGCTTGCTGTTTTAACGAAGACAAAAATAGAATCTTCAGGTAAGAGCGAGCAGAGCATTACTTAAAGACAAGTGACTTGCTTTCAACAGTGAATGTCTCATCTCGCGTTAAAGAAAGGACAATAAAAATGGAGACAAAAAAATAAAAGGACAAAACAAAAAATGCGTTAAAGCTATCAATCAACTTGGTGGTTGAATTTTCGATTTTTGCAAGGCTTAGATAAAACAAAAATAACTCTTTTCAAATGTCCGTTTAGACAAGACGCCAATTAAAATCTGTGCTGTCTTTGTACAAGATCTTTAGAAGCAATGTCATACTGATATGCTAGTATTAGAGAAAGGTTGTGGTCATTAAAAGAAGAAAATTTCAGATGAACATGCCAGTGGCACCTTTCTATAGTTAAATTTGCTGGTTTTCTTTTGCTTGGGGTTTATCTTTCTTTACTAAGTATGCAATCCCTACATTTCTATTTGCTTGCTAACTAGCCCCCCTGGCTATTAAACAACTGCTAGGGTAATATTTCAGTAACAGCCATGGGAATATTGTCTTCATCAGATACCTGCTGCAAAACAAAGAGCCTGTGAAGAAGGGCAGTTAAAATTCACACATTTGTAAAAACATGGTCTTACCATCTGAATATTTTCTTCAAGGCATCAAAAGATTTACAAGAAATACAGATTTTGCCCTGTTTAGACGACCAAAAATACCTCACAATTCCAGTATTGCAGAGAACATGTCTTTATATGAAGCAAAAACTATAATACTCTAATCAAACTTAGACAATGGAGTGCCTTCCACAAATAGAAGTGGGTATGCTTAACTAGCATTTGTTGTCAAGCCTAATCATACTTGTACCTTTGGCTAGTGGTTCAGCTCTTTGGTAACTGGCTTACAGTATAAAAACATCAATTATTAAAATATGAAGGTCATCTGGTTTGCATACGTTTTTACAACAAATACATCTACATAGATATCTTTGAGAAGAGACAAGACCTGGAAATTCACTTTCTTAAGACATTATTCTATAAGACATTTTTAAAAAAGCAAGACTTGGGGAGGGGTTGGACAATACTGAAAAGTAAATTTTACCAATGAAGCCAAGGAAAAGCAATTTTTTTTCTATTTTGCCTGCTGAGCAACTGATAAAAAACTGGGAGGGGTGTCAGCACACTATAATATCAAACACAAACTACCTGTTAACAACTTAAGATAGTGTGAATCAAGTTATTGAGCAGAGTTGAGTTTGTTTTACATTTCAGTAAATGCCCACACAAAATACACTTCATGCTGTTGTTATAGATTGTTTCAGTTTATACTCTCAGTGAAAGGGGCTTTTGAAAAGAATGAGTGTTTAAATCAGCTCCTAGCAGATAATTAAATAACCCTCATCATTCAGTAGACATACAACCAGGATGTAGTGACATACCCAGAATTGCATTGTGTCATTTTACAGGAAAGGCAGCATCTTGAGAAAAGTGGGGGGTCTAAAAAATGTGCAGGGGCTAAACTGAATAAAAAGGGGCTTTACTTGTTGTTCACTTCCAAATTTTTTGCAATTTTTGCCAAAAGAGAGGGGGAGCTAAAGCTCTGGGATGCCTGTGTTATGCTAATGTCCTGGCACCCTCCACCCTCAGTCACTTGTTATTTTGTTAAAAATTCAATGGTCTGTAGTGGATTACTTAAACACTATAGTTACGAGTTTGCAGTTTGTAATAAATATGTCAAACAAACAGTGGAATAAATGATCTTAAATCAAGCCAAAAATGATCACATAATTATTACAGATTTCTGATAAAAAATATAATGAAAAAAAACCCTGCAACCAAAGTTGTAGCTAAAACTGTTCTTGAGGGGAGTTTTGTCCCCCAGGTATTATACAAATCCTTTGTTTCAAATTAACATCCCTTTAATCTTATTGTTCTCAAATAATGGTGTCCCAAATAATTCTATCCCTCCCACGGTACTGTCTGCCACTACCAATTATTCACAAAGCCAGTCAATATTTTCAACAGAATTAGAAAGAAGCAACTAGAATATTTTTACTTCTGAATCTGCTTGCCTTTTTTTAGCTTTCCGTTTAAGTTTATCGTTTACAATGAAGCAGGTTGGTGATTTAGAAGCACATTGAGCGACCGCCCTTTTCTATGTATTCCTTACGAAATTCAGAATAGCACCTCATTCGAATGCTCATTAGTGCGAGTGTGTTGGCTTCCTCAGCTGAGAACACAAAATTAAAGTTTATTTACTTCACCTGAATCCATACAATTTAAAGTCATGAACATTAGTCCGAGCAAAACATTGTGTAATCATTTTTCAATTTGCATTTTGGTGCAATACTGATGTCACATTTTTTCTGAATACCTTAAAAGCATGGAAATCGCTTACAGTCCTGGTAGAAATCTGGCACAGTTCATATGCAAATTCACAAAACCGATAGGAGGGCAAGCTTATTGGCGAAGTTCGATTAACTGACTGCATGAGCAAAGATAAAGGAAATTGTTTTGTGATCAATTCTTTTGCACCCAAACGTTTCCATTACGTAGATTGAAATAAATGTACCTACCTTAATCATAAGTAAAACTGAAATAAAATGTAGCTACGGAGAAGGGCATTCACATTTTTTGTTTTATAGAGGGTCATAAAATGAAAGCATTTGTATGAGTTTTTAAAAGTAACGGTATTCTCCTACCTTTGACGGATCTTTAGAAAAAGTAATATTTCCTTTATGTACTCCTTAATACAGATATTAGGATTTAGATAACCAACCAAACAAGGCCATGTTTTTAACTCTTAACTTTTTTGACCGCCAAAAATTTAAGACACCCTCGATTTCAGCTTGCAGCACACTCTGATGGTTTCCCTGTGATCAACGTTTTGTGTGAAGTAATGTATTCTCATTGCCAGTCACTGAAGGAATATTGAATATTCTGATTATTTTTTCACTTTTCTATAGTCCTCATGCACAAATTAACCTTTAAGCAAATTAAGGATGTAGTGGTGAGGAGGTCAGAGGGCGCAGCCCCCTTGTTAAAATTTTCGGAAAAAGTGGGGAAGGCTCAGCCCCCTTCATTATTTGTGCTTGGATACAGCCAAGAATCATATAATGCGAAGAACGCTGTGAAGAATTGTTACTTCACCAAAGGTCAGCCATTGACGACTAAACCAGAAAAGGAAAAGAGAAACCACTGACTGATTTAAATGCATTGCAAGCTTTATATGCAAAAAATGTACACAAAGTTTGACATATATTTATAAAAGGTTCTTTAATGATTTCTTACTGAGTACGTTTAGTTGCAGTTTTGTTAAGACAATTGGTTTTTTGTTGCTTTTAGAAACGACGGAATCAATAACCTGGGATCAACAACTGGTTGCTATTATTTGACTCTGTCTTGTTTAGCTTTAATATTTCATGCACTACACCTTTTTTATCAGAACAATACAATTTTTTCCAACACTGGACGCTTTTTTTCGAGATGATTTTAGGCTCTGGTGTTCTTAAAGTTGTATTGATTTCAAAATTGATTTTTCTATATCTGCAAACTATGAATACTTTCCAAGGCCACTGAATAACAGTTCTGCATGATATTTTTAATAGCACTGTTCATTAGCTGATAAAAACACCCTTGTTTTGTTACCACGAGATGAATTGTTTCAATTCAAAATCCAACCAATGAATCATTATTATTAAAAAGAAAATTCTTTTTTATCGATGCCATAAATATTTTAGATGCATTTTTGCCATTCTTAGAATGCCATGTTTCAAAACTTTTCTCGCCACCAACCATAATGGCGGCTTTTATAGAACCCCTGAGCAATATAAACATTTTGCCTCCTCACTTGCAATAAAGTCCTCTCCCCTTGTGCATTCTTCCCCCTAGATTTGATGCTCTCATCACAGCTGTCACTCAACACAGTCAATGTACCTGGCTGCTCAAACAATGTTCGGAAAAACATTAACCCTCACCATAGTCAAATTGCAATGATTACCTGACAAAGAGCAACTTAGCAATTTCAAAGAGCCCCCCTTGTTAAGATTTTACGACTACATCCCTGTTGATGATTTTCTAAAGACTTCCGTTTGATACGATCTTTTGTTGGAAGCCCCGGATGTTAACCTTGGA
Source organism: Rhopilema esculentum (assembly GCF_013076305.1). The sequence goes on from NW_027019301.1 coordinate 111,017, forward strand.
GAAAAATTACGAGGATGTGCCTGCTACAATAATATTTTATGACCTTGACCAAAATTCTGAGAACGTGATACAAATCTATTCTAAAAATTTTAACCCTGCCCAATTTTCAGGAAAAAATGACTCAAATATACTTTTCACGTGTTCGTAACTTACGTTTTCTTGTTTTTTTTTCAATTTGTCTAGAATACAAAATCTCGCAAAATCTACTCCCCAGTGGCGGCCTGGCTTTTTTCCCTGGGGGGATGCAAATTGGTGTCTTTCTGACAAGATTGGCAGTCTAGGAAGAATAAAACCTAGAAGATTTGTGATAAAGAAGTAAAGGAATGTAATTCTTATAAATATTTAGGTGTTATGTTAACATCAAATGGATCCTATTCAGAACACATCGATATAATCAAAGAGAAAGCTCATAAGGCCTTTTCCCCTCTTTTCTAAAAGCAAAGAATGGGGTGGTTTCCAGTTAGGTCTTTTTCTATGATAATTCGACCATACGATTGTCCCAATCCTAAGTTATGCATCAGATGTATGAGGTTGTGAAGAATGGCCAAAATTAGAAGCTCTACATCTTAAAGCTAAGCATGTAAATATGCTTTTGGTGTTAGATCAAGTACCATTACCGATGCTGAATACGCAGAACTGGGAAGAAAAAGTCTTCAATCCCATCCCATAGAGATGGACTCTAAACGTTACGCTAGTAGGGCCTTTTCTATGCTTTTCAATGATGCTGACTCTGGCCTGGCTGTATCTTAGGCCCTTAATTCTCAAATGCGATATGGAATACAGCAATCAGATACTGTTTCAGTTCTACTAAGCTTAAAACTAAGCTTAGAAACCTTTTTGAGTCTGAAGTATTAGGAAGATTAAATTCACACAAAACTGACAATAAGAAACTATACTTTTACCCCTCATTTAAATCAATTTACAAGTATGAGGCTGTATCTCGACTACATATCTGACTTTACTGTTTGGCAAAACCTAGAGTCAGTACCCAAAATCACCAAATTGAAACGGGACGTTTCAGAAAAAAAAAACGAGTGGCGAAAGATTTTGCTTATATTGCAAAACCACCAACATTTTAACAGTTGAAAATGAAATCTATTTTCTCCTATATTGCCCACTTATTAAGGTAGAAATACAAAAATCACAAGAACAAATTTTTAGAAGTTTCCCTAATACTTACTCATTGTATCTAACTAGCCATTACTGTTCAATGTTGTACTAAGCTATAATTATACCCTCAGTTATATTTACTATCGCCGTAGTATTGTAAGCGGTTAAGGGCCATCTCGGCCTATATAATTGATTTAAATAAAATGCTGTTATGAATTTTTATCTTGTCAAAGATAGACTGACCCTACGTGAGCACAAGTTCGCAAATTAAGTAATATTTCATGGGATTGTCAGGACGGGTTTGACCGACTCGTATACAAAATGGACTTACTTTTCGAAGCCAATCCAAGCAGATGAACTAAATATAAATGTTTAAAGAATATGTTTGGGGAAATTCCAAGAGACCCTACGAGGCCCTACGATGTGGTAAAATCAGGGTTTCATTGTCTAATCTAAGGCACCAGATAAAACAATTTCCTTTGTTTTGCTAAACTTGTACTTTGGGGCAACTAAACAAACTCAAAACAAACATATACTACAACTAACAGCCAGGGTCGCATATCAGGGGATGTGGGCAGTGGCGGATTTAAGGGGGGTCCAGGGGGCCATGGCCCCAGGCCTTTCGCCTATAGTAGCCAAAAGGCTGCTGGGTGTGGGGGTGACAATTAGTGGAAAGATTCGGTCCTAGCCAATACAAGGAGGTTTTCAGTTATTCATAAGGCCAGAAAATGTGATTTCCAACATTTTTTGAATTCACTTTGACCAGAGGTGCCAGGAATGATTATAAGACTATGTCATTTGATTTGATACAATATGAAGTAAATACTCCATTGAACTTTTAAGAAAGATTACGTAAACCCAAAATGACGCAATCGTTAAGAGAATTAGGCCCACCCTAGCTTTCTTGTCAAACTCAATATATACCCCTTGAAAAAGAAGCCTGAAGTATCTACGCGTTAGAGACATGAAGCCAATGCGTTGAATTAAAAATCATTTGTTTGACTTGCCCTTTTTGAAGAAACATAATACCAGCTGGTTTCATTATGCTTGAGATTTAAACGCACTTTTTAGCGTTATTTTTGCTATCTTGTGAATCTAAGACCAGTGGCGAATTTAGCCTTAAAAATCTGAGGGGGAGCCTAGCCGGGGGCCAAACTTTCGGTTATAGGGGCCAACGCTAGCCATTACTTTGCGAACTAGTAGAATGTAAAGCAGTGGCTCAAAATTAACTACAAGACACCGATTTTTAGCGCCCCCTAGATAAGTATGTCTTTGGTACAGCTCTATCAAGGCTGTTATCATTTTGCCAAATAGTTTTATTAGTGGCGTAACGAGCAGCTGCGTCCCCTAGGAAAAATGTCAAAGAAAAATTGTTGCTTGGGGCCCCTTAAGGTGTGGGACCCTTTGTTATTCAACTAAAGGTAACTATGGTCCGTTACTCCACTGAGTTTTATCTGTATAACAATAATACATGAACATTAGATAATCAACAGAAGAACTATACTTCTGAAAATAAAAGGCTAATAGCTTTGTAAAGTTGATTGGTTAGATTTTTCCATAGTAGTTATGTTTTATATCCAACCTATGGTATTGGTGTTTTCCTGCATTGGGTTCCAGAGCGAAAAGGGTTTTCAACGGCATATGCGAAGAATCCTGTTGCTTACCCTGATGCACCCCATTTTTTGTATTTTCGTGATAATATATAACAAATATAGAATTTAAAATATTGTCAAGAATGAATTTTTCTTGGACACTACAGAAATGAGCCAAAATTTCATATACCTCGGTTACAAACCAAAACGCTTATCATAGCTTCTCAAATAAATTCAATAAGGATCGCATTGAGCAAAATGAAGAAAGCAACCCTAACAAAGTCAAAAATCGATTGAACAGCTTTCGAAGAAAACGTTTAATTTTAAATAAATACCTTGGGCACCTTGGGGCGTGAAAGTTTTCTGCTAAAACGAATCGGGAGTCGTCTTTTAGCCAGTGGTGAAGCCTGGCTGTAGGTGATAGCCCGGCTCAAGGAAAGAAGGTCATAGGTCTGGGGGCATTGTCCCTAGGAAAAATCTAGTGTTGCTACGCCCTAAAGACTCTCAGAAATAAGGGCTACGCCCCTGAAAATACATTGGAATCAAGATTACAGTACAACTTAACTCTTGAAATTCCTTTTAACCCAACATCGACCAAAAAGTTGCTCTGATTACCATATACATAGCTTGATATAACGTTTCGAACTCTTCCTAACATGCTGTGATCTTGAGAGAAGAAGGAATCCCATCATTCTATTATTGATACTTTTGACGAGAAAAAATTCGGCTTCTGGAATTTTAGATTGCGCGAGGGCTCCCGTGAGGATCTCATAAGAAACTTGAATCACTCTAAATTTAACGACTTTTAGAAGCTTGTAGTACTTGCTGATAAGTGCACTGCTTACCGAATTCAAGCTCTTCACGATAATTTCAAACGATTTTTAACTAGTAGGGATTTAAGAATATCGACAAAGCATCAATTTCTAATCCATTTGAAGTGATATATCATACATGCTTGAACTCGTTCATCGTATCCAGAAAAAAAGCTTCAAGTAAAATTACAAAGAATTTTTTTGTGGCAGCTGGAGGTTGGGGCCCCCCATTTTAAAGAATTGCAAGAAAATGTTTCAAAAAATATTTGGAGAAGTATTTTTAGCTAATCTAAAGAGCATGGTCGCCAAAAGTCTTCTTCTAGCCTCGTTTGCAAAGGGCCTTATTTATTCATTTTGCCACAGGGCCTCCAAAACCCCTCGGCGACACTGTTCACAATTAAACCGAGAATGATATCATTAGGTAGCCATGTTTCCAGATACAGGCATTTTTAACCTTTCCAGAATCTTTGTTAGAAATTCCTCATAGACATCCAGATTCTTCACTGAAAACTTTTTAATAGAAGCCTGAGACTCAATTATAAAATAACACGGTATCGAAACAGCGTGATCATTAATTGTTTCATGAACATTTTCCTAAATTGTGATAAAATGCAAACACCAAGATTACAATTCCTCATTCAAAACTAAATTGTTAACTTTCCTCAGCTAATTTCTTTGGTAAGAGCAAATCTTAACCAAATAGATGTCTACAAGAAATTTGTGAAACATCGCATTTAGCTGTCGCAACAAAACATGGATTTTTAGAGAAAACAGAACCATATTACAATTTGAAGCACTGTACAATTTCATGTTGTGAGCGTGGCCTCTTTTGAGAAATGCCTCACTACTAAAAAATCTTAAAAAAACCCTGGATCTAGATACTAAGGGTTACCGTTAGCAACAAAAGTTTTATCTTGGCGATGCATTATTAGCCATTCTAGAAGTCTTAATTTAAAAACTTTCCTTCCGCCTCGAACCCAACCATGTCACTAAACGTGATCCTCCTATGTCACTAAACTTGATTCCTAGTCCCCCCAGTCAGGCTCAATTCAGTGGCCCCCGTCTCTGTTATTCAACTAAAAAGGCTCAGATTAATTGATCATTGTCAATCACAGGACTAAAGGTTGTCTTCTCTCATCGTTTGGACCATCCATTTTTAGACTGTCGGTTCTCCAATCGCAAAGACAGCCATAAATAAAACCACAACCGTTTTGACTGGGTTGAGAAGAAGAAATAATGGCCATCTCTTCCACTGACTTTCTTGTTTATGCAAAAGTCACAAGCTATTCGGCCATTAGCAAATGCACAATCAAAAAACTAGTGAAAAAGTAGAAAGTTAATATGCCAAAAAAGCCTGAAAATGCTAAGACATTGGTTAGGCGTCAAGGGTCACAAGGAAAAAGACCTTCACAGTTAAACTTCAGGTCGTCTTGTAACGTGTGAGGAAGAAACTATGCCAACAACATGTTTATATACCCACGGCCAAGGCAATATTTATGTACACTTGCCGCTTGTTGCTTGGCCGTATTAAAGACACAATGTCCTGCTTACATAAGCACTGCTACAATGAGCCCAAACTCCACAATCGTGCAATCCATGCCAAAAACAAAAGCCCAAGGGGCACCGAAATGGCGTGCCCTGTCACCTATTAAACGTGATTAAGTTTTATTTAATCAAGCTTTGTTTTCATAAAGTAAGACAGAATTTTCTGCGTAGAAAATCTTGTTCAAAAAATCTCTGCCGTTAAAACCTCCTTAGATGGTGTCCTCAACTTTTTTATAATGATATCTAGTTATGCGTGTTCATTGGATCAGACAAATAGCTATCGATAATGCAGAGGCGTTCAAGAAGCAAAATGGATGATATGCAAAGAAAATAAAATTCACAGGAATGATTCAAAGTTGTTTATCTCAATTCTAAGTTTTCTTATAATGTTCAGTTCAGTTCAATTACCAAGTGTGTTGAGGTTTTCTTCCCAATTCGACGTTGCATCAATATTTTCTTTCCGTCTCGGGCAGAGGACGTCGAAATAGCAATATATGTGGTTCTAAAAGAAACACGAAAGCATTAAATCTTGAATAAAGTTGCATAAAAAATAAAGTTATATAAATGAAGACAAAGTTTCATATTTGTACGTTTGAAGTAGGATAAGCAAGTATCTTCTGGAATTCACCACAGCAACTGAATGCTGTAAATGTAAGTTTGTAAATGCACTTGTTGGGGAGATGAGATCTCACTCCTATTGTTCGAGACAAAAGGCTTAATGATTTGTTCGAGCCAATCAACGTCGAGGGGCAGGGACGCATGCGTTTTCTAACGAATTATCCCTACAAAATCCCGGGCCATCCTCAACACCAAAAGCCAGGGAACACAACGAGATCTCGCAAACATGTCGAGAACAGTAATTTTAGTAATTTCTGAGGAGTTTTAAGCATATAATTTAAGGACGTATTTTTGTTTATTTTTCATTTAGGGGTTTCCTCGGAACTTTTTCTAGATGTAGTAAAAAGGGGAAGATCAAAATTCGAAGCTTTCCGCCTTAAAAATTTTGTCTGTTGTTTTAGTTGCCTTGGCCTGGCTCTAGTGTCGGAGGTCAGTTAAAATCAGGTTGTGTTGTTTACATCGAATGTCTACTCTCTGTAAACACTTAGGCCGCGTCATAAAATTCTCGATGTTTTCGCTTACCTTTGGAAGTAAAGTGAGCCTTAATACAAACAACAAACATAAAACAACAGAAAATCCAGGCAGGTTTTCAGTATGAAAGATATTTCTGCTATGATCAAACTCCCATGTCAATGTGAATGATAAGCTCCGACCGCTCACTTAGTTTTGAAATTCGATCGCAAAGTTCTGTATGTTCCTTTTCGGGGGGTTCTATGCCTCTTTGACTCAGAATATATAATACGCATGTGCAATGGCCCCAAAACGGGGGTACTCATTTCATACTCAAGAACTTGCTGCATCTCATCTCCCCAACAAGCACATTGAATGCGTTCGACAGAAATGTTTCAATCCTAAAAGCGGTGATGTAGTGATGGGGTAACGCGGCATAACGCCGTTAAGCTTCCTAAATGTGTTTGGGCTGCAGCGTTAGACTTCCCAAACAAAAATGACGTTGTGCTTCTTAAATATAAGCATCATGCCAGATGTTGGTACAATATACCAATCCCCTTTTTTATCAAAGAATGTAAAAAAACTAAATTGACTAGACTTGTCACAGCTAAGGTTCGAGTGAATATGAAAGTGAATAGAGCCATGCGGAGATTCATTTATTACATTGCATTTGTTGGACATGCGCAGTTATGAAGTCCTATTGTTTATTGATGTACGCCGTACCACGGAGAAGGAAAACATTTTAGATGGTCTTCCTTTTGTTTGGAAACGATTCGAACAAATATCGTTCATTGGAAGCAAAATGATTTTTATAGCTTTTGGGGGGCACAAGTCCCCTTGGAGCAAAAGTGGTCACGGCTCTGTAGCTGGAAAAGTATTGAAATAGAAAATTCAAAAGCTAAGGAGAAAAACCAATAAACTCATTGGGAAAAGAAGAAAGAAAGTGAATTCCGAGATTCTAAAAAATAATATTGAAAAGAAAGAGCAGTGTAAAGCAACAGGCAGGGAAGGTACCAATAAAAAAATACCAGCAATGGTATTTTAGAATTCTGTTAACCGATAGAAAAATAGTAGTACCACCCTTTAAAAGAGCGATAAGAAATAGAAAATGCACTCAAGACTCATGAGCTTATAATCCCCAAAACACGTGATGTAAGTCAGCCACCATACAGGCTGCATATAGGAAAGGATAGCAAGAGAATGCAATGAATACAAAAAGCAAAATCGAGGAGTACCACAAGGTAATGTCAACGTACAAGTCAAAATGTACACAACTGGTACAGTACAAATAAAAAGAAAAGCTAAGTACCTCAACAGACATCAAAAGAGAAGCAAGAATAGCAGCAGTAGACAAAGATTTGGGCTATATGCTTATTATATGAGGAAAAATCAAGACAAATGCACTTCCCATGACTGCGACACGAAAGGAGACATAAATGCTAGTGTGAGATTCAATCGTTGTAAAGTGAGCTTACCTGGATCATGAAGAAGGTAATGGACCCAGCCGCGAGACTGTTGCACCCCGATGCCTCTCCACTCAACTTCAGTCAAGAGTCTTCCTTTGGGAATCGCCTTGCGCACCTCAGAAGAAACAATGACATGCCTTGGGAAGGAGATCGAAATCACAGTATTACACGGGAGTACAATTTCATCACAATTAATGGCAGTAGAAAGCCACTGCTAGAATTTGGTGAATTTTCAAGGAGCAATATGAAAGAGAATGATTTAGGAAACATAAAGTAACACCAAATTGAAATAAAACTTACTATGTCTTGAACATTTGTTCATATCATACATTTTCGTGTAATGTGACGTCCGTAAAGTTTTTAATGAGTTGTTTTTGGCAAATTTAGGATTGAATTGTTACGATAATTTAAAAAAGTGTCAAATAAGGAATTACTTTTGCGTATTATCTATTCGGGGCCTAGGCCCATCGGCTTAGCCCATCATTTCGCTTAGCGACCGACAATTCACCCTTGCCAATACAACGTTACATCTCCCGCTGAAAACAATTCATTTCGGCTCAGAATTGTGGATAATATTTGCTTGCTGAATAAAAGCTAATTTCTCAAGTAATTCTCTCCGCGTATCATGCAAAACTTGTCACAATTGTTTAATTTGTGTTCAAGTGTACGAGATACGTCATTATTTTATTTTGTGAGAGTATAAAAAAAATTGTCGTTTAACCGTTAACTTCACTCAATTCAAGATTGATGGGCGCTATCCTCTATAAGCAGAGACAATTTATAAAGAGTGGTTTGACCGGCACTTAAAACAGTAACCTCCAGGGCCTATTTTAAGAAATTTTCAATACTGCACATTTATAATCATATTTTTTATAGGAAATTTTTTGTTGCAATCAGTGCAAACCCATGCAAACCCCAGGTATCTTGGCCATGCAAGTGTAGCGAGGAAATGGCCCGAATTTTGAACATGTGTATACGCCATGACGCGGAAATCACAAACAGACAGATGATAATATACACAATCAACAATGACATTTCAAAACAGCAACACAATAAAAAGTAGCTACAAAACCTGAATAGAAACATACTCATTTATCTCTTGTAAACGGAGTTACTATCTCATGTTTTGTCTGGACAGTACAACAAAAAAGTTTTATTCGGCTCTTTATCTTTCTTTTAGTTAAGTTAAGTAAGCTTCTGCTAGATGCCCAGAGTATGTTAGGGCAACTGATAAATTATTACTGAATGTTTTATTTTCGACAAGATCAAATTACGAAATCTACAAGTAGATGTTTTGTTTTTGGTTCTGGGCATTTCGCTTTGTTTTAAGTTTTGATAAGAGAGTCTTTCCGATGGTTATACGTACGGTGGCCCACAGGTGCCACAGCAAAACTTTCTTTCTCACGGCAAAACTTCCTTTCTTACGGCAAAACTTACTTTCTCACGGCAAAACTTTCTTTTTTCACGGCAAAACTTTACTTCTCACGGCAAAACTTTCTTTGAATTTAATTTATTACTTAAATTAAATTTATTTCGAAAATTTTATCTCGTGACATTGGATTCTCGTCGTCGTATTGCTTTGTTCCTTTTGCTTTTCTTACATAGGCGTAGTAGACAAGGGTCTGGGGAGATAAGGGGGCTGTAGCGGCAACTGTAGTTTCTCAACACTGAAACGTTTCCTAAAAAGCGATAATCAGGCAGAAATCTACCATGATTCAGTCAGGCAAAATTTTCATAAACAATGGATGTTGTTTGTTGGGCAACCACTTCGATTTTTTTCTCCCCTTATATTATGCCCATGCTTATTATTTCATTTCTTTATTCATTGTTATTACTATTATTCGAAAAATTAAGTACCTAGCCATCAACCCACCCTGTGAGTAATACGATATGATATGATATTAAACACAATACCCAATTTATAGGTTTTTTACAAGCCACAATCGAGCGTGCCAAGTGCACGTACGTGATTTTTTTGCACGAATTTTATGGGCACGCCAATTTTCAACGAATTGATCTTTTTCACTGCTTTCAAAACAAAGGAATCAAAGACCTTGCATGCGGTACTGTTTCGTTGAGATAGGCATATAGGCCTAGCCTAGCCCAACCTAGATAAATTTTAGAACATTTCTGGGCTGTCTTTCTGCAAGTATTATCAAGAGAAGATGTAGGTATTCGCAAATTCTGCGAAGTTTAAAACGTCTAAAGCATTGATTAGATCTAAGTATCACGTACACAACAACACGTAAAGAAAGTTTTGCCGTGAGAAAGAAAGTTTTGCCGTGAGAAAGAAATTTTTGCCGTGAGAAAGTAAGTTTTGCCGTGAGAAAGTAAGTTTTGCCGTGAGAAAGAAAGTTTTGCCGTGAAAAAGAAAGTTTTGCCGTGAGAAAGTAAGTTTTGCCGTGGCACCTGTGGGCCACCGTATATACGAGAATTGCAATAAATGAACTCTATATCGAACTGACGAGGAAAATTCACATTTTGTGAACAAAGCAGGAATCTGGGATAGCCGCAAAAAGACATTTTCACAAATCCCAAAATTCAATACTGCACATTTTGGAAATCAATACTGCACGTTTTTAAATTAATACTGCACAAAGTGTGTAATACTGCACACTAAAATAGGCCCTGGTAACTTCATTATCTTGAATCTTACCAAATTTGTAACAACAGTTAGGAAAGTTTGGAAACAACAAATGCTTACCTGTATTCATAGAAATCATCAGTATATTTGTCTGAGTAATAGAAGTGAGACATGCTGAAAACGAACAGAAATGCCGAAGAAAAACAGACGTAATGTGCTGCGACCATGGACGAAATGAACTGCCTGGCCGCTGCGTATTCCATCTCGTCCAGGTCTCAAGAGGCAGCATGGATTTCATTGCGAATCGCTGCCTCGAGTATCAACCTCCAAGGGGTTAAATGAAACGAATCGTCTCGTGAAACTGTGATTCTACAGAAATGATCTACTCGCAACTTCCAGGGGTTAAAGAGGCGTCAAAATCAATCTTTACAAAAAGTGAACTGTAAATTTCTTTCAAAATATTTACCTCCGGTACTAGAGATTGGAAGTCGATAACAAAGAACAATCATTCAATATTTCACGGGGTTTACTGGTCACCTAATAACAAACAACCTATGGGCTTAACCACGAATGAATTTTTAATCGATCAAATTATGAACCAAATTTCCTTGAAATCGTTAAACCATGGCATTCAGCCTGACGTTTTGAACCAAGTTTTTCAGGCTGAAAAAGAAGCAAATTGGCGAAGGAGGTTCCTGTTTGGTTTGCATTGTCAGGGGTGGCTTACGAAATCGTAACCACCACTCTTATGGCGTGATAAAGCAATAACATTTGATAAATGATATCAGCGGCAAACTGATATCGCAATATCTCATAGGAAATGTTGACATGTGACGGTGAGTGTTACGTTATCTACGTATAGACCTTCAGAGCTAATTTAAGAAATTCTTGCTTTGGTGAGCTTTCCGTTTTCTTTTCACGCCATTTGGTGTATAGAAAAGGACAGTTTTAAGCTGCTACTCCGAGTTTCACGCTTAATGCAGTCATCAGGCAACTTTCATTTTATACAACTTGCATATAAGCCCATACTCATTATACATAATGCGTTCAATCTTTCTCTTCATCTGGCAAAAAAGCTTTTGTTAATGTTAGTCATGTAGATATAGTTTCAATTCTTTTGTCTACTTATATGCGTTGTAAAGCCTCATCTCATCAGCCAGATAAACTAAATTGCCAAATTGATTAACTCATTTAGTCTAATAATCTGATTCTGCTTTTCCGTGCTTTTTTCGTACCAAAGGCTAAGTTTTGCGGTACCAAAGGCTTACTTGCTAAGTTTAACAAGTAAAATACTTAGAACGATTCTCTGGCTGTTTCTTTTGACGAAGAGAAGAAAAAGAGACAGAACAGAGACAAAAATGAAAGATCATGATAAATGAATAATCAACAAAGAAAATACAATCATTTTCTACCAAATCTTTATGACATTATATGTCTGTTAACTATAATCTTCTTCAAAAGGCCCTATATCGAGCAGAGCTTGATAAATACATAACGTAACGCATAGCGTATCAATTCTGTTTAATTTCAACTGGAAATACGTTGTGGCAACAAAGAGTCACTTATCAACGTCCTTCATTGATTTATTCGTAAGAGTCACTTTTTTCAACTGCTTTTAACAAAATAAGACTGCATTTACTTTTTAAGATAATGCTTCTTCTGCAACTCAGCATCAAAGTGGATCGATGCGTGCCATGTAACAACGAAACCTGTCTCTTTAGGCCTCACAAGAGCCTAATCAACTACGGCACAGGAAGGGCTCTTCAGTTCAGCATCATCGTACTCGTCGCTATCATCTTCATCTTCTTCCAGGAATATCGGTTCAAGCACCCGCATACGTTTTCCTAGAATAGCAAAAAATTCTCTGAATTTAATGACGTCTACTCTAGTAAAGTTTTCAGTAAGCACCTTGCTGTCGATGGCAGCAACAGTCACTACATAAAGTGCCCTGCTTTCTCTTACCATCGCTTAAAATTCTAGCCCTAAGCTCAATACCTCTCAAATCCTTTCCAGTGAAGTAAGCTACCATCATTAAAGTAACTGATTATCTTGTTTTGTAAAAAAACCAACTGTTGTGTCACAAATTAATTATTTTTACTGTGTAATGCAAGGAAGATATCTCAATTACGTTGCTACAATTGAATATAATAGGTGCATTGAAACAGTTTGCCACATAACCGCCCTTGAACAGCCTTCCAACTGTCATTTTATACATAAGCTTTTTACCACTTGATGAAAAACTAACGTTCTAACTTCTGGCATCCTAAGCGTTACCATTGTCAAGTACCGTAAATCCTCGAATAAACCCCCGTTGGGGGGGCTTATTCGAGGGGGGCTTATTTCAAAGTTTAGTATTTTCCCCAAAGGTCGACATAAAATCGAGATTATTTTTCTAACAAATCTAACAAAAAACTAACAAATGTTCTAATTTTTTATCATCACAAAGTCGCTTTTTTTGCTTTTTGGTCTCCAGTCAAAGGACGTAATACTGGTTTATTCGAGTTTTTTAGGTGGGGGCTTATTCGAGCGTGGGGACTTATTCGAGGATTTACGGTATAGGTGGAAAAGCCGTAGATGGGAAAGTTGTGAGTTGCTGCTTCATTGTATTGTATCATAATCAAATTAGCACATTTATCAACGAATGAGATTTTTGTTCAGCACGTAAAAGCAAAATTGAATAAAAACCGGGTCACTCATCAATTCACGATAAAGATGATCGTAGAACAATTGGTGAAACATCACTCACCTGGAGAAGCCTTTGACTTAGCTGGAACTGTGAAGAGAATTGTGAAAAAAAATGATGAATTTCAATAAAAAGGAGAATATACTCCAATAACAGGAGAAAAATCTTAAGATGTTGGCAGTTAATTTTGCGCAACCCGAAATTATTCATGGCAAAAGCATTTGATTTTAGTTTAAGTGAGGAGTTCTTATTTTCTATTAAGCACGTTTGCCTAAAGTACAGTGTTACCTATTGGACCACAGCGTAGCAAGATTGAAGGATTTCTATAGGACATATGCAGAATTAAAAGCAAGCTTATAATTTTTAAAGCCAACCGACCAAATTAAGAAAAATCTAGAATTCAAATAAATGGCTCTATTATAAAAGAAAGTAAAATGTTAAATTATTGGAAGTAGCATTGGACAATCAACTTAGATTTGAAGAACATATTAAAAGTTATTTCAAAAGAAGTTTGGAAAAAGGTTAACGTGCTAGGTAAGATTGCTTCGTATATGAACGAATTTAAGCAAATTCTTTTAGTGGAAACTTTCATTTTATCACATTTTGTTCATAGCCGGAATCAACTTTTAAACAACCTTTGATAAAGAATAAACAATAACTTCCCGTAAGAAAAATTTATAGTATCTTGCGATAGAAATTTATAACACATTTAACGGTTTGACTCCACCTTTTATGTGTAAAATATTTTCATAAAATGAATACCCAAAAAACTTGCCAATTTAAAACTGCGGAGCCACATTACAAAATACGGATTTTATACCGTATCATACAGATGTAGCAAATAATAGAACTTGGTTCCAAATGAAATAAATTACTCCCTGAAAATTCACGAAAAAAATTTCAAAATTTTCATCGCTCAATTGTACTTTTGATCTTTGCAAGGAATACGTGGGCAACATTGGTTATCTTTGATTTACATTGTATTTGGCGTTGGTAATTTAAATTAGTTAGCTTTAACTGGCATTAGTATAGCTAGATACTGTACCAACTTTAAACAAAGAAAGAAAACAAAATTTAATCATCAAAAAAATCGAAAGGTTATAAATGCAGAAAAGTATAACAATGCAAACCTCGTTTGATATATGTGTTCAACCATGACTTGTTCTTGTTCCTCGTTTTCATGCCGTATTCACAATAACAGACCTTTTGTGTCTTGCTATCAACAGTTGCTCCATTAGCCAGTATACCGTTTTTCTTTCTCACGCTACATTTTGCATAGCAGATTTCCTTGTTTGCGAAGGTACCGATCTTCTCCTCACTTCCACCACTACCATCCCCAATTGTCCAACGCGCAGGCAAAACTATAAAAGAAAGCAATACAAAATTCGTATGTAATGTTGTTTGGAAAATAATAGGAGATAATTTGTCCAATGAAAGACCTAGCATCAGTACTCTAGAAAATTCTTGAAAATCAAATTTTCGAAGGAGAAAACCTACTATTAGCAAACCAGGGATAATTGCAAGGACAACGTTTTCCTTTGGAATCTAAAATTTTGGAATTTCAATCTCCTTCATAAAAATTTGTTTGTAGTGGGGAAGAGAGTGGGTAAAAGAAGCAGACGAGGAAAGATGCTTACCTCTAGATTGTGATGGTCGCGCGGCTGCTGCTAGAAGACAATATACAGTCGATTAACTAATTATTTAATGAACAGTGCATTTAAATGTACCAAAGAAGAGAATGAAATCATGAAAGAAATTGAGATTATGTCAGTAAATGACAGCCGTAATCCTTTAGACCTTTCTTAATCTCTGGCATACGGAACTAAATGCTTATTGTAAATCTAAATGATCTTCAATTTAAGGTTTATAACAGCAAACTATATTGTTCATAGCATTTAACTGGGTAATTTTGAGTAAATTTTGAGAAATCAAAGATATTATCACTTGCATTTAGAATGATGCAGATTAATATAAAGTCGTGGACAGGTGCTCCTGAAGATGCGAAATAATTCAGTGCATAAATGGGATGCAGCAATGAATACTTTGCTGAAATGTGGATAATTTTATCGTCCCTAATTAACCACTTAATTATGTAGCAGTATGGAGCTTCAATAGGTGACAAGCCGAACTTAATCAACTTACTTTTCGATATTTGAGTAAAGACTTGGAATTCGGCAAGCGTCAGGGCCACCTTTTGTTTTCCCTTCAAAACAACGTATACAAATCGACCCTTCGCTGGTACTTTGCATCTTAAGGTGACAGTACGTCCAAAGGGGAGAGCTCTGCTGCTTGCACATCTGAAAAAAAGTTGATGTTGATACAAATTTCAAATCATGCAGCAAGTAACACTTCATGATGAAAGATTAAAACATTATTCCATTTCGAAATTTCAATGTTTAAACCACAAAGTCACAGACTCTACATACTTGGAAGCTGACGGGGAATCGGGGAATCCATTTGTTTGCCAAAAAACCTGAATGTCTTCATTTATTTAGATGATCAGCTAGATTCGGAATAAAAAATTTTGGGCACTCTCTCTCGTCTAATAATGTCAGCTGGTAACTTGTATTACCGATCAACATAACGTCAGAGGAGCAAATGTAATCAGTGGCAAAGAGTGTAAGCAAACATCTGATACAGTTAAACGAAGCTTAACCAATTTATCAAATATAATGATAGCTATGTAAACTTACAGAGCATTTGCAAGCGGGTTATTGTCGACATTGCCAACACGAATCTCAACTGACCGCATGATTGAAGGACATGGTGTTTTAGGGTTTAGTTTTTTGCATTTTCGCATGGTAGTCAGTTTGACAACTCTTACAGTAGCCCTTGGATTGCCTATGTTCACCCTCCACCATGGGCTCACTTGGAATTTGGTCAAAGAGAAGGTTTTTGCAGCCCAGCCACTATTGGCATTTCCATCCACGGCCCTCGAGGACAGTCCTCCGAGTAAAGTAGACGATTGCTTGGTTGGTCTTCCTTTGGCAACATTTCCTGCGTAACGATACATTGACTTCATATATTGATGCAAGTGAGTGACTAAGTGAAGTTAAGTGACTTTAATAGCAAGATTGGAGCAAGTAAAACTGCAAATCATAATGATTCTTTAAATAAACACATTGGATTATGTTAGTGAAGACAAGGATTTTTAATATGATATTTGCTATTAGACCATGGCAACTTAGTAATAGCTGAGGCTTGCCAGAAGAAATGAAGTTGCCAAATCCATTGTTGGAAGCCGAACAAAGCTGTTCTCGACAGAGTCATCTTTGTTTTTTCGGTGAAAGAGCATCCGTGGTAGAGATTCCCGAACATTATGCATGATCTTTGGCCGAATAGCCCGCATCACATGGTATGTGCAGCAAAGAAGCTGTCCTGTCTTACCATGTGACTCATAAACTACCTGAAGCAACGCAAAATAGCATCTATAGCAGACTATTGAACATGTATATAATCAGTTCATATGCCAGAAACCCGCTAAAACCTCAAGGAAATATTATCAGTTCAACTTACCACTCAGTCCAAGGAATGGTCTCGCCTTAAGTGGCTTGAATGCAGGCAGTTTAAGTAGTTTGGGTGGCAGCGGTGGCTTCATCATTGGGGGTGGTTTCATCATCGGGGGTCTCATCGGCTTTGGCTTGGCGAAGGGGTTCGCCATTCCGATAATACGAGCTGAAATTTCAAGATAGTCAAGTTAGTTTCCAAAAAGTAAAACTAAAGTAAAATTGAAACAATTCGTGTAAAAAACAGCTCACATCATTTTAAGAATTGCGGTTTCATTTCAATTAAAAAAAGCTACCCCCTAACGTAAACAACAAAAGACGGTAGCGTTCCAAAGCCCCACCAGTCAAAAGAGCATAAAATTCTGAGTGTATTCATGAATAGTAAAAAAATTATGAGAAATATTTTTGATTTTTTAGCCCAGAGAGTGACCTCAACTGAAAAATTAAGGAATAAGTTTGATGAATTGAAAAATGCTTCGATAAGTTAGAAAATTTCCTAAGTATTATACAGAAAAATTGATGTAAATTAATGCCAGAGATACGACTACAAAAAAGAAAGGAAGCGGCTTTTGAGACCATCGAAGAAGAAGATCCCTAGAAGATCTGATTTCTGATTTTTTAAAGAAACAATGTTCTCTAGAAAATCTAAATTGAAACATTTTTTCGGGTCTATCGGAAAAATATGATAAGTAAAAAGTCACTTACGCATAACAACTTTAAACGGCAAAGCTGAAAGAAAAACAATAGTTTGAAATTAACGTTTCACAAATTGAATTCAACAGCAAGATTACTGCAACAGAACTTCATTTAAAATGTCGAATGAACTACTTGATGAGTATAAATTAAGTCCAAGTATCAATAAGAAGACTTTAAATAGAATCTTGCTGAAAAAATTTCAATGATAATGCATGTGTAATATAACGAAGGATATATGATTAATTTGTTATGACCTTTTATTCAGGCATTTCAAACACCATAAGTTGGTATTTGGCACCACAGTTGATTTTACAATCAGTGAAACTGAAGTTGCCTGGAGAAAAAGTGACGAAGTGGCACTCTTTAAGATACTGTATTGTTCATTTTGGTTTTTTTGTAACATAGCTGAGCGTCATCATAAAAAAGATCATACACAATGATTCTCCTGCCGCTTATATGCGATAATTAGCTCGTCATCATCGTTAAAACTGTTTCTTTATAGCTACATCTCCACGGAAGACAAAAGAGTACTTGCCCTACAGAAATGAAAGCATATGAACTCATTTGAATTGATAAACGGGGGAGCATGGAAAGACATAAAGATACTTACAGATCGATTCGGAGATAACTGATGGCCCCTTTCCTATTCTCCTTGCAATTTGTTTTTTCCACGTGAAAGTACCAGCGCCTTTAAAACCAATCATTGCCAAGGAGCCTCTTAAGCCCATTTTCAAGTTGCCTTTTGCTCCTATACTTTTCTGCAAATGAGCGATATTAATGGAAGTTAATCAAAGCTAATTGCACGAAGACATCATATCAAAAGAGTGTCTGCATTTCAAAGTGCAAATTCATTTCATGCACTGTCATTTTCATGCGCTGAACCTCATGCTTCTTCTTGAAACTAATGGGACCATGTAAGTTTACAATGGATTCGATGTATGTGTAGCTCACTTTTGTTCCACACGAAGTCTCTGAAAAAGATCTATTCGAAGGCGTATAGTAGGGTCACTTCCTTTCAACGAGCATCCTTAACAGCAGTATATTTTCCTCCAACATTCCTACTCGTAAATAATTTCTTCGGGCGTCTTTTATTCCAGTTGTCGTGTCTGCTTCCTTTCTTTTCATTCTTAACAGATTTTCTTTTGCGTCATAGTGTGAAAAGTGCATCTGCCTTAATAGTTGGAGAAGTAAGCTTTTATTCTCCGCTCCCTGCCTATTATTAAGAGGTGTAATATGACCTTATGGTTTAATGTACTGAAGTGAGCGATGCACCAACAGCCATTCTCATGCCTTGTGATGAGGGAATGGAGTCTGGAAAACCTGATGAGTTTCTTAACTTTTTGATAGTGAACTACCAAATAAGGAATAAATTTACATTCATTGCATTTGTGTTTTTGTAGATTCTACAAATTATGCAAAGCAGTTTTGCTTACCAGTACTGAAATGGCGTCATTGTTCAACTTTGAGTCGTATGAATCCATTGTTGCTATTGCGATGATTGAATTGCTAGGCAAACGCCTGATTAAATTGGCAAGGCGCCCCGATGCACCTGGGTCTCCAAATGTGTCAAAATTCTTCTTTCTTCGGATGACCTTTCCACTGGGATACCTGATGACGACAACGTTTATACCTCGCTTGTTGGCACTGAGCTCTTTGCCATTGACTTTGATGGAACCAACTGCATCACCGCATCTTCCTTTTGCCGGAGGGTCATTGCATCCCATGGCATTAATGTCAATTTTCAATGCTAAAATTGAAAGAAACCTTATCTTGTTTCAAGCGTTTAACCTTTTTGGGTAACTGATAGCCAATAAACATGGTTGGTTTGTGAGATCCATGTCATAAAAAAACAAGAAATCAACTTTGAAATTTAAAATGTAACATTTAACGAAATCATTAATTCAATACCATTTCTTTTATGAGTTAATTAGAAAATGAGACACAAAATCGGTTTTAGGAGTCAATTGAAGCAGCAAAACATAATGCTGTTCAGAAATTTTGCCTTTGAGATGAGATAGGGCACCGTAATCGAGATAGCAAAGCAAGAAGATGAAAGCCTGCACACCAGAAACCAACTTCACTTTCCCTCAAGTAACAATAATTTCTTTGCATATCCAGCTAAATTTTTACTCACGTGGCTTGCCGGGCATTGGCGGTGGTTTTGTGCCACGACAGACGTATTTAACTTCCAAATACTTGTATGTTCCTCTACAAGGGTCGCCAAAGATACGGGCACTCGCAGGGATCATACACGTCCTCCTGCCCTCGCACTTGCGCTTGACGACATTCATTGATCTGTGAAAGTATGGGGTTATGGTAAATGACGGGCAATAGCCTACGATGATCAGCTCTTCCTTCACTAAAGGATGTTTAATCAAAACTATGCCAGAAAATTCTGCATTAAGTTGCAAAAGAAATAAAGTTGCGCGAACAGAGCACTTAGTTTAAAAGATGTACGGCCGATATGTGCATTCATTAACGGCTGCAAGGAATTACGTTTATACCATGTTTGCATTATGAAGAATTTATAATACTTTAGCTACTAAAAGCATGAGAATATACTGAACAGGTTAAAAAATTTGACTTACTTGGCAGATTTGCATGTGATGCTTTTCATGTAACGACTCGATTTGCACGTGTCTCTGTTTTGTCGGCCGTACATTGCGTAGGTTACTCCGATGCGCAATCCAACTGGACAACGTACCGCCAACATTTTGCTCTCACAGGCGGTAACAGCGAATTCATTTGCAGCTGATGTGGATAAAATATTTTGGCATTACTTAGCACATCATGCAGCAAAAATCAAAAGAGTTTAGAAAGTAAAGCACACGCTCCTGTATTTTTTATTTCAACCAGACCAACCAATTTGTTTATTTTTCGCTGGATATTGATTTTCCTTGGTTGAAATTTATTCACAAATGTTATGAAAGAGCTCTTTTTCAAGCAAAGAACCGGCAAATCTTGTCAAGATTTGTTTATCTCAATGTTCTGCTGTCTTATCTTCTGTAAGCATATTATATCAATTTGCATGCCCTTATTAGGCAGTTTCATCAAAATTGTATACTAAAGACATACTTACGCTTTAATGGTGTGTCTCTAACTTTTCGTATCACTAAAAAAATTATAATTCACTTATAAAATTTTGTTATGAAATACAGACAAATGAAAGGCTATTTATATCGCTGCAGAAATATCCTGTCAAAGAAATTAAATATTTCATAGCCTAGATCGAAATATTCACACACACCAAACTCTGTTTTGAAAACGTATGCCATAGAATAGGGCTGCTTCAGCCCACTCTACGTCTAATAAATAACATTTCTCTTGATTGCAGCTTCTTCCTCAATTTTATAATTCACTCTTATGAGAACAATAATTGGTGAAGCTTCATATTTATATAATGCGTCCAGTTTGATCTTGAAACACTTACTCGTGAGTAATGGTGAACCCAAACCGCGTTCAAAAGAGTATCCTTGCTTTTTTCTATCTTTCAGAAGTTGAAAAACTGGTAAGCTATAATTTTACAATTAAAATCTACAAATAGTCACTCAAAAGATCTAGTTCTATTAATGTAAGATGGAAATTTTAGCACATCAAAAAGAGGTTGAAGAATTGTGCTTACTGATCTGAGCATCGACTGTTGATGGACCTTTGCCAGGTTTTTGGGTCTGTTGTGCAGTCCAAGAAACTTTGGTTTTTCCTTTAAAACCAACCAGAGCAAACGATGACCTTAAGGCTTTCATGAAGGGTTCCTCTGCACCAATGCTATTCTGCATATACAAAATGTAATAATCGCATTCAAAGTTCAACTTGGTGATTTTTGGGACGGAAACATTGTTTCTCTTTAAAATTGTAATAACTAACATTGTAGCCTTTTTAATCAATCATTTGAGTTTTATGTCGCTTTTATTGAAGGAGATTCAGGGCCATTTCGGACTATCTATCTATCATTATAGATTATGTAGATATTATGCAAAACGCAGGCAATAGATGCATGAAGATTCTGCACCATCAAATGAAACCGGTACCAAAAAAGTGTAATTTCTGCGATTAAATCTAAATTGCAAGTATCTATCATTATATATATATATATCTATGCTAAAAAGTTAACTATCACTGTACAACTTTTCTGTTAGGTTTTATTCAATGAAGCATCATAAATGTGCAAAGCGAAAAGAACTAACCAGAGCTGAATACGCTCGTGAATTCATGCTCATAGTCCATGCATCTTTCGAGGCAACCATGACTAATCTGTTTGTCTTGATTTGGTCAATGAAAGTCACCATTTGCTTAACTGCCACTCGATTACTGTGTGTATCGAAATTGACCGTTTTCTCAAACAAGCCATTAGCCAGGTTGTAAACAACAATGTTCAAACCTCTTCTGTTCACACTTCTCTCAATGCCATTGACTCTTATTGATCCAGGGGACCGAGCACAGTCCTTCCCTTTGGCTGGAGGATCGTTGCAACCACTAGCCACAACCTGCACTTTCAAAACTACGAAAAAAATTGCTCAATCTTGTTTTCAAGTGTAAAAATTAACGAAAGTAAGCAGAAAAACCAAAGCATTCCAACAAGAGTAGACTATTGATGAAAATTTTCATTCATACTTCTGATTTATTTTGGCTCATGATTTGCATCTGCAATGACATAGCAAGAAGTCTCTGACAGCAAACTAGGCTTACTCGAAACAAACGATTTAATAATACAATTAGACTTACCAGTGCCTTTTCCCGGAGATGGCCTTGGCCCTGCAAACATAGAAAAGCAATCATATCACTGATACTACAGAAATTTGATGATATATCCACAATACCGGACAATGAAGCATTTAAAAGTTCTAAGTAAATATGCCTTGCAAATACATTTGCTGTTGCGTTTGTCTCCAGGGGTCTGTGGGTTTTCAAAATAGCTACGAAGTGAGTTGAAGAAGAGGGATAAAAGATATTTACGCACTGATTGCAATTTCGCAAGTAGAATATAAAGAAACTTCTTCTAAATCAATCTAGTCTAAACCGGAAAACGCGAAAAATTCCATACATAAATTTAAATTCCATACATAGTCTTGTGAGCAATGACGTGTCCTTGTAATTCATGCTTTCATAATCGAAACTCTAATTCACTATTTACAACTATCTTTGATAATGATAGGAAAACTACTGGAGAACTTATAAAGAGACATCAAGATGCAAAGTGTCCTGAAATCTGACTGCTCTCACTTCTAAGCCTTGGTAAATGTTTAAGAGTGTTAATGGATTGACATGTGCCACCTTGACCATTGTGGAACAGTCAGTGTAAAAAATGTAAGTGTATCGTGTTTCTCGATGACAAGATTTCAGGATTTCCAAATCAATATATAAAGCGATGCATATAACGACAATATATAAAGACAAGCAAATTTCAACAACTCACTTGGTTTTCCTTTCTGTGCAACATTTCCTTGTTTTAGCAAGTATCTACCAACTTTATTGCCAGGTCCAATATCTAAAAACCGTAAAAAAATTAATATTGCAAGAAAACTTTGTCCTTAAAGATTATAGGAATTTGCTCTCTACTGTTGTATTTTGTTATGTTTATTTGTATTTTGTTTTTTTGCTATTTTATGTTAAATAAGAAAGCGAAAGAATTTTTAAAGGATATTGTAGCCTGAAATAGCAATAATTATAAGACGTTTATATTGTCAATAAGCTGCATCAGACTTAATATTGATTCAGGGCTACTCTTCTTCACATTAGATGAAAATTGAGATAGACAATCCGATGCAATCAAAATTCAAAGCATCTCTTACTTCTAAGCAGCCAGTACTGTATGCCCATAAGTGTGCCTGGAACTCGCGAAGGAGAGCACATAGCAAAAGAGTGAACATCATTGCCAGCCAGGCCTTGAACTTGTCCCATGTTGATGTTGCCGCCAATACCGACTGAAAACACTTTGACACCCGATACTTTAAGGTTCCTGATAATGCCAAACAAGCCATTGACGTTACCGGTAAGTGGTGACTGGTTAATCATGAAAAGCGCTGAACGGCCTCTGCGCTTGGTACCAAACAGTTTTTGAACAAAAGTCAACGCTGGTCCAATATTCGGCCCTCCTGGACTTGGGGCCATCTTTTGGATAGCAAGGCGCAGTTCCACGGGACAGATAATCTATAAAGCACAAGTAAGCATGAAACATTGAAATCTGACGGTAAATCGAGAGACTGAAGCATTTAGCCAAAGTAACTGTACTGATCATCTACTTGTAAAAGAGAAAAACAGGAATGAAAGGAAGTTGTAACCTAACAGCATAGAATAATTTGCTTTGAAGCGGCAATCAAATGATGTTTTCCATAAATAAATTGAGAAAGCAATTAAAATACAAAGTTTGTTCTGTTTTCTAGTATATTGGTTTAAAGTGCGTCATAAACACTCTTTCAATGAAAACTTTAAGGATCAAAAAATCACAATACGAATACCTTCTTGTCTTGCAAAATGATTTGGGCTGGTGTCTTTCCAAATTGAACAATGGTGTAACTCGTTCCTCGGTCGTTAAACATTCTAGCTACATTGAAAATGTAATGTTTAATCAACTCGAAATTGTTCGGTACATTTCCATCGACAATGAAGGCGACTCTAGAAGGAGCAATACCTGAAAAGAAAACAAAAAGAGAATTCTCATAAACGTTGTGCTAAGTATGGGTGCATTTTCATATTCCAATGATTTGTATTGGAACTGTGTTGTTTTAGCAGTATTTCTAAGAAGAAGATAAAAATGCTTGAAAGGAATTCATACCTAGTAATATTTATCCAAATATAAAGTTAAGATAATGCAGTAGTAGGCCAAATCGATGTCCAGTTTTGGCAAAATCGCAAAATGAGATGCGGTGGGCAAAATCTGCCCAATTAGTTTTGTTATGCAATTATGCAAACAGTACAATTGAGAAAAAGTATTTGTTTCAAGGCACAATTGCATACGATATGGCTCTCATAAATGCATTCATATTTCTTTTTCATTTCAATTAGATGAAAAGGTTTTTCTGGCAATTCCATCGCCAGCGTTTCTTTTTGATACTAGCTAAATTCATACGTTTATCAAATTCTTATTGCCTGGGAGATCAAAATTGAAGTTGAAGAATTAGGTAAACCAGAGACCAAACAACCTCGCGGTGGAATTCGCATTTCACTTTTTTGCTTTTTTCTAGTAAGGTTGCTAGACAAGTTGCATTCAGTTTGTGATACCGTTAGTTTGTCATTCGTAAATTCGACCCTCTGGGTAATGCTCTTTTCGTTAAGTTAAATGGAGAAATCAGCTCTAATCTAAAAGAGAATGCTGACTTTTCTATGGTTTTTGCTAAATGTTACAAACGGAACTTTTCCATGTATGCCATATCATTATTTGAATTTCAGAGATATCGAAAAACCTGGTTCATCACTTACTGTTGTAGGCAAAGTTGTTGATTGCCTTCTCCCAGTTCCATTGGGTAGGAAGTTTGGCAATTAGCTCCACTGGAATTTTGATGACTAAAAAAATATTTCCATACGGGTTATTGAAGGGAAACAAGATTATCAGACTATCAACAAGTTATTCCTTTCCACGGGTTTCAGTTGCTTCAATTTGATTGAAGAAGTCTATCAACTTGACTATAAATCGAGCCTTAACTTTGGTGCAGACAACTGCCTAACTTTGTAATTGCTTCTATCTCTCTTTAAGTGAAGGATGACCTAAAAATTTACCTGGAGCAAATCAACAAAAATCAAACTTTTGCATCAAAACGTTTTACCATCTTTAGCCTGCAATGTCACGCAAATTGCACTATTAATCGGATGTAAAAAATATCTTAGGGGGAAGGGTGTGTTTTGGATTCTTCGTTATTCTAAATTAATTGATAAAACGCCACAATAAGGTTTTTGATCTCATAAAGGAAAGCAATACTTACTTTGGATTCCGCCAGTTATTGGATCGTCTTTGTCATCGTCTCCTCCAATCACTATTGGAATAACACGACCTCCATTTTCCCCATTATTCTCTGTATCCGGATTGATTAGTCCACCTGCTGGATTGGTACCGGTGTTAGAGCTGATTTTGTCACCACCCTTCTCTTTCTCCTTTTCTCCAATACCAGGCTCTTTTTCACCAGGTTTCACCTTCTCTGGAGGCTTGTTGTTTTCTGGCTCGACCTCAGGCTCACTTCCACCACCAGGTGTCTTTTCAGGGGTTTTTCCACCGCCACCGCCACCACCACCGCCACCAGGCTTACTTGGGGTGCTGGGTTCTCCAGGAGTAACGGGTTTGGTGCTTTCCGGGCCTACAACATTCGGTTTCTCCTACAAAAATGCATAATTTCAAATAAATGATAAGCTTCCTTTCAGAGAGCAGATGTGAAATAGGCGTCTAAAAGATCTATATGCTTAGCAACCCTCGTGCTATGAAAAATGATGAGTTTTGTAGCCAGTTACCTCTTCCTTTCCGCCTGGTGTACCAGGTCCGCCATCTCCACCTGAAGGTTTCTTTGGCGGTTTTGGCTTCACGACCGGCTTTGTAGGTCCTACCGGTTTGATGTTTGTTCCGGCGGCTCCTCCACCAGCTCCAGTGTCGGTTCCTCCACTGCCGTCTGGTTTGTCTCCGGTTGCGCCGCCCTTTCCACCTTCTCCAGAATCAGGGGTGGCTGGTCCTCCGGGTTTACCTGAGTCGGGTTTACCAGAATTCTCATTCGGGATGCTTGTTTTCGAAGTTTGGTCTTTCACGTCTTTGCCTCCAACCCCACTGTTCTCGGGATTGACTTCTTTATCGGGAGGGGGTCCATTGACAGCTAAAGCAACGAGGATCAGTGTCAAGTTTTCTACCTATCGGTTTTTTGTGATTATAAATACCAACATGAATTACCCTCCTTTATAGAAACTTATATTTTCCTCTGTTTTATAGAAACTTATGTCTTCGTCTGTGTAAAAGTTGCCACACTTGATTTGCCCTCTCAATATCTCAATATGTAGGCGTTAATTACTATCAAACTTTGAAAAAGAACAACTACTGCTTAACAATATAAAATTATCTTGAGCTAAACAGAAACACAATCTCGTCCTATAAATAAGCATTGGAGTGAGATGCTGATAAGCATTGGAATGAGATGCTAAGTTTTCTCGAGTAACTTAGCTAGGCTTACTTTCATTGTCAGAAGCTAGATATATGATAAAACCTGATTTGAATTCCATCCGATTTTTGACAGAGATTTGTAGAAACAGATCATGAACAAAGTGAACAGACTATTCTCATTGCTTATATTTCGTCGCTAGCATAAAGATGTACAAAATATAAACTTAACATACATCAACATAAAAGACTTTGTCAATGATAGAATAAAGTAATGATATATAACACTCTATGTTTAAAGGAAATGATAATATTTGACTTACGGATAGTGATGACATACTGGATTCTTAAGACGATTGCTGGTAGCTTGGAAAATGGTGACTGCATAGCAGAGTCCCCGGTTGATGCAATGGTTTTAATATCTTCTCTTGGAGTGTCCCCGATTCCTGAAAGAGTAAATTCATTTTGACAATGTTTGAAGTAGTTTTAATAAGGGCTGTTGTTTACAGACAAAATAAACAGGTAAGACCTACAGTTTTCCGATTCTCAAAGAGTGCGTGCTGCTCGCCGTATAAAAACAATTGAAAAATACAGTTGACTAGCATTATGAAAAATGTAAGTTACGTTATGTTAGAATCATAAGCTAAATGAACGTTGATTCCTTAATCAAAGTCTGATTCCTTAACCAAAGTGGAACGTGACTAAATTCAGAATATTACAAAATTCCGTGCTGTTGCAAGATCGCAGTAGAATCACTGCAACGTCACTAAAACATCAAATGAGTTGTTGGGTCAAGAGTTAGACGAGCAGGAAAAGTTCTTTTTCAAATACTTTCAATTTCTTACCAACAGAAACAACAAAAACTCCACTTCCTTTCAACTTCCTTGACGGCGAGAGGACATTGTCATCAGAGCTTCCTTGTGTAACAACAACAACCACTCTTGGAATCGTAGGTCTAATCCTTCGGAGGACAACCGTTCGAACAAAGTTTAGAGCGAAACCAACGTTGCTCTTCTTGTCTTTTTCTGGCTTGAGATTTCTCAAGATATTCTGGATCTGTCGAATCTTTGGTAGTGGTCTTGATTGGAATTTCAAGCGTGGCCTTCTACCGAAAGTGACAAGACTTACCCTAACTGCGCCGATCTTGAACAAACGAACTATATTGTAAAGGAATTTCCTGGTTATGTCAAAGTTCGTATCGTCTGTTGTGTCGACTACAAAAATCAATTCAGCCGGCTTCAAACCTAGAAAGTAATATAATTAGGATGAGAACAGATTCGACATTTTATTGTCATTGAAGAAACAAACTGATGCAGTTCAAATCTGCCAGATCAGTTCTTAGATGAAAATTAATTTTTATAGTTCAACATTAAAGATTGAACAATAGTTTAATCTTTCACTGCTAATCTTTCTATTACCATTGCTTTACTTTTTGCATAGCTTAGAGTTCTCATTCGTAAAGTTGGAGCAAAATAATTCCTTTAAAGACCTAGAAAACACTGCTTGAAAGAGAAACATTCCTTGCAAAAAGCGTGATAGTTATAGGAACAAACTCACTTTGATATGTTATTCCTTTCGTTATTTTATCCCAGTCCCAGATAGATCTGATCTTTTCAATGTCCTTGCTTCCTTGTGGACCAATGGAAGGATCTAGAAGTTTAGAGGTCAATTTAAAGATTTGAAAAATAAATTTCCTCTTTACATTGCCATCAAACAGAAAATTGCTTATAAAAGCTTACAGAGAGGGTTGCTTGGAGGGCTACATTATGCATTATAATATTGAACGGCTACCAGGGCGTAACGGCCGCCGGTCTTCGGGCAAAGATTTTTATAGTTCAATAGGCTGTCGCCACTATGTTTTGTTGCTCTGATTTTCATGCTTGCTCACATAAGAAAACCAGCGAAGCAGTTAATTAGGGAGTGAATTGACAGACATGTTTTTAAAAACTACTTTCTGATAAGTGCAATTGTGATTACTTTACCTGTAGGAGGGGGCATTGGTGGATCAATCACTGGGGTTGGTGGTGGTTTGGGTTGAGTACCAGTGTCTTTTGCTGGTGTAACTTTAATACCTGCCGAAAGAGAAGCAGAGGTGATCTTTGCAATCTTCAATTAAAAATCGCAATCTCATATTGATTTAAAAACTTCTTTTGAGAACATAAAGAAGTCGCATTACCAATGTCTTCTTACCTTTCGTCAAAGTTATACGCAGTTTTCCAATGGCTTTTGGTAGATTTTGCCATTTTTCGACATACACCGTCTCAGAGAAAGGCTTTAAGTCGGTTACTTTAACGGCCGGGAATATACCGATGCTCTGGATATTGACACCGGTTTTCTTGAGTCCAGAAGCTGGACCAGTTATTTCAGCCGGGGTATCTTGTGGACGGTCTGTTAAGAAAACCACTGTTACCTTCTTTCCTGCTTTGACAGGTGCGGTGGCAAACAGCCTGGTAGCGGCAGTCAAAGCCGGTCCAACCTTCCTGCCTGGAGCTCCTCGGTACCTATTTGTGTCCATGCAAAGTATCTTAATCGAATTATCAAGCCAAGAGAGCAATTTTAAAATCTAACTGCAAGATAGATTTAGAAAGCTCATTGAACAATACAATACAAATAAAATGAAAGATACAAATAAAATGAGGTATAAATTTTTCAACCAAGTACATGGCGTTTGTTCTAGGTGTTTATGGTATTCCATCAGATTCAAAAGTATAAATTATGTTCTAGGTCTAAAAAACTGCAAACTTGTTACAAAGACATTGATGAAGCGTCAAAGAAAATCTCAAAAACCAGAATATCTGAATGCCTTTCAAAAACTGAAAGGCAGACGCTATTTGGGAGGTTAAAGAAAAAACAATTTTCATACTTCATTTTGGCATCAGCCCTAGGTATTCCGAGAAATCTAGAAGTAATCTAAAACGAAACAATTTTTAGCATTTAAATAAAATGTTGAAGGTATCAAACTTGAAAACAACTTACGATAAAGAGGAACAGGCTGTCATGAGTGGGCCTAAACCTCTGTAGTTTTTCCAAGTTGCAAAGCGCATGTCGACAGTTCCGCCAAAAAGAATAAATGCAACGTTAGACTCGGATCCAAACAGACGGACAACATTGTAAACGAGTCTTTGAATAATGTTGAAATATTTTCTGTTACTTCCATCTATGACAACGGCAATGTTGACAGTATCAAGACCATATGAAATAAGCTTGTTCTTTGGCGTTTTCCAATGCCAGTTGTATGTGATATCGGTTGGTGATACTGCATAAAAAGTAACAGCAATAGTTAATGCTGTAATTTTTTGTGATACTTCATTAGAAACATGAAAAATAATTTATAATATAATGGAGAATGATACTGGATAACAAACAATACATCAATACCTTAAATTCGGGAGAGGAACAAGAAAGCAGTCAAACCTTCTAATTAGTGAAGCAACCCACCTTTCTTTATTAAAGTTAGGAGCACAGGCGTTGAACTCAATTATTACTATGCATGCAATTTTTGCCCCCAAAGACTTATTAGTAAAACCTCGTTGTCCTTCTCCAAAATCAGAATTTTATGAAGTACAGACAGATAAGTTTCAGTAATTTTTGATTACGCAAAGCTTCTCTAAAACAATAATATAAAGAGATAAAAACAATGAACAAAGTCGTTCTAATAAGTAAAAATTTTGTAAGGTGCTATAGAATAAATTTCAAATATCATGTTATTCTAGCAAAGGTGATGGCAAAAGATTGCAAATAAATGTGTTGGTTTACCCTCAACTCTTCCACTTGATCCAGAGTTAGGTGAAGTTTTTCCAACAACTAAAAATGAAAAGTTCAATGAAAAATTTCAATTCTGTAGAGGTGTCAATGATAGGAATTTGATGATAAATTAACGTTAAAGTTTGGATTAGAAAAATTAACTTTTAAAGATTATGAATCTTTTTTATCATATTTTTGAATAAAAAACAAAGATAAAGTTTTAGAGAAATGTGTTCTATAACATTGATAATATTGATTACATCAATAACGGATAGAATTTTAAGAATATATTACTTTTTTGTAAACTGTCCACGATACTCGTGGTTGTTTTCAGTAATCCGTCAATCTTTGATGCAAATATCTCGCTAGAAGAGAATGGAATGAGAGAAATTTCTCTCTGTTTGAATCCTTTGTCACCAAGATTTACGCGAGGGTTGAAGCCAGTTAAACCAACAGCAAACGTCTTGATTCCTTTATGAAAAATATAGATAAAGAATGAGATCAAGGGAAAACACCACTGTTTACAACAAATGCAATTTCAGTGGGACTAAAAACGGTTACATGAAAAATACCAATATTGTCTGGAGACAAGCAGCAATATATGATGAGGTAGAAGTTGCTGCAGCTGCTAGTGTTGTGTAGATTATAAGAAATTCAAATGTCGGCACTCAAATGCGCCTGCGAATCTAACAATGTGATTAATGATGATCTAAAGAAATCAGTCAGTTCTTCATTCAACTGATTATGATTTAAATATTTAAGGAATAGCAATAATTATCGAAATGCGATTTTGTTTGAACACCAGACACAGTTAATGTCTGAGCCAGAAAATTTTGATAAGAGATTCAGATGGATCTGAAAAGTTCTTATCAACGGTTGTTCGCAAATGATTTTGAAACAAGCATGAATGGAACTACAAAGGTATGAAATATTCTAGTAAAATGCAATTGATTCTTAAAAAAAAGCAGCTACGAACTATTGTTGGTCAGACGATTACAAAACCTTCAATTGCTTATGATGGTTTCAGAGCGTGTCTCAGGGAAGGAAACTTTTTCTTAAAAAATTATCGTCTTCAACATTGTCACAATTAGGGGCTGCTTCAAACGGCCAAACAAACCTCGTTTTCGCAGATTGGCAGCAGGCATAACTACGTCATCCGAAGATTTTCCTTTGGTTATCAAAATAAGAATGTTCTGGTTGCCTGGAGGCGCCGTAGAGAAGGCATTTAAGGCTGCTTGAAGCGCCAGTCCAGTTTTACGTGCTGGTCTGTTGGACTTTGGAAGCTTCCTCACTAACTGTCGGACTTCAGCGCCATTTTTCAATTGCACCCACTGAGCAACACGGTACTGTGCATCACCGAAATCCATCAGAGTGATGTATGTACCAGAGAGTGAGAAGACACGAACAAGATTATAGATGAACCTTCGAATGTATCCGAGATTCTTGGGGAAGAAACCTTCAACAAGGATGGCGACGTTTGCCCCGTTGACAACTGAAATGAAGATTGAAGAATCGAAAATGCATATTCACTTAACCATAGAAGATTCTTACAAAAATGTTATAAAATTACAGAACCAAATTGTGGCAAGATTTTTTAACATGCGACAACCAGTGTTCTGTTTTAGAGAAGATACAATAATGAAGGTAAGAAAATAATGTTTGATCATAAAAATTACCTGGATTGCATAATTTTTTCTTTGCTCAACTTCATCTTAAAGAGTTGTTATCTACTCAAAGCATCTCAATGAAACATGAGATAAGCACAAGCGCGCAAGAACTGCCAGATCACGTATCTATTAGCGTCTCTCTCAAAAATTTTTTGTATCTTGAATATTCTCTTAGAGCAGCCATTCTTAAACTCCGGCCCGCCAAGCGCTTTTCTCAAAAAAATATTTTTGGCTTGGAAAATTTAATTTCGATTTAGTTTTGTTTTTGAACTGGCTCTGATATTTTCTTTCTCTCTGCAGTAAATGAAAATGTGCGTCCCGTTGACCAGTAATTGGTCCGAAAGGGAGTACGAAAATAGGAAATGCTTTATTTAATCTTTTAAACGTTTTATAGCAAAATATTTTACTGATTTCATTGAATTCAATAGGTCGTTGATAAACTCACCATGACCTCACCCCTCTCTTCACTTTCTGAGATCCCAGGCCCAAGGCCAACTTAATCTTTAGTTTATAAAGTTCATGCTTATTAGCGTATGTGTATGAGGCAGCGTGTGTGGACTAGAGCACTGGATAATGCTTTATTGCCAAATTGTGTTTTATTCATTTTTCTCTTCATCTTATTTTGACTTCATTCATTTGTAAAAAGATTGATTATTCGCTGTTACGCTAAGATAATTCTAAAACTTTGGAAGACCCTTTCTTTTCATGTCAACATTAAAATGGATAAAACTGTGGAACCGTTAGCTTTTCTCCCGTCAAATTCTATTTTAGATGCAGTTTCTGGCCATCTCTAAATTATTTTGATCTAAAAATTTTTTTGCCGCCACTTTGAAATACGTTTCGCCCTCCCTGGATCCAATTAACGTCGTAACCTAAAAATAGCACAAATGTCTTCTGATTCAACCTGGTATAGTAAAAGAAACGCATGCTGCAAACTTTTGTGTAAATCATTTTTTTTGGCTCCTTATACCTTGCTACACTTTTAGTCCCCTTCTCCTAGAAAATTATCCCTGGCCTTGGGTGTGTAAATCCGTCGAGTATTGCACATTGAGCCATTCCCTCTAACATCAAGCCAGCATCATGTTCCTAAATGCTATCATCGCCCTCCCTTTCCCTCTCCTCTCACCCACCATTCCAAAACGTATTTCATGAAAATAAGCGCCTAGATTTTATGAATTTGGGATCTAACAAGTAATAACATTTCTGCCTATCTTATCTCTAAATTAGCCTGGTAAGTATGAGATCTGAACTTTATTTTGTGCAACTTTTTTGACACAAGCCATGTAAAAGTCGAAAACTCCGCATCTTAGAAAATCCGCATGTTTTTTTCTGGCCCGACACTCAAAACAATTAAGAACCCCTGTCTTAGAGTATAGTAAACACTAACTGACAGTTATCAAGTTCTCGTGTGACAGGCCAAAACTGTTATTCACCTCCGTATTTAATTCCCTTGTATCTTTTTGGCCAATCCCAAGTCTTCAGCACTGAAAGGGTTTCCTTGTTTCCTAAAAAGTTTTATAAGAATCGTTAAAAATTACTAAGTACTAGATTACTTTTATGTGATATAAAAATAAACATTTCATTATCTGTTACGAGCGGCAATCATAAAGGGAGCACTATATTTGTGAGCATAATGTGAGCATTTATAAAAAAAAGACAATTATCCACTTTAATGGCACATGATAATCTTTCATTCAGGTTTTGCACTACAAATTTATCGCTAAATAATCAAAGCTCTAAATAACAGACTCTACTTCTTCTTTGCCTGCAGAATAACTGAATCTTAATTGAAGATTGATAGATTATCGTAATTATAGCTGTATCAAAATGTATTCCAATTTCTAATTGATTTTTTACAGCAACAGTGCATTCAGAATATGGTTCCTTTACTGTATCAATCCATCAAAGAAAGCTTTGTTATGTATTGAATATTATTATGGCAATGCTATTAGTGTTTCTCAACAGCGTCAGATGAGCTGATATTTTGTATTATGTAAGGCTAAACTGCAAACGTTTTCCTTCATTTGGCATCATAACAGGCTCGATAATGATGTTTTATGGTCATATAATTTTTCATAATATTTATAATAAATGTTGACCTATTTTGATGCTTCTGCTACAATGAAAATTCATCTATAACGACTGTTTGCTCTGCAACTTCTCCTAAACTGTCCCACCAAACCTGGAAATCGGTGATATCTGCCTTTGGCCACTCTCTGCCTTTGGCCAACTAACTGGAGACTAAAGTTTCTTCAAAACGCCTTAAAGTATATAGAATTAGCAAAATCTAGAAACTTACCAACGTTAATTGTAATCGCAGATCCTTCACCAGTATCTAAGAATGAAACAAATAAAGTGTAGAAACTACTTTTCTTTCAGATTTAATCTAGAGTAACAAGTTTGTTGATTGCGACTGACTAACAACAAATGACTTTTACAAAATGGAAGCAAAATTATCCGAACGACACAAGATTATTGGGGATGTCACACCCCTTACATCCTCCCACTAAATCCGTGCCTGGAACAAAGAAAAACATAAAAAAACATTCTGTTAACCTTGTTTGATAATTTCCTGAATGGCTTTGAATCTATCAGGGGTGACAAACGATCTTTTCTGTCCATAAACAACCAAATTGGGGGTTGTGGCGATTTTCTTCAACTCGTCAATGTATTTATTGGCTTTTGGATTGATGCCATACGCCAAAACCTTGATTTTCTTTCCTCTGAACTTGTCACCAATTGCCTGCATAACTTCCCCGTCACTTGTTGCTCCTGTGGTAAGCACAAAGAGAATATTTGGGAGGGAGTTGCGTCGTCTCTGGGTTTCAAACTGCTTGAACATCTCTGCCATGGCAAGTCCAGTTTTTCTGTATCCACCTCTAATGACAGGTATTGAGTTGATGACTCCCTATGAATAACAAGGGAATAAATAATTTGATAACGATAAAGGTAGGATATCGTTGAATTTCGTTATCAAGAGCTATCAAGGAAAGAACGGCGCTCTTATCATTCGTCTGCTCCCTACCGAATGTGGTGGAAAACATAGACACCAGTATACTTGTGCAGATTTTTTTATGCCAAAAATATACCACTTGTCTTTCTTGGTTCCCTTAGTTCGATTCTGTTTCTTTACAAATGTGGTAAAGTTTAATCCCATTAAGTGGGACCTTCAAACAGGGGTAAGGAAATGTTCTGTCATAGCGACAGTCCAACTTACCCGGGTACGTCATTATACTTGATAAAGTTTGAAAATCCTAAAGGAATTGAAAACCAGTCTAACTGAGTCCGAGGTATCGTGGTATTGAAAACTGAGTCCGAAGTCCCACTGAGTGTCCGAGGTATCCAGGATACGACTTAACAGGATTCAACTGTATTTTGAAATTATTGAGAAATTTCGTACCTGTATTGCAGCCGGGCTATCAAAGGACCTCCAGTCACAGACACGGGACTGCGTTGGGCCATATGCATAAATTGTGACGCTAGTGCCTTGAAGCTGGAACAGCCGAATGTAGTTGAACACCAGTTTTTGTATGAACTTACGGGAAGGCGGATTTGAAGTATCAAGCAAGAAGCCAACATTTGCCTTACCACAGGCTAGGATACAGAAAAGGATTAGGTCAATTACGATGATTCGGTTATCAATCTTCATTTTTTATCAAAATCCTGTAAAAATGCAATATTTGTAACGTATTGTCAAACGAAAGGCTTTTAACATTGATTATGAGTTGAGAAATGAAATTGAATAGACGACTACCTTAGTATATTTCTTCTCTGTTGCTTGTTCACAAAAACGTATCAAAATGCATTGATTATAACTCGGTTCTAAGTAACAATACCTATATGGTTGACATGAAATCTGTTTTATTTGAAAACGTGGAAGTCGTAAATATACCGGATTCCTTACTGACTTTTCAAAATTAAAAACTTGTTTCCGTTAAAGGTAATGTGTCCGGCTAAAGCAAACGATTCTGCGGGGATTTTAGAAGCATGCGGCTGCGGGGGTTAATCTATCATGCTGCGAGGTCAGCTTTTCATGTGAGCAGTTTAGCATCGCAAAAGTACTAACCAATCGCAAACCGTTATTTTGATGCTTGATGGCTTGACAAGTTGGGTATACGCAGTCCTTTTATATGGACCCATTACCTTTAAGCCATTACAAAATACAAAAACGTTTATAGCCTTAGGGGAACAATTTCAACTGGTAATAACTTACTTCCGTATTTTAGACCTTTGACGTATTTGTACCAGTTCCACATCGAGTGGTACCAAACTACAAGAGAGAGAAAATCACAATGTGAAAAAATACAAGAAGATTTCTCTTCTCCTTTGCCTATGCTGTAAAACCATTCTGTATTAGTTTCATTGTAAATATCTAACTAGGAAGTTTTTTTAGGCCAATAGGCAATAGTCAATAATAGAGAATCGCATTAAGGATTTTAGCAAAACTGTTGGTGGTTCTTCATTCTCCCGACAGAAGATTCTATTGAAAATGTAATCTGTTGAAAATTGTGACTAAAGTGCTTTTGTTTATTTCTACTAGTTTTATTTTAAACAGCTTAAATTACTTATCAAACGAAATATTGTTTTATGGTAATTAAGAAAATCTGGGTAGTTTTCTCTCTGATCCACGCCTTCTGCCTCTACTGCTCGAGGATTTTCTTTCTGAATGAATTTTTCAAAAACTTAACATATGATGCAAATATAATGATATTTTTTGTTAGAACGTGTATTTGGCTGTGAAGGTGCTGGAAAATGGAAATATGGGAAGGTGTAGCGTTTAACGAATGCCTGAAGCAAGATTCATTTAGGCGTATAAAGAAACGCAACGTCATGTTTAGAGATCTGTGATAATGGAACGTACCTCCACCATATCCGTCAAGCCCTAAAAAGTAAGAAACAGGTTAGAGACTATTGGCTTTTTATGTTACAACTACTTGAAAGAGGTTTACACAGAAGAAAAACCAAAAGAATATAAAGAAGAATACAAATTTGTACGATTTTAGAGACAAAAAGTGATTTGCAGCATTATCAACAAAATAACATCGAATGTCCTTAAAAGATGAAAAAGTTTTTGACTTGATGAAAGATGTTAAGCAACAGTAATGTGCGTTAAAAGCTCAATTGCAATTCAACGTACATCTGACAAGGCGGTTAGCCAGCCTCAGCAATATTGGTGGCCTGACTCCCAGTGGTGACACCAGGTGAGCGTAGGTCGTTGCTCTGAAAATCATTCCCGGCTTTGTCATCATTGTCAACTCTTCAAGAATAAGACGAGTTCCAAAGCCAATCACGTATACCTTCACGCCAAGTCGCTTGAGAGTTTTTGCCGCAGACTGCAACTTGTATATGCAACCGTATGAACGACCGCGAGTAAATATGAACAAGACTTGCTTTTGCCCTGGTGTTTTAGCTTTGCTTGCTGCAAACATTCTGGCAGCTTGTTCCATTGCCTCGCCTGTGCGTCTGCTTCGCGTATTGTCTCCC
This sequence comes from Rhopilema esculentum, assembly GCF_013076305.1. The sequence goes on from NW_027019301.1 coordinate 148,041, forward strand.
CTCAACCGGGCCATGGCAGCCTGGAGTTGCTGTTCTGTTGCAAATCTTTGAAAAGAGCTAACCTGTATATGAAGCAGATCGCAATTACTGTCACCCTGAATATTCAACAGGACTTAGGTGTAAGCTGAATGCTTGTCGTACGTTAAGCAACTCAATGTACAGTTGCCTAGCCACCATTATTTATCTACATTGCAAAAAACATAGAATGTTGCTGTTACGGCCAGATCCATCAATTAAATCAAGGAAAAATGAAGTGATTGCAACATCATTCCGAAGATAAGAGCGGATAATGCTGACGATCCCAAAGCCATAAAACTACAATTTTCGTTCATTTTAGTTTGACACGTTTCTAGAGAGTGATCTTTTGGTTTTTTCCATTTTTGCCTCCACTATTCTTCTGGTGGTATATAAACAATCAAAACCATTCTGGTGTCTCGTCTGGCATATATTTACTCTTTTTGGGTGTTTCTCCTAGCATCATTTTTGGAACAGACTTTCAAATAATTGTGAATGGCCACAGAGTTGTTATGAAGACTCAGGCCTCCCTGTGGTCTCGTCACTGAACTGTAGTTTCTAGCAGTGTATTGTAAATTTTTATGAGCAAAAAAACTGTCTGATTTGGAGCAATGATACATTTCTAACTTGACTAAATAGCAAACGAAGCAATGATTTCAATTGCATACCTGGTTATAACCTTTTCCAAATGAAGCAATAGTGAAAAAAGACGACTTGATTGGAAGAACTTTGGCCAGGTTGAAAGACAGTCTTTGCATAATAGGCATATGTTTGCGAATGGATGCATCAACAAGAAATGCGGCATGGGCTGGAGTGCTGGCACCTGTAAAAAACGCACATAAGTAAAGCGTCTTTCCACTGCGTCATAAAGCGTTCGTTTCTTTCCAAAGCGTTATATAAAGCGTCAAAATTTTGTTCTGGAATCTATGTTTAGAAAAGGCAGCTTTATTATCAAAAGTGTCTGGCCTACTTTTTAGTCGAAAAAATACAAACAAAGACTATAGCTAATGAACAATAGCTATTTCGACGTGGTGTGTAGCGTTGCCGTGTTTAGAGAAATGAACCTGATGCAAAACGGATGCAGTGTCGTGTGAACGGCCAAAATATTCGTATCCTATTTGGTCAGTGATTCCGGTCTAGTATAGTGTAAACAGGGCTTTAGATTTAGACAAACACTATTTGTTCTCACGCGCAAGATACCATTTGTCTTCATTCTTCCACTTAAAGTCATTTTGATTTTTAGAAGGAAGAGAACATTATTTCTGCAAATTCTATTGCTAGCAAGAAAGGTTTTAAAACATTTTGATGAAAATACATTATTCTCTCGTTCTAAGCCATCATTTGCCTTTTCTAATACATTTAATGAAATAAAAATGTTTGATTTTTGGCGTTCATATCAAGCAATTAAAATTTTCCAGGTATCTTTCTCATTTTAGATTTTCCTTAGATACTGCATGAAGTTGGCCGTTTTGATAGGCTTTTCTTTGCACAAGACACTACTGTAAATATTTTGCAAAGCAAGCGATTTTCAGAAGAGGTCACAGAATCACAGAAACATAGAGTAATGGAGGAATCAGTCAAGAACATTTTTTGGTACTTTCAGCCTGTTCAATGAAATGTTCTGTTAAATGAAATGGCAATGAATGTAAAGAAAAGGTTTTCCTTACCTTTTAACTGAACAAACTGTCTCCAATTCCAAGAAAGAAGTTTGGTATTCCAGCTAGAAATCTGTGCTGGCATAAACATTGGTGGCCTTTTTCCAGTCAAAAGCAGCTTATTCTTCATAGGAGCACGCAATTTCATTGGAGGCCTTCTGGTTAACCTCTTTTTTTTCCTTCCAAACAATCCTTTGACAAACCTCGAAGCTTTTGCTCCCGCTTTTCTCAATCCAGAAAACAAGCCACGTGCAGTACCAGAAATCATCCCTCGGAATGTCCGTACTTCCGCCTCTTGTGGTTCTGAAATGTGAAATGGTTTCATATCATCGAATGATTCGATGCTCAATCGAACTAAATATTTAATATTGACCAAAATAGTGTCTTTGCGGTTGTACCAAAGAGCCAGACTCTAACAGCTTTCTAAAACGCCTTGTAATGTCTTTTTACCAATAGAAAGTTAATAAACATTACGGTTCGAAACATCATTACAATTGTAGAATATAGAATAGCTGTTGAAATTTTACATAGACGTAATGCAACTCAAAATTATTTGTAACCGATTTCAATTATAACTTTTATTGCAGTTGAAAAGAATAAAATATGCTTCATTCACCGCATTCAGCCATTGGAACTTCTTCATCTTCGCCATCATCATCTTCATTATCAAAGTATTCTTCGGGATTTGCAATTTCCACCTCTTGTGTGTTGTCTGCAAGGCTATCTCCACTTCTTGCCTCAGCTGAAACATCAGTATCAGAGCCGTTAGAACCTGCATCTTCTGCAGCTGTATTCGTGACATCTTCGCTGTCTCCTGCACCTTCTGCTGGAGCACCTTCTAATTCAGCATTTCCAGCATCTTCAACTCCGTCGTTCACATCCATGGTGCTGTCAGCATCTTCACCATCGATGCCGTCTACCTCACTGCTAGCATTGGCATCGTCAACAGCTTCTGCATCTTCTTCTGAATCGGATCCGTCATCATTTTCGAGCCCAGCATCATCAATGCTTTCGTCATCGCTGCTTTCGTCTTCGCTGCTTTCGTCGTCACTGCTTTCGTCGTCACTGCTTTCATCGTCACTGCTTTCATCATATGCAAGGTAATCTGAACCGACTTCATCGTCTTCTTGACCATCAGCATCTACTTCAGCGTCGACATCCATCGCATTCTCAGCTCCTGCACTGTTGCTGTCTCCATCAACTACTTCGGCATCTGCATTGGAATCGGAACCTTCTTCCTTGTCCGCAACAGCCCCGCCTTCAGCGTCAGCCGTATCGTCTGGTTGTGTGGCATCTTCACCCGCAGAATCATCTTCTTCGAGGTCTCCACCATCATCATCATCAGTTGTTTCAAGTTGAGATTCGTCTTCCGTGAGTTCATCTGAGGGTGTTGTTGTCTTCGATTCGGCGTATTTTGCATCATCTGGCATTGCGGCTGCATCAACAGGAGTCGATGCTTCATCAGCTTTTGTTGCACTTGAATCTGTTAAAGACATAGAAATTTAGTGAGCATTTCAGTACATTTTGCCCGTAGCATTTTCTCTGGATGAAACCAACCTCTGCTAGTCAAAATCACTGTTTCTTTAGCGAGGAAGTGATCAAACGACAGGACTGTTTTTATCTGAGAAAGGCAACTAAAACAGCAGAAGGTGCACGGACCAGGGATTGCTCGTCAATACTAAGAATGTGATAGTTTCAACATGCAAGGACACTCAAGGCAGTTGATCAAGAGTGTTAAAACCAAATATATGGATTGAGTTTCCTGTTTATTTCAAACAGGCATGCTTCATTTAGAACTTTATTATTTTAAATACTTTCAATGTTCACAATTTAATATTGGCTTAAAAATTTCTAACATTTGAAACAATTTTGTAGTACTTTTTTAGGCTATTTCTGACAAATAACAGAAAAATATCTCTTGAAACCTTGCTGTGTTGAAGCTTTAGCGGTATCATCGCCAGTCGACTCTTCCATGGGAGCACTGTTATCCTGCTGTTTAGTCTCTTTTGCATCAGAGCTTTCGTTATCACTAGCAGCAGCGTCTTTATTTTCCTCGGCTTGCTCATCTGCCGTGCCGCCTTCTAGCATTGTTTGCGGTGTTGTCTGGACATCGCCCGCGTCCGCAGATACTTCATCTCTTCTTTTACCAGTCAAGGCTAATGTGTCATCAACCTGCTTTAAGAAATAACAATTATCAACATTCTAATCATTACATATTTAATATTTGAATCAATGCTAACACTATGTCAAATTTGTGAACACTATATCAGAGGTAGGCATCAAAGATCTTCAACGTATAAAACTAGCCTCTACTCACCTGTGCGGCATTTGCGGGTGCGTTTGCTGCTGGTGAAGATACACCTTTACTTCTAGTCGCAGCTTGCATGTCGGCCCCAGCATCCTCTGCCCCAGTATCATCTTCAGCCATTGTATCTTCTTTTCCAGCATCTTCAGCCGCAGCATCTTCCACTGAGGGCTCGTCAGCTAAAACACCATCCTCGCTATTTGCATCTTCATCTGCTTCGGCGTCGGTAACATCTGCGTCATCTTCGCTTGCACTGTCAGAGCCGTCGACTTCTGATTCGGCTTCCTCCACAGCATCATCAACGCCAGTGTCTTCTGAAGCAGAGCTGTTGTCTTCAAGTTCTTCAGAGGAGGCTAAAGGAAAGATTTATGAATTTTTTTAAGTTTGAATGCGATATTATACAGTCCATTTTGAACTCACTTGGAGAGAAACACTTTACACCGACAGGATTCCCTTTCCTTAATGGAACTAAGTCCTTTCCTTAATGGAACATCGTAGATAATATTGGATCTTTAATCGGTTTTCATGTGACTATATTTTCTTGCTCGCCATTTTGCTTACACAGATTCTCATACCATGGCCAATGTCAGACAATCTCATGCACTTATCAGATGACGCTTAATGCCTAGTTCAGCATACCCTAAGAAAACAAAGCAAGTCATTGGGGATATGTTTAAGTGGATTTGATGTCCATCTCACTTACCATCTTCATCATCTTCAGCATCCTCATCGCTGTAATCATTGATATTGCTGATGTCACTCATGACTTGCTCGTCATCACTTTCAGTGAAGTTGGCATCGCTGTCGTCGTCATCATCATCCGCAGCAGAATCTTCGTCATCATCATAATCATCATATGACTCATCACTCTCGTTCTCGAAGCTCATTTCCTCAACATCAGATTCCGAGCTTTCTCCATCCGAGAGGTCAGTGATTTCGTTGTCGTCGTTATCGTTGAACTCGCTGTTTTCGACTTCATCGTCATCGTAATCAGCTTGCTCTTTATCGACAACTGGATAGAGACAACCAACAGCTGTTTCACGAATTTTGCAAATACTAATCACGTAAAATAAACATATGTGCAACTTCAACCTTGATATTTCTCACTGTCTTGTAATACAACAGATTTCATAAATTTCAGTGTATTCTGCAATACCTGAGCCGTTGCCATAAACAACTCAAACATAATAATCTAGAAACAAGTTTGGATCAAACCTTGTTCTGCTTGGTCTTCATCCTGGACATCGTCTGAAATGTCCGAATCGGCAAACTCGCTGTTAGAGAAATCAATCTCTGCTTTCTTGTGCAAATGACCTGCTTTAGAATGCTCAGCTCCCTTTGACTGGTGTTTCTTTTCATTTTCAGCTTTTTTATGATGTCCTCCTTTCTCGTGCTCTGCGTTGGTGACACATCCCAGAACCAACAGAGCTAGCAATGCTAACGCAATACGCAGGTAGCCCCTATGTTAAACGTAAATTTAAAGGATAAGATTAAATTAATCAAGACTTTTGCTCTGTTAAAAACACAGAACGTTCGATAAAAAACTGACAAGCGTCACACTCGCTGATTTTCTTTTTGTTATAATCTTAAACAATTATAACCTTTTATACAATTACAGATACTTAAGCACTTGAAGAATCAGATGTAAAGAAATGCGAAAAATTAACACTCGTACGTACAATTAACGCTACTTAAAATAAAACTAAATATTCAAAACTTCTCAGGACACTGTGCGAGGACAGTAGACTCCACAATTTCAATTTAGATAACAGCAGTAAATCATTTTGGTGAGTAATTTCTGATAGCATTAGGCAAAACAGTTATCAGTGATTATCAGTAAGTACAAACGAGATCCGATATAAAGTAATCTGTTTGTTACTATTAAGATACGATTGAGAATCAAGCTATAAACTATTATACTATAGCATTGAGACTCTTACCTGCTTCGGAGAAACATAGTTGCGCCAGCGGCGTGAACAAACTAGACTGAAATAACTAAAATGGTACAGCTCATAACCTTACTATAAGGTAAGCGCGCTAGTCCGTTAAAAAAGTGTCGTCGGCTTGACGGGCTGGATGTAGTAATCAATAGCCCGATGAGCAGTGAGACAATGCACTAAATGCTCCCTGTCCAAGAGCTATACGCATCAATGAACAATATTATAAGACTTGCATAAGAAGACAATATGCGCAAATTTTTCATAGTTTTGTATGAATACTCGTAGAATCAGCTGATTGGTCGACAAGATAATTGTTTATACCAGCATTTACGAATCACCAGCTACCCCAAAATTCTACGTGGAATCCACAAGTCACCCTTCTTGAGTTGTATTTTCTCGTCAACCATAACAACGAAGGAAGATCATTTGCAAAGATCTTTTCAATTCAGCAACTAGTTTGTAAAAACTTATTTAAAAACATTGTAATATCAAACATTAAGCATTTTGAAAAAATTACATTTCAAGTTTTGCTATTAGCATAGTAGTTAAAGCCTGGTTTTCACTGGAGTCATAAAGGTCGTAAGGATCGTAAGAAACGCAATTTTTAAGATTTCATTACGCTTATGATCATGTGAAAACACCATCAATCATAATCGTAAAATAATTAGCACTTGATATTATCTCTTAAAATTCGTGACATGAGGATCGTAAAGATCAAAAACTTTTTCATCTTTACGATCCTTACGACCGTTTATGCATTTTACCTTGCATTGTAATGAACTGTCATTTGTCACGTTGAAACAAATTTTCAGTTTCTCAGTATCATTTTTTACGCCTCTTCTTTAGAACTCTAATAAGAGACGTACTTTTTTAGTTAAAAAACACGTGCGTGTAGAAACAAGTTATGGGGCTTACTAGAAATTAATCTAGGATGTGATTCAACTTATTGGAGACAATTCAAGATGAAAAATGTTTTACAGATTAAACTAATGTTTGGCTGCGAGTAGAGAAGAGACATTTGAAAATCTGCCCTGGAAGGTTGGCTATACTGTTGCGGAGCCCTTCTGCATAACGTAGGAGCAAACAAATAAAATTGCTTTTGAGTATGTTTCACATTTATGAAGAACATATAAGAATTTTAGGACAATTTCACTGAGCATTGTTTATGGTGTTCCACGGTAAAATATAATTTATAAGTACATCTTCTTTGCTCCTTATGACATCCTGAAGGCCAGCATAAAAATTGAAATTTTCAGCCTGAATAGTGACATTAAAAGTATACGGGGTCTCAGTGAAGAAATGTTTTTCAGGTAGAGTTCTATTCCTTAAGTCTCACGTAGTCGTAAGGTTCTACACAATATCTTACATCTAGATCTAACAACTGGAATTCCTGAATCTCAGTCGAAGTACAGGTGTGACTGTCGTTTAGACATTGATACTGAAAAAACCAAAATCATATCAAAGGTCTAATTGATTGTGAAAATTGGCGGGCATAAGCGGTGGATTTTGGTTTACCAGGGGCAATTCCAAATTTCAAATGCATACGTTGTCATAAAAAGGGGGCTCATTTCATTTGCATGGTGCTCGTGATGAATTCCGATCTCAATAATTGACAATTAAAGGCATTAACAACGTTTGCTAACAGAGAAACTTGACTTCTAAAGGTCGGCGCTTACGTAGGCATGCGCTTGTACATCTAATTTCTCCATTTAGCTTTATAACTTGTGCGCTATCGGTGAACTTTGCGCACTTGTGGCAAATAAATATAGTTAAAAGGATTGGTACATATCAAATACTATAGATAAGATATGCTTTACACTTTCAAGATTTTTTAAGTGATACTCTAGGATACCTGCAGTTTCTTTTATTGTTTGCGCTTTCACCTGCCCCTTATCAATGAACAAGTCTGAACAAAATCAAGTCTTACCATCAACTTAAGCTTATACCTGCAACTATTACTTATGAAAACACTACCTGAGTACCAGAAATTCGTTGTAAGAATATCTGACCTACAATAAATACAAAAATTTTGAGCTGGTAAAATTTTACAAGAGTAAATTCCGGCGAAAATATTTTCAGACACACTTTTGAAATTTCAGAGAATCAAATTTCCAAAAACTTTTGAGCATTCTTTTGGATGTTTAAAAGAAAGCCACATCAAATTATTTATTCATCCATATTTTTAAAGTCGTTATTGAACTCTTGAAAAAATTACTGATGATGTGACAACGCTAAAAAACAATGAATATCGAACTGGCTAAAGTTCTAAGTTTCTCATAAAAATGTTTCTGTTTCTCATAAAAATGTTTCTATATAAACTAACCAACTCAAGCGATTGTACATTGAACATGCGTGGTTGAATCAAAAACGTTTGGAGTGAAAAGCCTTCGTACAGACAAATTTTCGGACAACGATATTTTTTTAAAGTTTTACACGCCGATATTTCTTTTCTTAAAGGCATTGAGTCATGATAAAATAGATTGGGTATACCCAAAGTGCTAAAATCCGCTGAGTCACGATTTTCATGACTGCGATGGTATTGGTTGACCTCAAACTGGTCACATGAACTCACCTCGTACTGATTAATAAAACAGTTTCCATCAATAGCAAGTTGTCAACAACGGATGCCAGTATCACATGAAACAGCAACGATCACGCTGAAACTAAACCACCCCCTATAGACAAGGCCTATTTACCATGACTCAATGCCTTTAAGTATTCCAATATTAAGAAATTAAAAAAATTAAAATTAAGTCAATTGGTCAAAATTAAGAAATTCTAAACATAAATTTTTGTACCCTGGGTACCAGACTCACTATAAAATAAAATAGAGAGTCTGGTCTAGTGCGCTCCATTCTCGTTCTGGTGAACTTACTTGAAAGAACTGTAGTCTATTTAACAGACTAGGCCTGTGAAACAAGACTGTTGGATAAATAACAAAGATACTCAGAAGTCAGAGGAGTTTTGGGAAATCTTAAAGCAAATGTATTAAATTGTGTGCACTTTCAAAGTCTACTTCCTCACTGTGAAGGCAGCGTGCTTAGACACCGCGGCGGTTAGAATCATCACGTTGGAAGTTCATCACAGCAAAAATGGCCAATACGACAAGCGAAGCCCCGTATGCCGGGTGAAATAATAGCTATAACTTATTTACTTGTGTTTGGCGTTGTTTGTTTTCGGCGCCTTGCGGTGTTTCTTATTTAATGCATTTCACTACAAGGCCTAATTTCTTTGCATGGGAGGCACAGCCTGAAATATCAGAGACTTTCCGAAGGTGGCAATATGACGAAGGTGTCTCCTCTCTACAAACAAGGCTTTCAATGCAGTTCTGTGTTAAGTTCCACAACATGCGGAAAATATTCTTCGAGTACAGTTTTAACAGCATCTTCAAACTCAATCGTTACGGTCGCTAGCATATATTTATGTTGTGTTTTGTTCAATGTTTTACACCAGAGCTACGTATATCGTTTCGCTGTGACCTTTGAACGTACAGAAATCCGTACAATCGCTCCTGATTGGTTAATATCAGCACACCAGAACGAGAATGGGGCGCACTAGACCAGACTCTCTATTTTATTTCATATATAGTGAGTCTAGTACCCAGGGTAAAATTTTTGATGCAGTCACACTTCGGTACTCTATTATGATGTCCTCATCTTCCTCAGAGTCACCACGAACAATTGATGTCCCCTGGGAAATCTTCACAACAAATTTTGAGTGATTTATAAAGGGCTTCTAAGGCACACAAGTAAATATTTACGTGGGCGGTATTTCAAGCCCACAATCTTAACGTCATCACACCCGTCAAGAGACCCACTCAATGCATATGTTTTCTTTGTTGAAATCAGGGGCTTATGAGGGGGCATTGATAGAGAGAGGGGGCTTTTTTTTAAATTTTTGCTCGATAAGGGGGGCTTAATAGAGAAGGGGGCTTAAAAAAGAGGGGGGTTGAGAGAACTTTTATGGTGTTTCTCAGCGTACTTTGACATTGTTCTCGCCGAATAGCGGGCAAAATTGTTTATTAAATGGGGAATTTTTGATTGGTGGAAGTACCGTTATTCTATGGATATTCATGACTAATTTCTATTCAACCTGAAGTAGTTTGATCTTCAATATTAGCTTCTCAAAATCCCCACCTTCGCAGCATTGTCTTATTTTTTCCTGAATTTTGTGATACTCTATATTTTCACCAAAACCAGCATATCGAAGGGCAACAAAATTAGTCAAAACAGTTATCACTAAAGCATTTTTAAGTTACTAGAATTTCACTTAATTGTGATATTTTATTCTAAAAATCTTGAATACCAAGACGCTACGCTACTGCAACCCACCCCCTATTCCCTCTCCACCCCCATTCCATGTCCGTCCCATCCTCTACTCCCTCTCAATCTCATCCATTACACCCCCTACTCCCTCTCTATTCCACCCCCATCCCCACTCAGTCCCATCCCCTATTCCCTCTCCAACCCATCTCCATCCTCTATTCCCTCTCCATTCCACTCCCTATTCCCTTTCAATCCCATTCTTTATTCCCTCCCCATCCCATCCCCTATTCCCTCTCCATTCTACTCCCTATTCCCTCTCAATCCCATCCATTATTCCCGCCCCATCACATCCCCTATTCCCTCTCCATTCCACCCCCTATTCCCTCTCAATCCCATCCTTTATTCCCTCTCCGTCACATTTCCATCCCCTATCCCCACTCAATCCCATCCCCTATTCTCTCCTCATCCCATCTCCATCCCCTATTCCCTCTCAATCCCATCCCCTATTCCCTCTCCATTCCACTCCCTATTCCTTCTCAATCCCATCCTTTATTCCCTCCCCATCCCATCCCCTATCCCCTCTTCATTCCACCCCTTTTTCCCTCTCAATCCCATCCTTTATTCCCTCCCCATTCCATCCCGTATTCCCTCTCCATTCCACCCCCTATTCTCTCTTAATCCCATCCTTTACACCCTCTCCATCCCATTTCTATGCCCTATCCCCTCTCAATCGCATCCCCTATTCCCTCTCCATCCCATTTCCATCCCCTATCCCCACTCAATCCCATCGCCTATTCCCTCTCAATCCCATTTCCATCCTCTATCCCCTCTCAATTCCATCTCCTATTCTCTCTCCACCTCATCTCCATCCTCTATTCCCTCTCCATTCCACCTCCTACTCCCCCTCAATCCCATCCTTTACTCCCTCTCCAACCCATCTCCATTCCCTATCCCCTCTCCATCCCATCCCCTATTACCCCTCCACCCCATCCCCATCCCCTATTCCCTCTCCATTCCACCCCCTATTCCCTCTCAATCCCATATTTTATTCCCTCTCCATCCCATTTCCGTCCCCTATCCCCACTCAATCCCATCCCCTATTCTCTCCTCATCCCATCTCCATCCCCTATCCCCTCTCAATCCCATCCCCTATTCCCTCTCCATTCCACTCCCTATTCCTTCTGAATCCCATCCTTTATTCCTTTTCCATCCCATCCCCTATCCCCTCTTCATTCCACCCCTTTTCCCTCTCAATCCCATCCTTTATTCCCTCCCCATTCCATCCCCTATTCCCTCTCTGTCCCATCCTCATCTCCTATTCCCTCTCCATCCCATCCCCTATTACCCCTCCACCACATCTCCATCCTCTATTCCCTCTCCATTCCACCCCCTATTCTCTCTCAATCCCATCCTTTACACCCTCTCCATCCCATTTCCATCCCCTATCCCCACTCAATCCCATCCCCTATTCCCTCCACCTCATCTCCATCCTCTATCCCCTCTCAATTCCATCTCCTATTCCCTCTCCACCTCATCTCCATCCTTTACTCCCTCTCCAACCCATCTCCATTTCCTATCCCCTCTCCATCCCATCCCCTATTACCCCTCCACCCTATCCCCATCCCCTATTCCCTCTCAATCCCATCCTTTATTCCCTCTCCATCCCATTTCCGTCCCCTATCCCCACTCAATCCCATCCCCTATTCTCTCCTCATCCCATCTCCATCCCCTATCCCCTCTCAATCCCATCCCCTATTCCCTCTCCATTCCACTCCCTATTCCTTCTGAATCCCATCCTTTATTCCTTTTCCATCCCATCCCCTATCCCCTCTTCATTCCACCCCTTTTCCCTCTCAATCCCATCCTTTATTCCCTCCCCATTCCATCCCCTATTCCCTCTCCATTCCACCCCCTATTCTCTCTCAATCCCATCCTTAATTCCCTCTCCATTCCACCCCCTACTCCCTCTCTGTCCCATCCTCATCTCCTATTCCCTCTCCATCCCATCCCCTATTACCCCTCCACCTCATCTCCATCCTCTATTCCCTCTCCATTCCACCCCCTATTCTCTCTCAATCCCATCCTTTACACCCTCTCCATCCCATTTCTATGCCCTATCCCCTCTCAATCGCATCCCCTATTCCCTCTCCATCCCATTTCCATCCCCTATCCCCACTCAATCCCATCCCCTATTCCCTCTCAATCCCATTTCCATCTTCTATCCCCTCTCAATCGCATCCCCTATTCCCTCTCCATCCCATTTCCATCCCCTATCCCCACTCAATCCCATTCCCTATTCCCTCTCCACCTCATCTCCATCCTCTATTCCCTCTCCATTCCACCTCCTACTCCCCCTCAATCCCATCCTTTACTCCCTCTCCAACCCATCTCCATTCCCTATCCCCTCTCCATTCCATCCCCTATTACCCCTCCACTCCATCTCCATCCTCTATTCCCTCTCCATTCTACCCCCTATTCCCTCTTAATCCCATCCTTCATTCCCTCTCCACCCAATCCCCTATTCCCTCTCCACCCAATTCCCATCCCATATTCCTTCTCCATCCCAGCCTCTATCCAGCACTAATTTCTCTAAAATCTTTGGACGACGATTAATGCTCTGGTCAAAATCTTCCTACAATTACTGGGTTTTTTTTAGTTTTTCTATTTATCTAGTTTTGACTTACCACGCTTGCCTGAGTCAAGAAAATGTTCTGTATATCTTTTTGTGAAAAACCATAATATCAGAATATAAGTTTTATCATCAACATCATCAGGACCGTAGCCGGATAGGCCATTGGTGCACCCAATTCTTAACACTCACACGCCATTTGATTCTGTCCAGAGCCAGATGGTAACATTCTACACCTTTGAGGTTGCTCCAATCCTTGATAAATCCTTGATATCAATCTGCCATATCCGTACCGGCATTTCCTAATTCCTGTTACCGTCACAATTTCCTTACATTAATGCCTTCGTTCATGCATCACGTCTGACTTGATGGCCAAAGAAATTAAGCTTCCTTCTCTGAACTACTTGCATTAATCGCTCAGGCCTTTTAACATTAAAGATGCTTGCAACTCGTTCCCAGATGTAATAATTTGTCTTATGCTCTTTTCATGACACGCCAAGAAGTCTTCTGTAGCACTTCATTTCAAAGGCATCAAGGTTTTATCAACCGTGTTTTAACCAAATTTTGTTAAATAGTGTGGCAAACAAAAATCATGTTTCGTCTGAGAAGATTTGATGATGTTTTATACTGATATCTTCGAAACAGTGCCTCCTTGTTGAATGAAAATGGAAATGTGCCACACAGGCGCCATAATGTATTGATTCATGCTACTTGTATTGGACAGTAGCCCATATTACGCGCCTGCTCGCGGCATCCAGATTTCAGAACAAATAAAAAAAAGACAATATATAATTAAATCGATGCTCGATCACGAAAAGGTTCATACATCATTTGAGTTAATTGTTGAAATTGGTAGTATAAGTTTCTGGTTTACAAGTCACGTGTTATGGAAATAGAAAGGACAAGATCACGTTGCCGATATACCAAACGATATTGCTCTAAGGCACTGAATCTCGTAAGAGAAAAATAATGCAATTTTCGAAACAATGCTGGTGTTAGTCATCCATTCAGCTCAGTCAAAACGCATTGAATGCGAGTCAAAAAGACTAGGAGCAGGCACCATGTTTAGGCCCATTAAGAACAGAGCAAAACAGCACATCTAATAGAGAAGTGCAATCTTATGGCAATCGCTCTACGGATAAGGCCTTCTCGTATGGCTCATGGCCAAGTTTCCGTGTTGTTGACCTTTCGGAAGAAAACATACCAGAATCAAATCTGATAACATCTTATACTGCCTCGCCCTTTTAGTGACAAATTAATATGCAAATTACAAAGACGCCTTGAAGAATTCGATTTGGCTGGTGTGTGATCTTAGCCTTATCATTTTTCTTAAATATCACATTCACTTTTAAGGATTTATTTTCGAAGGATCAAAAGCTGATCGTTAATGCATCTTTTACACACGCTCAAAAAAACAAGCTAACAATAATTTCTACATATATTTATATATATATTCTAAATGTAAATTGGTACATATAATTAAACGACTCAGTTCGAATCAAAATTTGCCTTACACCTAAAATGAAACACTAGTCTCATAAAGTGCATTAGACAATATGAAACAAATCTGAATGTAGACTCCTACTATATAATTGACATTCTTCGTAATCTAAATTTTCTATGAAAATGAAGAACAGTTTTTAAATGTTAACGGAGCATATCTCACTGTGGAACTCGTCGTCATCCCAGTCATCACTATCATCAATATCATCATCTTCGAATATTGGCATCTCTATTTCCCCACGTTTTCCTGAGGTAGGGAAACAAGAAGAAGTTAGAAATAACAAAGAGAGAAGAAGAAGCATCTTTATTAGATAAAGGGAGTTAAGCGAGTTTTCAAACGACGAAAAAAATTTCCCCATTGACAAATGAATGTAAAACTTGAATCTTTACCTCCAGTCTGTGCAAAGACCTCCACTTCACAGAGGGTGAGGTATTCTGTTACCCTCAAAGCGACGTACACATAGCGACCTTGCATTGGTTTGGAGCAGGCGATTTCGGCTGTCTTCCCTTGTCCAATTGCGGGCACACGATATGCACAGCTGCAAATACAAAGAGCGATCTCAATAAGTTGGAAATGTTCGGGACCCCCGCACCACAATTAAAGTTCTAGCATAGCAATCAACAGTACTGCAAAAGATATCTTAGCTGCTCGTCAGTCCTTGGACTGGTCTAATGTCTTTAGGCAATAGAGAATATATCAAATTTAGATTAAAACAACCAAATTTATAGGTTCATTAGGTTGGTGGTACTTTGCCGCTAATAAAAGATTAGCTTGAAAGGAAAACTGGAAATCAGGAATGACATAGCAAATTCGCAAAACTCTCTTAAAATAAGAAAATGTCGATAAGCATTCATTCCCCAATTCAATATGCTCACATTTCAATAAGCATAAATTAGGATACATTTCAAGCCACATCATTGCCTTTTGCACAACGATGCATAAATACGATTTTAAGTATTTGCTCTTCCAGCATAGGTTTTCCTCGCGATTCTTTAAAAAATTATAAATCAATTATAAAATACGTTATCTGGAAATCATAATAGAAAAATTACCGTGGGTTCCCCATTGGGTTGTTATCAAGATTCCCAACTCTGATGTCGATGTTTCTCAACCTGTTGCCACAACAATCACCTCTGTTGGTGAGTCGCACTTTGCGTACCTGTAACAATTATTGACACACTTAACAATTGACTTGCTTTGAAAGGCAAACTTGAAAAAAGGAAAGCCAAATTAATCACGGGTATGACGCAATAACAATAATCAGCCATGCTACACAGATGGCTACCATTTCATGAAATATTATGGTAAATTAACGACTTGCACTTTTCGAAGCAAAATAATTACCCAGAGAATGTTCTTGAAAGCAGACAAAAAACAATCGGAGCATTTTAAAGATGATGTTGGCTTTAGGGTAAAGACAGCCGAACATATAAGTATAAACATTTTTAGAATGGAAGATACAGTTGAAGCTCACAAGAAAGTTAAAACAAGGGTGATAAGGCTCAGACCGTAAAAGGGCACGTGAATAAAATCAAAGCAAATGTTATTATCCGTCTGTACAGTAACCCATCATAGCACTGCAAGATGGTATTAAATTACCTTATATTTGGGGTTTCCAAGATCAACCCTCCACCAAGGAGTTCCCTGTCTGGAAGTGTGGGTACATGATCGGCCATTCCATTGGCTGTTCTTATTACCATCCACAGCCCGGCTTGCTGCACCGCCGGCGGCCGTTGAAGACTGTTTAGTTGGTCGTCCTCGTGCAATGTTTCCTGGAAATGAGGACAGGGTTGCTTAGCTAAAATTATTCAACATAATTCGTGAAAATGATGGCAGTGAAAAAGAGTAAAGAAAAAGTGTTATGACATTGGCTTGAAAGATTTCATGAATATCACAAAATATCTTAGCTTTTGGACGAAATTAGGTCTTTAATATCTTTAAAATTCATGATACTTGGATAACATGATTGCATTTAGGTCGCTGAAAAGAAGACAAAGAGATGCGAAGACAAGAAGGCAAGAAAACAAGAAGACAAAAAGCAAAAAAAGGGAAGAAGATAAGGATACAAGATATGAAAAAGACAAGAAGACAAACGACAAAAAGACAAGAAGAAAAAAGGGCAAGAAGACAAAAAGACAAGAAGAAAAAAAAGGAAGAAGACAGGAGGAGAAAAAAAGACAAAGTAACAAGATAACAAAAAGACAAGAAGAGAAGAAGACAAAATAACTAGTTGACAAGAAGAAAAAAGGCAAGAAGACAAAGATAAAAGCACAAAAGCAGAAAGAAGACAAAAAGACAAGTTAACAAGAATACAAGAAGACAAAATGACAAGAACGAAAGAAGACAAGATTACAAAATAACAAAATGACAAGAAGACAAGAAACAAGAATACAAAATGACAAGAATGCAAGAAGAAAAAAAAGCAAGAGAACACCTGCTCGAGTACGAAGAAAACAACGTTACTGATAGGCGATAGAAGGCTAGAATGATCGGCAAGTATAGCTGCATTACCTGTCATTTTTATTGGTTTGGCTCCTGAAAACAAAAACCAAAACAAAACGTTAAAATTGGTGAACCTCTTCAACTTCAAATTAGAAATGAAAGTTGGAAAAATACATCAATGGAGTGTCGCTACAGGATCTGTAAATATATTTAGGTATAATCCGAATGATTGTTATCTCATCAAACCTTAAGCAAGTATGGGCCAGCTAGTAAGACGAGATCTCATTTTGACAGATCATCAATATGACCCTCGCAAAATAAATCAATTAGGAAAAAGTTCGAACCTCCTCTGTTGATGAAAGTGCTAACCCAGTTGGTGTTTCTGTTCCTGCTTTTCATGCCGAATTCGCAAAAGCAGCTCTTGTGCGTTTTGCTATCAACAGTTGCTCCGTTAGCAAGCTGTCCTTTGTATCTTCGATTCAGACATTGCTTATAGCAGATCTCCTTATTTGCAAAGCTTCCTATTCTCTGCTCTGCGCCTCCAACTCCGTCACCAACAGTCCAACTTGCAGGTGATGCTGGTGATTCAAGCGAAGTTATTATCAAAGTGCTTAAGAAAAAATTACCGTATGAGCCATTAGCCGACCAGTTGACTTAAAAAGGCAAGAAAAGCTTGTTTAACTGTCTAGTGGAGTTTCAATATCAAACTTTAAAAACTTAAGAATATCTCATTGCATATTTCATAAAATTTTAAAGCATAAAAATGTGAACAATTAAAAGGTGAGCGTTCTAGCAAACCGAAGAAAAAGGGTTGATGTCAAAAGAGAAATGAAAAACGTAGAATCTAATTGAATAGACAGAAAAAAGAGTGCAAGGGAAATTCATCAATCAAGAAAAGACTTTCGATCGAAGAAAGGAGAGATATCAAAATATCTAGCAGCTATTACTTTCAATATACATTTTGGCCTGCAACATGCATGATCGAGCCCATTTTAAAAGGATCACAATAAGAAAACAATATACTTTTAACTCATCCAAAAAAGAAGATGATATTTCAAAGCATATGTAAATTCATCTGAAGGAATAGTACATAATAAAAATTGAAAAAAAATTAAAAACAAAATGGAAAGAAATTGAATAAATATGTTAACAAATTGAAACAAATTAAAATTTTAAGGCTTTTACTTTGTATTATGTATTTTTGATAAGTTACATTTTTTTCTTTCAAACAGGGCCCTTATTGATAACAATACTCGTAGTATTGACAAGGTTTTACCCATAAATATTCCTCTTATTATTATCATTATCAACAATCTTGATTTAAAAAGAGGCAGGCTTACCTCCACCTTGAAGAACATAAACCTCGACTTCACATAGAGTCAGCCATTCACGGACTCTCAGTTTGACATAGACAAAACGGCCAGTCTTTGGTTGTGGACAGATTAAGGCTTTTGTTTGGCCCTTTCCGAAAGCAGGAGCATGAAAGACACACCTGGAAACAAGAGGTAAAGAAGTTTTTAAAAGAAAGCACAAAGGTATCAGATAGAAGTAAAGATATCACTCAGCTGCAACTAGAGACAGTGCCGGGGAAACGAGAGTGTTACTAAATTCAAATCCCGTTAGTTGGAATATGCATGGGTTCCTACAACCTCAAATATTCACGGAAAGGCAAACAAAGGTGAATTTTTTGAAATGAATTTAAGCCTCTGAAGTTACTTTCCGTAGGGGCTATGATATAAACAGTAATAGCTAGAAATTGACTCACAAAGCGTTTGCATTTGGGTTGCCATCAACATTTCCGATACGAATTTCAATCTGTCGAAGTCTATTGCCACAGCAATCACCTCTGTTGGTCAACTGAACTTTCTTTACTTGCTTTGGACTGCCCAAATCAACTCTCCACCATGGGTTACTGTCCCGATTTGTGTGGGTACATGAGCCTCCACCCCACTGAGAATTCCTGTTTCCATCAACAGCCCTTGAGGATACACCACCAAAGCCGGTTGATGATTGGCGAGTTGGTTTACCACGTGCAACATTACCTTAAAAGGAAAACCAAAACTTCACAAAATAAAGAGATTAAAAAGCTTCTCTACAATTTATGCTCTGCTGTTTTCTGAATCGTGAAAATTCCATTTTGCGATGCCAATAATGTATAAATTAAAGGGAACAAGAAGAAAATGCAAACATACTGATTATACGTCAGAGCCAAAAATAAAAAAAGTTCTGAGACAATTTTCGAAAGTGTTACATACCACTTAGTTTTGGAGGCTTCTTGACGCCAGCTGGAATGAAAACGTAAATTGATTGATAAGGGACGTAAATTGATAAAACAATAGCTTTGTTTACGAGATGGCGTCATGTGTTCACGGGTGTTCAGTCTGATTTCATCATTAAAATCAGGTGGCTGTTTTAAGATATCAAATGCTTTCTAATAGAACAATTTGTTCATCACACAAGGTAGATTGATAAATTTGACAACGGCGCAGAATCTTATGTTTACAGAGCCTTTAGCTGTATATAATGCTGGAAAAACAATACATAAAATCGATTCCTCATTCAAAAGATGAAGTTGAGTTTCGAAAATGAAATGGAAATAAAAAATTAAATGAGCTTTTTGCTTACCCGTAGATGCACCTGGGACTGAAAAGTAAAAGATCGAAAAAGCTTATTAAATATAACCAAACAACAAAGAAAGATGAGAAAACAAAATGTATCAGAAAGCAAAATCGTTTATGAAAAAAATTGTATGATAATCAATGAGTGAATTTGCAAAATGAATAACTATGCTGCATGCGTATTGATAAGAAAGAAAATTGTCAGCGATTGTCAGTTAACATTACACTTTATCACGTCATTTTCAGTTCGTTTAGTGTATTGAGATTCAAGATCATGCTCGCTTATATTTGGAAGTAAATGATATATGGGACAGATGAGTTCAAAATCAGGAATTTCATAAAAGCTACAGGCTATAGACATTTACTCGCAACATCTTGTGGGTTTTATGTTTGGTTGTCATTATGCCTGCAAATCTGAATATATTTCCATGAATGAACTTTCACAACAATATGCTAAGGACACGGCCCACTGCAGAAACATACTTCGTTTAATGAACGTGCTGGTCCAATGTTGGGCGCTGTTTCTTCCTTTCATTCCATATTCACAGTAGCAATTCTTGCCAGTTTTGGTATCAACAGTTACTCCATTAGCAAGCTTTCCGTTCTTTTTCCTGCCGCTGCATTTGGCATAGCACTCTTCCTTGTTTGCAAAGACACCAATCTTCTCCTCGCTGCCACCTGATCCATCACCTCTGGTCCATTGTGGTGGTCCAACTACAAAAACACGTTTTCTTTAGAAAAGACACTAAAACAGCGGCTTGTACCAAAAGAACGTGTGTTTACATATTTTCGAGCTTATTAATCATTCAAAAACTAATTGAACAAACATTGAACTTATTTCATCTAGATAAACTAAGAATTTTGTTTCGTTTCTGTTTAGTTTGTTTCGTGATAACTATCATCTAGAAACTCATACATTAAACAATTTAGTGGCAATTCTGCCTTACATGAATTTGCCCGTAGTATTTCACACCGTGTCTTTTCTTAGCTTGAAGCAGGTTCCTCTTAACATGCCATCTAAAACGCCAGTAGGCAAGGAAACGAAGGTCATCTTAACTAATTCTTACCTCCATCTGGGAACTTGGGAGCTGGGAGTGGTGCTGCGATTAAACAAAAACTGATTTAATACTTGATCCATTGTCATAAAATTTTAAAAATAACTTTTCTTTCATTAAATTACTGCATCGGTGAAGCAAATAGCATTGCATTCTTACCAAAAGCAAAAACTCAGTTAAATACAAAAATGTCTAGAATGAATAAAAAAAGTTTACATCGACAGGATATTCCTGTATCAGAGTTCAATAGCACGTTTTGGATGACCGCTCCAGACCAGCATATCCGAATTAAAGGAACACGAGAGCACTATGCTAGCAGAGGTCTGCTAGAAAAAGCCACCATGTAAAAATAGAGTCAGGGTACGCTTAAAGGCTAGAATAGAGGAAGGTTGAAATTATGAAAAACAATGTTAAATGACCATCTGAAATAACTCTATAGATCACATAAATGTGCAAATTCAGCTCAATCTGCTCCAAATTGGCTGAAACAGAGCTATTGAAAACATGATTATTTTAGGATTACTGATAGGATTTTAGGAATAAAGTTTTAGGATTACTTTATTTATGTCAAATGTTGTTGGATTGAACGTCGCCTTAAAGATTAGACTATTGTCAAATTTTCTTTCAGAAAACTTAAAAATTCTGGTTAAACATGCTATTTGGTTACAGCACTGTTGAAATGAAAATATAAGTGCAACTAGAGTTCGCATCCAAGAATTGACAACTTTTAACAATAATAAAAAGGCAAAGATTCATAAAGACGCTAATCCAAATTACCTATTGTCTTGCAATTGCCCCACTTTCTGTCTTTGTCGTAATTTGCTGTAGTTGCGCACCATGGTTTATTGTGATTGACCTTGGTGCATGCGCTGTACATCTTTCCTTTGTATCTGAATGGGAAAACACATTTGGCACCACCAGCATTTCCACCAAATGTGCCAACTGAAAAACAAGGAATGTAAATATTTTAAGAAGCCGTCGCTATTAAGAGTGAAACTAAGGAAACTATGGACAAACACGTTAGAATCGAATTTATAGGAGGTTAAGTCACAGGTTTAAATGGAAAAGCAATTTTTTAGAATTTCAGATCACGAATAAAAGGGCCGTTTGTAGGCATCAACTTCTTTTTATAGTCAATATAGCAAATTTTTCTATCTAAAGCAACTGCTGTTCAAAAATTTAAAGCAAAAACTGAGAAAAAACTTGGTCACTTAGCTCAACAAAAGGATGACCGTGGAGAGGTTGGTAAGAAAATATTACTTACTTGGAGAAGATTTCGGCTTAGGTTGAGCTGGACAAAGAAATACAGAACAAATAATGAATTGAAAGATAATATTAAATGAAATTACGTGCAAGAGAAAACAGTAAATATCTATATTTGGATATTTTATAAATAATTTGTGTCAAAAGTGTTTTACGGAAGTGTGTCGCGCCGTTCATTGGCTTACCCGAACAAAGGGATAAATATATATTTCATTTAGCTCTAATTCTTAGACAAAAAAGTTTAGAACCAAATTGGAAAGTCAAGAACATATTTTGCTATCTTTACGATGAGCGTAGGTAACTCAAAGAACATTAATATAAAATATGCTGCACTTTGACGTCAATTAAGTTGAAACGTTGTTAATACAGGGAGAAATCTAAGTCAAACCTCGTTTGATAAATGTGCTCCTCCATGACTTGTTTTTGTTCCTCGCTTTCATGCCGTATTCACAATAACAGACCTTTTGTGTCTTGCTATCAACAGTGACTCCATTAGCCAGTTGACCGTTTCTCTTTCTCACGCTGCATTTGGCATAACAGATTTCCTTGTTTGCGAAGGTACCGATCTTCTCCTCACTGCCGCCACTGCCATCGCCAATAGTCCATTGCGCAGGCAACACTAAATAAGACAATACAAAATTAGTAAGCAATGCTCTTTTCAGAGTAATTGAAAGGAAATTTCAATAGGAAGGCCCCTCTACACAGCATCTGCACTCTACCAAAAATCCTGAAATTCAAATTATCTAAGGAGAAAACCTTTGCTTGGATATCGTATAGACAAATGCAAGCATGAATTTTTCGGAATTTCAGTCTCATTTAAAAGGATTCTTCGAAATGAGGACGAAAACGGATAAAAGAAGACGACGTGAAGAGATGCTTACCTCCAGATGGCAATACGGGAGCGTTTGCTGAAATATAATATACAGTTGATTAAGTGATTTAGTGAATGGAAATGTGAAATGTAATCGATAAATGCTTTCTATAAAATTTGGGTTCTATAAAATGTGAAATGTTAACGATAATGCTTTCTATAAAATTTGGGTTCAGTAAAATTACTTTTGAATACAGCATGATAGTTGACAGCGTACTTTAAACTATACTCGAATATCATTTACTGCATAATAGTAAAGCATTCCATCCATGACCACCTTATTTCTACAAATAAACGATTATAATCTCATTGAACATCAAATCTATCCAAAAATTCAGCAGAAATAAAAATTGTTTATTATACGGTAAATTATTTTCAATTCATTACTCGCAAACTTACATTTGACAGCGAAAACTTCAGCTTCACAAAGAGTAAGCCATTCTTGAACCCTCAACGCAACATAAACAAACTTTCCAATCTTTGGAGATGAGCATTGAATATCCTTTGTTTGACCTTTGGTGAAACCAGCTGGGTGGAAAGCACACCTTTAAGAAGAAAACACAATCAAATGAAACATTTACTTAAAAAATTATCGAATTGTCAAGTCAATTCATGTATTCAAAACTATTAAATATCAATAAGAACTTACATCTCTATAACGGATGACGGAAGGACTTTATACATATTTCAAGATAGCTCAAATATGATTTGACAAGCTAAAAAAAGAAAAAGCCAAGAGACGTTTGCTTGAAAATGGTGTCGTCTGATGACAAGTGATGACAAGTGATGTTAAGTGATGATAAGTGATGACAAGTGATGACAAGTGATGACAAGTGATAAAGTGTGATTTCATGTGATGTCGAGTAATGTCAAGTGATGACAGATGACGTCAAGTGATGACAGATGACGTCAAGTGATGACCGATGACGTCAAGTGATGACCGACGATGTTGTATGAAGTCAAGGATATTACTCGACATTACGAAAGGATAAACGTTCCACAGCAAATACTCACAATGGATTAGCATTTGGGTTATTGTCAACATTTCCAACTTTAATTTCAATCTGCCTGAGTCTGTTCCAGCAGCAGTCACCTCGGGTTGTAAGCCTGACCTTGTAGACCTGTTGTTGAGATCCAAGATCGACTCTCCACCATGGTTTCCTGTCACGGTTTGTATGAGTGCATGATCTACCACCCCATTGCGAATTTCTGTTGCCGTCTACAGCTCTTGAGGCTACACCGCCGAATCCTGTAGAAGACTGTTTTGTGGGTTTGCCTCTCGCAATATTACCTGTATTCAAAATTGTAATGGATATTAAACTTTGAAAATATAGTGTTTACAAAATAACATTCAAAGCAATAGAATTAGCAGGGATGAAAACATTGCTAGACATTAGGAAAATATCTTCTTGTGTCGTAGGAAATTTTATTGCCAAAAAATGGTTAGGTGACAATATCAAGAACAAATAAGAATTTCAAGGTATACCTGTGAGTGGGGGAGGAGGAGGCAGCGCTTTTCCACCTGCAAATGGATAAATTCATACATCAATTAGATATGTTAAGGTATAAAAATGACGAAATCAACCTATTGCAGCTGTCACATAGAAAAGGTCTCATTTTCTATGTCGCGGGGTTATGGAATAATCGCCAGACACATTGCCATCACTAATAACCTTATAAAAATTATTCCCGAGTTTATAGCAACACGCAAGGTGAAATCTTAACCACTAGGGAAATCGAAATGCCTTAGGTTTAATGAAATGACAAAATTGACAAAACTGCAAACGGCGTCGTTCCTATAAAAACGATGGTATAAAAAGTTGGAGAATCATCATGAAAATGTTTGAATGCCTTGACACAATACAAAAAAATTAACTCATTTCAGCATAACCAATTACTATAAAAAGTTGATATTGCGTATTTCGAAAAGATGTTTAGCGAGCAAAATACATGCCTCCTCGAATAGCGAATACTTCAACCTCACACAGAGTGAGCCATTCTTGCACCCTCAGAGCGACAAACACATAGCGACCTTGCTTGGGTGGTGTACAAGAAAGTTCTTGTGTTTGACCCTGGCCGATTGCACCAGGGAAGAATGTGCATCTGCAAAGAAGGACAATCGAATAAATATAAAAAATCAATGACTGGACAAATGCACTTTAGTTTCTTTGCATGTGACTCATGCAAAAGATCATCACCAATGCAATGCAGAACAAGTGGTGATTGTGCCATGTTCTTATTTATACAGAAAACAACAGCAACACCCTCATACTTACAATTGATTAGCATTCGGGTTGTTGTCGGCCATTCCGACTCTGATCTCAATTTGCCTCAGCCTGTTTCCACAACAATCACCTCTGTTTGTAAGCTTCACTTTAGCAACTTTCTGAATGGATTTCAAATCAACTCTCCACCAGGGCTTTTTATCTCGGTTAGTGTGGGTACATGATGCCCCTCCCCATTGTGGGTTCTTGTTTCCATCAACAGCCCTTGAGGCTACACCACCGAAGCCAGTTGAAGATTGCTTGGTTGGTTTGCCTCGAGCAATGTTTCCTAAAATTAATAGTGACTCGTTAATTTTAATCAAGAACATTATTTTTCTAAGTTTACTTTTTTATGCTCGTGCCATTAAAGCAAGCATCTGTAAGCGTCAGAAGAACAGGCAATTAGACATGTCAAATATTGAATCTAAACATTTTAGCAAAGATAAGGTTACGATAAACGTTTTCTGGATAAAAACATCAATTATTCGATTATTTTACATCAGAGTAGCCGAACTTTTAAGGCAAACAATGATACCAAATTTGAAACTAACATAAATTTTGAAAATGGGGAATATTGAATCTAAACATTTTAGCAAAGATAAGGTTACGATAAACGTTTTCTGGATAAAAACATCAATTTTTCGATTATTTTACATCAGAGTAGCCGAACTTTCAAGGCAAACAATGATACCAAACTTGAAACTAACAGAAATTTTGAAAATGGGGAAAATCACATGTAAGCCAAGGTTTCCATAATTTCTTTATCAAAACTTTTTGTTGAGGACCGAAAATATCTTGACCTGTTAAGCCGATTATCGTTGCTTTGCGGTTGTGGTCGCATGTCTCATTGACAATATCGCATGGCACATCCATGTATCCCATGTACGGCTGTGTTTATTTGAAAAGGTATATTGATCTCAAAGCTTCAAGTGGCTTCACCTGGATTACACTGCGGTTTACGAGTGTACCTTGCGAGTGCGATCAGTAAAATCCCGTCTTTTACGGACTTGCAATTCCTCTACATACAAGTACGAGAAAAGCTAACCAAGGAACCAATCGAATGGCTCAAAAATTTGCACACGGCCACGACAGATGTCGGGTAATCAAAGAGTGTCTCAAAATTTTTGTATTTGCTCTGGTCCGTCTTTTATAGCCAAATATGAGGAAAGAAAAATTGTTTGCCAATTTTTGACAGGGTATAGTTTCAAGGGAAGGAGGTATTTGAAAAATTTGAGACACGCTTTGGAAGCTAAGGATCTGCGCTTTCTGCTGATATAAGTCAGATTTCGATACCGCAAACCCAAGTTACAAAATAGCTTTCGAAGGTGGTACACTCACTTAAGCAATTAATTTGCCTGGAAAGTATCATTTTACAATATTTGCCAATTATTTTGACATGGTTGGAATCACCACATTCTTGTGCATCGAATGATGTATAGTTTAATCTGATTCCGTTAATAGTTTGGCTTTTAGGGAGAGAAAACCAAATATTGTGTCAAAAACGTTTACCGTAACCTCAAAGCAGCGAAGAGACAATATAATTTAATACTTTTTTTTGCTTATTTTACAATGTAACTACCGTCGTTAAGTGGAATTTGTGAGTTGATAGTAACAGGAATTATTATTTATATTCCATTATCTATGAAACCATTACTTTCTTTGTAATGGTAAATCATTTATGTGAAAAATGCTTCGCCAGAAATAAGTAGTTTCTTTGGACTGCCAACTTTCTTTGGACTGCCAACACCTTCAATAATTACAAAGAGGCTCACGATTTGAACTGTTCTGAGTAGACAAAAATGACGAGCGACCTTACCTGTCATTGGTGGTTCTGGCGGAACTGGTTTTCCCTCTGAAAATTGAAAGATTTTTTAAAAGACAGCGAAGTTTTAAGGTCTACATTAAGCTATCATTTAAGCCTACTCATTAATTTTGGAAGCAAACATTCTGTGTTGAAATATAGCAAAGCGAATTCTTGCAGTATATTTCCTTACATGGTTTTTAAAAAAAATAGCATTTGAACGAGCAGTTCTCAGTGCAAAGGTTCTGGATAACACAACAAACAAAAATTCACTTACTTCCTCTGGCAGCAAAAACTTCCACTTCGCACAAGGTTAGCCATTCCTGAACCCTCAGTGCAACGAACACAAATCTTCCTCTTCTTGGTGTTGAACACGTTATGGCTTGTGTTGCCCCTTGGCCAACAGCCCGACCAAAATAGGCACAGCTGCAGAAAAATTATGGCAAGCATGAAAAGAGATGTTTAGTTGCAAGGATTTGGCTAAGCAACTACATGCAGTGCATAAATAAACTTTTACATAGTATTCGAGGGGAGGAAAACTCACAGAGGATTTGCATTGGGATTGTTGTCAACATTTCCAACTCGAATATCGATATTTCTCAGTCTGTTGCCGCAGCAATCACCTCTGTTTGTGACAGAAACTTTCTTTACCAGCTGATTGCTCTGCAAATCAACTCTCCACCAGGGCTTTTTATCTCGGTTAGTGTGGGTACATGATGCCCCTCCCCATTGTGAGTTCTTGTTTCCATCAACAGCCCTTGAAGCTACACCACCGAAGCCAGTTGAAGACTGCCTTGTTGGTTTGCCTCGAGCGATGTTTCCTAGAAAAATGATCATCGATGTTTAGGATCAGGGTCAGCTAGAGCAGATTTAAACAAGCTGAATAGAACAAAAATCTCTAAAACCATTAAGAAGCTCTAAACTGGACCAGAGGTCATTAAAACAAATCAAATGCACGTAGAACAGATTAGTAGGGACCTCTAGATTAAATCAGGGATCTCGATAGCGGATGAGGAATCTTAAAAAACTAAGGATCTCTAGACGGTTCAGGAATGTCTGGAACGGGTTATCAATCTCTTAGAACGGTACATGAATCTTCAATAGAAATAAAGGATCTCTAGATTTGATAGGAAATTTCTAGAACACGTTAGGAATCTCCAGAACGGATTAAGGATCTTTAGAACGGATTTAGGATCTATAGAACAGATATCCAGATCTGAATAGGAATCTCAACACAGTAATAGGGAGCAACATAGCCGAATGACTGGCAATGGCATAAAAATGAAGTCTTTGAGTGGAGTTTTGTTGATAAGCTATCGAGTTAACAATATGAAATGACAATATGAAATTAATTACGATTCTTATGTCTCTAAGAGCTTATTATTTAAACGGCTGACCTGAAAGCTTGAAATAATAATTTATAAGCTTACCAGTCAATGTTGGTGCGCCTGAAAAAGAAAAAATTAAAAGTCAATTTTGTATGTTTGAAATAAACAGAAAAATGAAATCAAAATGAATGTTATTGTCCGCAAAATTGCTCCGATTTGACATTCTAAACAAGAAGCTGATAATTGATAAAATGCTAAAGCGTAATTTCAAATCGCCCATTGGAAGTAGCCTAAAGACGAACAAAAATTTATTTGGGACTGGAAAGATCATATTTCGGATTAAAACAATCCCAATAAGAAAGCATCATAGCTGCTGATTCATGATAAAAAATTAGACAAACTAATTATAAAAGGGTGACAGAAAAACACGATGTTTCTCAGTCTGGGGGGGGGGTTGCAAGGAACAGAATTAATGTAACATAAGCATTAACAAACTTACTTGCTTGTGGTTTTATTGGCTTGAAACCTTGAAAAAGGAACAGCATGATATGAAAATGATGGTTGCGTTGCAAAAAAATACTTTTAGAAAACGATTTTTTGTTAATGAAATGGGGAAATTTATTTTCATACAAAATATAAAACAATGCCCTTAAATAAACTTTGCAGGATGAAGGAGTTACTGCGATTAAAGAAAAGAAAAAGTAGTTTATGATCAAAAATAGTTAAGTCAACCCGCGAAACAAGAACAAAGAACCTACACTAATGAAGGTTAGTAAGCATGATCTACATATTGTTTTAATACTGCAATTCCAAACAACGAAGTCTTTTATATGAAAAGCTAGCCATTCTGCTGGCAATATTAAACATCTGGTGGTAATTAAATGCTGGCGGTAATTAAATAATTTCTTCGAATATACACAAAGCATTATTAAAAGCTGTGAAAAATGGCTTTGAAACTTACCTCCTCTGGCTGCAAACACTTCGACTTCGCAAAGAGTGAGGATCTCCTTGACTCTTAGGGCAACGAACACAAAGCGTCCTGTCTTAGGTGACGAGCAAGTCAGTGATTTGGTCTGTCCTCTTCCAACTGCTCCAGCGTAGAAGGCACATCTGTTTTCAACAAAAATGCACGTCAATCATTTGTCTTATAGGCTAACTGAAGAATAAGCTACCTAACAAATAAGAGTTGAAATTGACAAAGATACTGTTAATGTACAAAAATGTCGCAAAATGCTTTAACAATGCACAATCTGACTTAAATATAGTCTTTAGATAGATATGCCGACCAAAGAAGAACTATGTTTTGGAAATCTACCTTTCCCTTTACTAAAGAGCATAAGCTCTTGTCTATTTAAAAGATCATTATCTTGTTTTTACACTCCTTTCAAAACTAGTTCTCTTGATCATCAAAGGTTTTCTAGAATCAAAAAAAGAAATGAACATTTTCAACTCACAGCGCATTTGATAACGGATTATTATCGGTGTTTCCTACTCGAACCTCGACCTGTCGTAATCTGTTCCAACAACAGTCTTGTCTATTTGTGATGGAAACTTTGAGCACCTTTTGGTACCCTTGAAGGTCAACTCTCCACCATGGCTTATCTTGCCTGTTTGTAGCAGTGCAAGATCGTCCGCCCCAGTTGGCATTTTTGTTCCCGTCCACAGCTCTTGGCGATAAACCTCCATATCCAGTAGAAGATTGCTTGGTTGGTTTTCCTCTGGCAACATTTCCTAGAAATTTTTAAAGTTAATATTAAGATCTTCCTTCTTATGAGGAGTACTTCATGTGACTACTGAAAGTAGCTAGTGATAGTTAATGACGTTATGAAAGAGATTTTCTAAAGGCAGACGAATCGGCAATGATATCTCGAAAGTAATAAAAACTTTACCAGTCATTGGTTGGGCTTGTTTTGCTGGTTTTGAACCTACGAGCAAAAACGCATCAGTGTTAACGAACTAAGAAATAGGGAATCGAGCATACTACTTTTGATTGTCTAAATGGTGAATGCAAAGGCTGAAATGCCTACAATGGGTCAAGGGCTACATTCTTGTAATCCCTACAGTGGGTCAAGGGGTACATTCTTGTAATGCCTACAGTGGGTCAAGGGGCACATTCTTGTAATGCCTAGAGTGGGACAAGGGGTACATTCTTGTAATGCCTAGAGTGGGACAAGGGGCACATTCTTGTAATGCCTAGAGTGGGACAAGGGGCACATTCTTGTAATGCCTACAGTGGGTCACGGGGCACATTCTTGTAATGTCTAGAGTGGGACAAGGGGCACATTCTTGTAATCCCTACAGTGTGTCAAGGGGCACATTCTTGTAATGCCTAGAGTGGGTCAAGGGGCATATTCTTGTAATGCCTACAGTGGGTCAAGGGGTACATTCTTGTAATGCCTACAGTGGGTCAAGGGGTACATTCTTGTAATGCCAAGAGTGGGACAAGGGGCACATTCTTGTAATGCCTAGAGTGGGACAAGGGGCACATTCTTGTAAGGCTAGAGAACTTATCTGAATTGTAAACATATCTTAGCAATCAAAAGTTGATCTGTCAGCTCAATTTAGGTAGTTATAGAGTTTGTTAGTACAGTGAAACCAGATTTATTGATTTTAGATATAATTGGTGAAAATCAATATATTTTCAACAAAAAGTAAACTAAATTCAGCGATTAAATGGCAGTTACCTCCGCGCACTGCATAGACCTCAACCTCGCACAGGGTCAGGGGTCCTCTGATTCGGATGGTGACGTAAAGATATCTGCCGCGTTTGGGTGCGGAGCAAGTGAGTTCCATTGTTTGTCCCTTGCCTAAAGCACCAGGGTAGTACGAGCATCTGCAAGCAAATGAAACCATACTTAGATACGCAGTCAATCGTATAGAAATGCTTGTCGTGGTGAGCACAAGTAATTTCAAAACCAAATGGTGTTACGTAGTAATACTATTTAAACATGCAAGGAATGGGTGGCCTTTTTGACATTGTATCGAAGGAGCAGAACAACATAGTTGTAACAGTCTTATTTGCCTTGGGTTTACTTGAAATGTTGATGTTAGTGTGAAGGATATCAGACATTCTGGTGTTCGATAGTCTGCTAACTAAAGAGGAGAACAATAGTGAATCAATGCTTAATAAGCCATCCAACTTCCCGCCATAGTTTTATTGAAAAATGTCGTTACACAAAGCACTTACAAAGCATTTGCCGCTGGATTATTGTCAACGTTTCCTACTCTGATCTCGACCTGTCTGAGCCTGTTCCAGCAGCAATCTGCTCTGTTAGAAAGCGAAACCTTATAAACCAATTGTTGCACGCCCAAGTCCACTCTCCACCATGGCCTGTTCTGGTTTGCTGTGTGGGTGCAAGTAGAGGCCCTCCATTGACCATTTCGATTTCCATCTACAGCCCTTGATGCAACGCCACCAGCTGCAGTTGTTGACTGTTTCGTTGGCTTTCCGCGAGCAACGTTTCCTTTTGGAAAAAGACATGCAAATTGGTTAGACTCAATTCAAAGAGCTTAGACTCAATGTCAGCTTGGGTTGGTCTTTATAACTCGCTCAGTTAAAGATTTAAACAAAAAGATTTCCTCCGGATATACAAGGAAAGAACCTGATAGTTACTCGTACACAATTATAAGAACATATACCTAAAACCAAAAAAGATTTACTTGATCAAGGCAGATAAGGCAGCGGCTGCATCCTCAGAAATTTGGATCACTATCAAATCTACTCACTTTTGGAGAATAGGAAGAATATCGACTTGTGACAAAAAAAATTACCTGTTAATGGTGGGGGTTTTGGCACTGGTGTTGCACCTGAAAAAAAAACAAAAGACTTCAGATGTCACAACAACATATAACTATGCATCCAGGGCCTAAAGGAATCAAACTTCTTTTCTAGCTTTTAGTCAACGAAAAACATAGAACATACCTCCTTTCAGAGCAAACACTTCAACTTCACAGAGAGTAAGCCATTCCTGGACTCTCAAAGTAACATAGACATATCTTCCTGCTTTTGGTGAAGTGCAAGCCAATTCCTTGGTTTGTCCTTGTGGAATGGCACCACCGTAGAACAAGCAACTAACACAAAAATATCAAAGTCAAAATTTGTATGTTTAATTGCTAAATTACTGGGACAAAAAAAGCACTTTAAAATTTTCTTGAATTCAGGATGATTAGGAAAAGGGCAAGATTTTTAAATAAACAGAAAAAGAAAATATTGTGACTTGCTGTAATTTGCTACGGGTAGTCGTACCCTGGAGCAAACTTGTGCCACTCTGTTTATGCAAAAATTAACCTCAAATGAAATACTTCTAAAAGTGTCTAAATGCTTTAAGCTCTAATTGCAAACAATGTTTCCATGAACTGAAAAAGTAAAAATTCACGAAATTCGGAAAACTTACAGTGTATTAGCAGCTGGGTTATTATCGATATTTCCAACTCTAATCTCAATTTGCCTCAGTCTGTTTCCACAGCAATCACCTCGGTTTGTGAGTTTTACTTTGGCAACCTGTTGCTGCGCTTGCAAGTCAACTCTCCACCAGGGCTTTCTATCTCGGTTTGTGTGTGTACATGATGCGCCACTCCAGTGTGGGTTTTTGTTTCCATCAACAGCCCTTGAGGCTACACCACCAAAGCCAGTTGACGATTGCTTAGTTGGTTTGCCTCGAGCGATGTTTCCTAGGATTGATGAAAACCAAGTGATAAAAAACCAAGTGGTCTCAAAAATGAGCGTAGAACCGAGGTAATTCTGCAAGATAATAATTACTTCTACCCAGAAGAACTGCCTCCTATTTCGAATGAGGGGTGCATTTTTCTTTCTTACAAAAAGCAACCATTTCTTATGGCTTGAATTCAATTGTGATGAAAGATGACTGAAAGAAGTCTTCATCTAAAGAGTCAACAGTATTGTAAACAATATTTAAGGCTGTTTTCTATTTTATAAAAAGCTGAGAAACAATAGATGTCTCTTAAAATTTGCCCACATATTTAACGAGCCATAAGTCAACTCAAGCAGTAAAATATAAATACCTGTGTATTTGTTTGGGATAATTTTCATTGAGCCTGCAGCAAATAAAATAATTGTGTTAGGCAGAGGAAAACATCAAAAAACATGTGGGTAAAAAGAATAAAATCTGCAAAAGATCATTTCACATTAGGACAAACGACTCGCATAATGGTTTACATGCCAATACATCTCGGCAGACTACTTGCCTCTCGCAGCGAACACTTCTACTTCGCACACGGTCAAAATTTCATTTGTTTTCAAAGTAACAAACACGTATTTGCCACGAAGAGCCTTAACACAAGGAAGCATTTTCTTCTCGCCTCTTCCGAAATTTCCTGGATGGTATGCACATCTAAAAGTAAGCAAGCTTCGTTAAACAAGGCGGACACAAAGAAATGCACAGAGTCAATTGGCAAAAAGTCATTGCATATAATGCCATGAAGAAGACCCATCAACCAATACATCAATCACAATCATTTGGAAATCATTAAAGAAAAACATCTAAAAAACGATGCAAAGCGAGTACAGAATGTTGCGAAGCGCCATAGATATTGTCAACAGTTTGAAAGTATGAAAGAACCAAACACAGAAATGTAGGCTCCTTGATAATGCTTATACTTGATAAGGTTAAGAGACACACGTTTCTTTATAAAGCTCTTATCAATAAATCCTTAGGTTGATAATATTTTTTTATAAGAGTTTTCATTACGATCCCGTAAATTCCAGGAATATGATAATTCAAAGAACACAATATACAAAATGAAAGAATTAAATTTGACAAAGCTAGATCTGACACAGGTAAGACATTTGACACATGCTTCTAGGTGGTAATGTTAGCAGACGGCAGCGACCTTGGCAACAGAGAGCTAAGAAAGCACTTAAAAAAGCTGACCAACCTTGCATTTCCATTAGGATTTGCAGCGTTGTTCCCGACGCGAACATCAACTGCCCTCAGTCTGTTCCAGCAACAATCTTGCCTGTTTGCTATTCTCACTTTGTGCACAACGAATGAGTTAACCAGATCAACGCGCCACCATGGATTGGGTTGTTTATTGGTTGCAGTACAAGAATTTCCATTCCATTGTGGATTTGAGTTTCCATCGTTACCTCTGGTTGCAACCCCACCCCATGGTCCAGTGGAAGACTGGGCACTTGGCTTTCCTTTAGCGATGTTCCCTTAAAAGGAGCAACCAACAGTTAGTAAGAATTCCATCTGAGATCACATTAAGGTGCATTGTATCAGCTTTCAATGATTGGAGATTGTGTCTTTTGTGAAAAATCTCAACTAGAAGGCAGTGACAATCTCAAACTGCTAATCTGATCGGGTAAAAATCCCCATTAATATGCCGAAAACCCTTCTTTTCGAGAAATAATGTCTTTTTGAGAAATAATCACACGAAATGAATAAGCTTTTTAGTTCTAGCAGGAGTAGTGCAGATTGTTTACCTGTAAGTGGTGGAGGCTTTGGAATTGGTTTTCCAGCTGAAATGAAAATTCGTTCTTTGAGATGGCAAACGATTTTAATCTTACTTTAAAATGTATCTAAATTGCAAATAAGAACAAAAATTTATAAGAAATTGTTGTAAAACATGACTTTTTCTTAAGCATAACTATCGCTATTGATGTCAAATATACGGGTAGGACAGTTCTAGGACAAACTCAAAGTAACGTAAAAGGCAAGGCCGCAACCGTATCCGCTTCCAATTATCTTCGCTTCTACTTACCGCCTTTGAGAGCATAAACTTCGACCTCGCATAGCGTTAGCCATTCAGTAACCTTCAGATTGACAACAACGTATCTGCCTGATTGAGGCGATCTGCATTGAATGAACTTCGTTTCTCCTCTGCCTAAGGCTCTGTCGTGGTTGGCACAGCTGTGAGCATACGAAGAATTAAACAAATGTTGCCAGATAAAATGAAATGAAATTGCAAAATATTTCGAAAAACGTTGAGCTTTAGAGGAATAGCGCAAAAATTAAAAATTATATTTACACTGGATTGCTGAGAGGTGTAGGGTTGTTGCCAACTCTGATCTCAATGGAACGTAGCCTATTCCAACAGCAATCGGCTCTGTTCGTGAGCCTGACTTTGTAGATTTTCTGTTCACTTCCCAAATCAACTCGCCACCAAGGTTTATTGTTACGGTTCGTGTGTGTGCACGATCCACCTCCCCATTGACCATTTCGGTTGCCGTCAACAGCTCTGGAGGAAACTCCACCGAAGCCGGTAGAAGACTGCGATGTTGGTCGTCCGCGCGCAATGTTTCCTGCAATTCACAATAATATATATTTAGAAACTGCTTTATAGAAAAACCGTCGAAAATAGTTTAGGCCTTTCCATGCAACCTAAAAGCGCTGCAGAAGTAAACTAGCTCAAGTAATTACATATTCTAACTGGGGAGAACAGGTGAATTCAGCATGCTTAAAAGCAAACCAGCAGCATTGTACTTCATAAGAAATGACATGGTGAACGTTGTGTTTCTGATTGCAGAATTAATTGCTCTTACCTGTGAGCTTAGGAGGAGGAGGTAATGGCAGTGCAGCTAAAAAAAGAAGGTAAAATTAATCTTAAGGTATTACCAGGCTTCAAAGCGAGGCTTAAAAAACTCTTAATACTCATGTTTCATGTAAACAAAGAAACATAAATAAATTGATGAATGCAAAAATTCAAAAATGCATTTGGAAAATGCACACTGATAAACACCGAATAAGGGAAATATATGCTTCTAAAACTTGCTCAGTTTTTTGGGGTTGGGGGAGGGGAGAGAGTAGCTGTGAGTTTAGGGCTATGAGCATTTGACGCTTACAAAACATACTTACTTCCTCTTTCAGCGAAAACTTCTACTTCGCAAAGAGTCAACCATTCTCTGATTCGCAAAGCAACATAGACAAATCTCCCCCGTCGTGCAGGTGCGCAGTCGATTTGTCGTGTCTCGCCACGGCCAAGAGGTCCAGGAATATAGCGGCATCTACAAAAGTACGTATAACTTACTCAAGAATATCATTTTTCATTTCCAATCGACACAGTTGATAGTAACCAGCTTTTTTAACGTTTAGCTCTGTAAAACGCTACTAAAATATTAGACTATTCTAGATTATGATGCTGGCCTTTTCACGAAGAGAAAAGAAAAAACTGGAAAACCAATAAAACGGCTATAAATAATACCATCAGCTAAGAAACGTGCACGGATTGATACCAAATAACAATAAGAAATATTTTATGTGAGTATGCCAATACTTAAAATGAAGAAGCGAATTTACTCACAGTGCATTTGCACTTGGGTTGTCGTCTTTGTCTCCAACTCTGATCTCAATTTTCTGAAGACGATTTTGACAGCAATCGCCTCGATTTGTGAGGGATACTTTCTTAACCACTTGTCTTGAACCTAGATCCACACGCCACCATGGTTTAGCATCTCGGTGTGTGTGAGTGCACGATTTTCCGCCGTAATTAGTGTTCCTGTTGCCGTCAACAGCTTTTCCAGAAGGGCCTCCAAAGCCAGTCGATGACTGCTTGGTCGGTCTGCCTTTGGCAATATTGCCTGCAAATAAGGTCAAACAGGGATAACATTATTGCATGATACTGAAACCAATAACCTTTTGCAATAGATTTTGCAGCAAGTATAAGGATACACAATTGTTAATGGCAAAGAAATAAGGTGTATGTGTAATGAGAAGATGTAAAGGATCGTTGTCCGCACAAGTTTGGTTGACGTTCACCATCGAATGCTTTCAGATTAGTTTTTATCACAATGCTCTATTAAAGAAAAATTAGAGATGCAGCATTGAATTGAAATGAACTAATACAGAAATGTTCTCTTGTAAGCATACCTGTCAATCTTTTCACGTCATTCACAACTGCGCCTGTAAATAGAGCATGCATTTATGAAACACTCTTGTCAAGCAAACAATGGCAAATGAGAAAATTCGAGTGGAAACTAGTATGCCATCGAGAGATCGATTTCAAACATTAAAACGGCAGTACAAAATATCGTAAAAAAGATTTAACCGGCAAAAGTGCTGTTTAAGAGAGGGTGTAATTATCTCTAAAAGAATTAATTCTATATGTATTTAGCCAGCCACCGATGATTCACAGATGGAACACTTGAATACTGTAAGATATAGGGATGTCAATATTAATCATAATGATAAAGAATAATAAAGCAAATACCTTGAATTGGGAACACCTTCACCTCACAGACAGTCAAGATCTCGTTTGTCTTCAGAGTAACATACACGTAACGTCCCCTTAAAGGTCTTGAGCAAACAAGATCTCTGGTCTCTCCTCGGCCAAATGCACCAGGTGCGTTTGCACATCTAAAGTTAAAACAGTTTATATTGAGTAGCAATGCTAAGTCAGTTTTACAGAATAGTTCTCAATGAGTAGCTTACAGAAGCTCGAGACAGTAGGTTACAGTGCAAAAACATAAATCTGGTCTTTCAAGAAAAAATGGATAGGCCAGTTGTTGCTGAAGGTTGTTGAAAAGATTAAACCTGAAATGGGTGTTTCAATAGGGAAAATCGTTATGAAGATACAGGCACAAAGCTGGAACTAGATGGACCCCTAGGCAGCCAAAACTATTTTTGTCATAATCGCTGTTCATCAAACACAGAAGTTATCGACAAAAGAAGCAGAGAAGTCAGTTAAAGAACATAGAAGAAAGTTTAAAAAGATGGTATAAAGTTTAGTTATTGAGCAGAGATCAACAGCAGAGGTTTTACATTTTGTCTTTGTTGTTGTTAGAACTGCTTCTCAAGCCAATTTCGATGATCACACCTAAATAATAGAAAAAAGTAAAGAGAAAGAATGATAAACGTTAATGAACTTACAATGGGTTGCGATCAGGTCCTGCACCGTTGTTTCCTACTCGAACTTGCACACGCCTAAGTCGGTTCCAGCAGCAATCATTTCTATTCGTTATCTTGACTTTTCCAACCATAAAACTCTTCTGCAGATCAACACGCCACCAAGGGTTAGACTGTTTGTTGGTAGCTGTGCATGTCTTTCCATTCCAGTTTGGATTTGCATTTCCATCATTGCCCCTTGAGGCAACCCCACCCCATGGTCCGGTGGATGACTGCATTGAGGGCTTTCGCACTGCAACATTTCCTATTAAACAGCATTCCATGTCAAAAACAAAGCACGAAAAGAGGTTCAGTACAAAGCGTACACAATGGCTTCAACAAGTAATAAAACATTTTCAATTATCAATCTGACTTTTATTGATTTAATTCCACATCGATATATTGCAAATAGCATCGGCCAAAGCGAATTAAGCAGCTCACCTCCGTACTTAAATCCTTTGACTGGTGGAGGTTTTGGCAATGGCTTTCCAGCTAAAGGGGAAAAAGATGTCTTAGTATTTATTGGAAGTTATCAAGAAAATTGTCATCATCTACTAAGCTAAAAATAATAAAAGCCTGACTCGTATTCAAAAGTTTAAAATTAAAATGCTTCTATTTTCCAGATCATAAATATTAATGGATTTGTCTATTTTGGATGTCTGTAAAATTCATTCCCCTCAATGGTCTACTTTTGCTACAACGGCATTCAAGAATGAAGGCATTCCTACATCAAATTCATCCTTCGACATTCTCATTGAGGTGATTTCGTTTTAAAAAAATTGTTTGATGCTAGCTTGTAACAGTTTGGCTAAAACGTACCTCCTTTGATCCCAAAAACTTCAACCTCGCAGAGAGTCAACCAATCGTTGCCACGCAACATAACGAAAACGTATCGACCGGAAACTTCTTTTGTGCAATAGAGATCTATTGTTTTGCCTTTGCCGACAGCCCCTGGGAATGTTGTGCACCTAAAAAAGACAAAATGGGACGATTTTGAGAATTTTGACCATGAGCAGTATGCATACCATTTCGAAACATGTTCAAATATCCTAAAGAGACAGATTCGCCTGTTGAATTTCCTACAAAATCCCTGTACTCTCTACTCTTTACAAATAAGAACAGTGCATGTAGTTCTGACAATTATGCTTGCATTAGACACAAAACAGATTTGTTCCATATGTTGCTAACATAATACTGTTGACTCACAGTCCATTTGCTTTCGGGTTATTATCTGTATTTCCAACTCGAATATCGAAATTCTTCAATCGGTCATCGCAGCAATCGCCTCTGTTTGTAACCCTGACCTTTCCGATTTTCTGTGTACTTGCCAAATCAACTCTCCACCATGCCTGATTGTTGCGATTCGTATGAGTACACGATTTCGCACGGTAATTCGAGTTTTTATTCCCATCCACAGCTCTCTTTGCATCACCACCAGCTCCTGTCGAAGACTGCTTTGCGTTCTTGCCTTTTGCAAGATTTCCTAAAAAAATAGCGCAGAAAACATCAGGGACATTTTTAATTTACAACTAGAGAACAGCTATAAGCAATTCAGCTACTATAGCTGTTGAATAAAACAAATTAAAAATAAAAACACTGTTACAAAACAACTTATAAAAATTGAAATTACTTGAGACTGTACTATCAAACTTGTGTTTTGGGCAGAGGAATGAAAAACGAAAGAAGTAAAGAAGCTTTTTGAAATTGAAAGGCATGAAAAAGAGCTGACCTGTATAAATTAAAGATGTAATGAAGTGATGAAAATACAAGTTTACCTGTGAGTGGCGGTGCCTTTTTGGTTGGTTTAGCAGGCTTAGCTGCAAAAAATAATTCAATTGTCAAAAAAGAATTGTTTAGAAAGGACTGACAATGTTAACACAATGTGCCATGATTCAAAGTGCCATGAACCAATGTGCAATGATCCAATGTGCCATGACTCAATGTGCCATGATCCAATGTGCCATGACTCAATGTGTCATGATCCAATGTGCCATGACCCAATGTGCCATGACCCAATGTGCCATGACTCAATGTGCCATGATCCAATGTGCCATGATCCAATGTGCCATGACTCAATGTGCCATGATCCAATGTGCCATGATCCAATGTGCCATGATCCAATGTGCCATGATCCAATGTGCCATGACTCAATGTGCCATGATCCAATGTGCCATGATCCAATGTGCCATGATCCAATGTGCCATGATCCAATGTGCCATGACTCAATGTGCCATGATCCAATATGCCATGACCCAATGTGCCATGACTCAATGTGTCATGATCCAATGTGCCATGACCCAATGTGCCATGATCCAATGTGCCATGACCCAATGTGCCATGACCCAATGTGCCATGACTCAATGTGTCATGATCCAATGTGCCATGACCCAATGTGCCATGACCCAATGTGCCATGACCTAATGTGCCATGACTCAATGTGTCATTATCCAATGTGCCAGGACCCAATGTGCCATGACCCAATGTGCCATGACCCAATGTGCCATGACTCAATGTGTCATGATCCAATGTGTCATGATCCAATGTGCCATGACCCAATGTGCCATGACCCAATGTGCCATGACCCAATGTGCCATGACCCAATGTGCCATGACCCAATGTGCCATGATCCAATGTGCCATGACCCATTGTGCCATGACCCAATGTGCCATGACCCAATGTGCCATGACTCAATGTGCCATGATCCAATGTGCCATGATCCAATGTGCCATGATCCAATGTGCCATGACCCATTGTGCCATGACCCAAGGTGCCATGATTCAATGTGCAATGAAGCAATACATGATGACGCAATACATGATGACGCAATGCATGATGACGCAATGCATCATGATCTTGCTACTGAGTCAAACTACTATTTTGCAATTATATTTATATGCCTTAACATGTATGTTAGCAAAGCAAAGAGGAGGTCTAGATCGTGAAACGATTTCGACGTCAACTCACCTGCCACTGCCATAACCTGAACTTCGCAAAGTGTGAGGAAATCAAAGTTCTTCAACATGACAAAAACGAATCTTCCGTACTTGGGTTTTGTACAAGCCAATTCCCTGGTTTCACCTTTGCCGAGTTCTGAAGGGACGCGTACGCATCTGGATAGAGATGGAGAATAGCCGATAAATGACAATGAACGATGATAGAGCACAGTGCAGGGCACAGCTGTTCAAATCAAATAATTTTTATCTAAAACATGTAACTTGATCCAATTGAATACTGGCATGACTTTGAGCATTGCCCTACCATACTCAATCTTGCTAAGATTCTACGTGACAATCAATTAATCAATTATTCTAAAATTTCTTGGATACCTTATTGAAAAAAATGAAAACTGTATGATGTGAAATCGCCCATGTTGCCATAGCGAATGCGCAAATTAGCAAAGCTCGCTGAGGTGCCTGAACAGATTCAGCATTCACGGAGCAAACCTCCACAACACGAGAACCAATGAAAAATTCAATGAACCATTAAGCACTGCGATCAAAATCGTTAATCAAGGATAGAAAAGTGCTCAACATCACTGACTAAAATTAATGGGATGGTCAAAAGAATCCAAAATTGAGCTAGCATGTTTCGGTGGCTACTTTAAACATTAGATTATGTCTGTTACTTACAAATCGTTGGCTGAAGGGTTCTGATCAACATTTCCAACTCTGACTTCAAAGTTTCTTAGACGCTTCCAAGCAGCAACCCGGTTAGTAATCTTTACTTTGGCGATAGGGTACATCATTTGCAGATCAACACGCCACCATGGTTGACGGTTACGTTGTGTGTGCGTACAAGATCGTCCACTCCATCTAGGGTTTGCGTTTCCATCAACAGCCCTTGAAGATACTCCTCCAAAGCCGTCCGATGACTGCATTGTTGGTTTTCCACGTGCAATGTTTCCTGAAAAATGACCATTCAAGATCGCCATCGAAAGCAAGATACACAACAATAAATGTTTTTTTTACTATCATTTTAATCATAGAGATTATATTATATGATGTCTTATCAATTGTCAAAAAGGTGACAGTGTGGTGTGACAGGGTGATAGAAAGCCAGGCTTGAACTTACCAGTGTAAAGAGAAGGTGGCTTTGGTATTATCTTGGCACCTGAAAAAATTTAAAATAATTAAGATTCGTGGCAATTTTATTCTGATGATAAAACTCGCTCCTGGTGTAATAATAAAAATATTATTGTGTTGCACTAGGATTTTTCCTGCTGTAAGCTAATGAAAGATATGATTGTTGTTCTGTGACATATTCAGTTCTGTGAACAATTGTACGTGTTGGAGGGAGACATGTTGTCTCGTGCTTTCTTGGCCGTGGCTCAATCTCTAACTAACAGAGCGAAACCCTTTAAAGATAGAAAAGGTCTATTTCAAGTTATGAATTTTCACTAAATTACCAAAAGGCTAGATTTGGTGAATGAAAACGAGCGCCAACCTTTTATTGCCATGACATCAACTTCACAAAGTGTGAGAAAGCTCCTTCCATTCAGTACCACGAAAACGAGATGTCCTCTGACAGGCTGCACGCATAAGATGTCACGTGTTTCACCTTTCTGCATTGTACCCCGGACGCGGTCACAGCTACAATTAAAAAAAAGTGGTCAAAGAAATATATACAGGGAAGGAAGGAAAACAAAACCAGTCAGAGAACGTTTCTCACTTAGGAAAACCAAAACAGAAAATATGCAGCTAAAAACACTTTTTTTTAAAATCATACTAATAGAAATGTTTTTTGGGTGTGATCTTGCTGGATATAAACTCATAGACAACTGGTCATGTTGACCAGACACAAAACTAAGGTTAAGCAGGAAACACAACCACCCATTAAACTATTTTGAAAGTAATTGTACTACTAGATTTCTTCGCTAGCATTTTAAATATATCATAAAATTCAAGAGAACAAAATAGTGTAACTTTGAAGTCAGACAGATCAGTTAGAGCAAGTTAATCTCTTTTTCTAGATCAAAACAATAGAAAGAAAGAGACTTACAGCCTGTTAGCCTTGGGCTTCTTGTCAACATTTCCAACTCGGACGTCGAAATTGGACAATCTAGTCCAGGCAGCATCGCCTCTGTTGGTAAGTGTGACCTTGCCAACGCTGTACTGTTTACCAAGATCTACTCTCCACCAAGCACCTTGCTGTAACTGAGTATGAGTACAAGATCTTCCATTCCAGTTCGGGTTCTTATTACCATCAACAGCCTTGCTTGGCTGTCCTCCTGGGTAGGTACTAGATTGTGCTGTTGGCTTTCCTCGTGCCAAGTTTCCTGTGCAAGGCAAATGCAGATTATATATCAGAATTTGGTATTCGGAGGACCATTATCTTTCCTCACATTACTAAAGCACGATATTCGGTCATTATTTTCTACTAGAGGATTGAAGAAGTTCTTTGAGCGCAAAGGCGATGTCGAAATCCTAACATCATCATCAATTTCTGTTCAGTTTAACGCAACACAAAGGATAAAAGCTAAAATCAAATTGTTTTACTTTATTTTTGGGGGTTATTGGGTGACTGAGTTCAAGCCAAGAAAAAGAATAGAGCATGCGGCTAAGGTTAATGCAAGCATTTGTCGCAATGATTCCTGAAAAAACCTGATGTTTACTTACCGGTGTATC
Organism: Rhopilema esculentum; assembly: GCF_013076305.1. Next base: position 191,462 of record NW_027019301.1, read on the forward strand.
TCACTGGAGGGGGTGCTGGAGTTGAGGGTGCACCTACAGAAAAAGCATTCATAATATGCACTCATTGATAAAAGCTCAAGAATTTTCAAGATGTAAACTAATCATATTATAAAAGAGAATATAAGCTAAGAAACGACTCATTATGACTTCAACAATGGTACGTTTCATTATACGTAAAAATACCCTTTGCCACCTTTTGGGTTGAAATATGTAAGGTGCATTGTAAAAGTGGCTATACTTCTTATATCCTGTCCTATCGAGCAAGACTTAAACTGTGCGTATTTACAGAGAACACAATGCAAACTACTGCAGCTAAAATGTTTGTTTGCTGCAATTGGCAATCTTCTTAATATTTCAAACTTACCTGCAACAGCATAGACCTCAACCTCACACAACGTCAGGTATTCGTTCACATTCAAGACAACGAAAACATAACGGCCTTTGATCATTCTGGAGCAAGGGAACTGTCTGGTCTGTCCTTGCTTCATGGCTTTACCGTACCTTGTACACCTAAAAGAAACCAATCCAAGCATGCAAAAAGATACAAGCTTAACTCTACAACAAAGATACAAACTGAACACCACGTAAGAGCACTGTCGTGTGTATGAAATTATTTTCCTGTGATAGAAGATCAACCGGCTTAGTTTGTTTGCAAATGGATCAAATCATTCATTGGCGTTGCCAGAAAGAAAACACATTTTTTTATTTAACACAAGCCAAGAAAGCTCCCTTAATGATAAAATATATTAATTTATGCAACGCATACATTCCATTAGCCTTTGGCACACGGTCCCTGTTTCCAACCCTAATTTCGAAATTCCTCAGTCTATTGCCGCAGCAGTCTCCACGATTCGTCAGCTGGACTTTTCCAACAAGGTAGAATCGTTTGAGGTCGACGCGCCACCATGGGTACATCTGTCTTTGCGTATGGGTGCAAGACCTTCCATTCCATTGAGGGTTTTTGTTACCATCGACAGCACGCTTTGACAATCCGCCTGCGTGAGTGCTGGACTGTGCAGTAGGCTTTCCTCTCGCAATGTTACCTGCACCATGAGAAACATTGATTACAAACCCATTAAAACACCGAAATAGCCACAACATGCTTATATGGTTCTGGAGACCTGAGTCAATTACAGCACAAACTAACGAAAATTCAGTTGATATTGCACGCGATTATTCTAAACAGATTAGGCTTACTGGATATAATTGAATCTATTTTGAAAGAGTCACTTAACATGAAATTAAAATGTCAGACATAAATTGAGGATAATCAAACGATTAAGTCACTCAAACTATTTTAGCTCACCTGTGTATCTTGGCTGTGCAGCTTGAGGAATGGCAGCTGTAAGTAGACAAATTAATATTAATGCAAACACTTTAGATTTTCGTTATCCAAAAAACTGTTTAAAAACAAAATAGGACAATAAAAAAAGAAGAAACTAAAAAAGCAACGGCATGGTGTGTGCTTCATCAAAAAATAAAAAGATAAAATGTAAGATACAAGCGGCGGAGAGTAGCAATAAAAAGTGTGACTCAAACACAGGATCGGGTCAAAAGATGATATCTTAAAGGGGAAGAGCATGTTAATTGAATATAAAAAAACTATAAAGGGATACTTACGCATGATAACCTTTGTTGGGAGATCTGAAGAAAAATAAAACAATTAGTTGTACTCAATGCTTGAAAGATCTAATAAATATTGTATGTGCTTACTCACTAATGTGCTATTACTTAATTTTGATTATGTTTCCCGACATAACCAATCAAACACTAGTTAACACCCAACCTGCGGAAATCGTATATGCCTTTGGAAAGATAAAGAGAGGAAAAAGCTCAAATTCACCAACTCAAAATTGGATTTGTAGATGGCTTGAGTTGAGCCAACAAAGTATAAGCTAGGGCACTTACTGATCGAAGTTGAAATGGCAGTAGGCCCGGTTCCTGGTCTCTTGGCAATGGATTGGATCCAACTGAACTTTCCAGCGCCTTTGTAGCCAATCATAGCAAAGGAGGTTCTAACTCCAAGTTTAGGATTGACTTTGTTGCCAAGAATTTTCTACACAAAAAGAAATGACATTTGCATTAATGAACTCGTGCTACCAGTTTGATCATATTGTGCTTCTAAAAAGCTTTAAGTAAATTATCAAACAAAACCCTCAGCTAAGACCCCTTATTGCTGCCAGCATTTGTAATAAAAAGGTGGAAAAAGAGACGAGAAAGAAAAGAGATAAAGGAAGCATATATTGATTGATGGCTGCATACACAAGGCGCGAGCAGCTGCTAATTGCGGCTGTTTATACCCTTATCTATAAAGATGCAGATAATTGCCAAATGGAAGAAAACGAGACATACCAATGCATCAAGAGCTGGCTTCTTGAAGTTGCCTGAGTCAATAGCATCTCTGGAAGCAATAACAACGATCTTGTTGTTCAATGCTTGTACCCACTTGAGCATTCTGACTGCCGCACCGCCGTCACCGTAAACATCAAAGTTCGCGCGGCTGAAGTATTTCCCTTCGGGATACGTCAGCGCAACCAAGTTCATTCCCCGTCCGTTCGTACTCTTTTCTACGCCGTTAATTTTAATTGATCCATATGATGCTCCACAGCGACCTCTTGCGGGTGGATCGTTGCAGCCAACAGCGACCAAGTCAATCTTCAATGCTAAAAGTAAATTTTAATATTTTTATTAGCACAAGTCATTCAAAAACAATCACGCCATTTAAATCACAAAATTACGAAGTGTAGAATTACGAAAACTAGGAAGAGAACGTAACAAAAATGTTGCGTATACATACGTGGACGTCGCGCTGGAGCTGGCACTTTGGCTCCACGGCAGACATATTTAACTTCAAGGTATTTGTATGTGCCGTGGCACGGGTCTTTAAATACACCGTTGGTGGCACTCAACGAGCACTTTGGTTTGCCTTCGCACGCCCTCCGAACAATGTTCATCGAGCTATAACAAAATGCAAACCAATTTAATGTCTACCCATTTCATTAACCACTTTTCGTACATAGCAAAACATAAAAACATAGAACATGCCCACACTTATCTGTATATTTTCAAATTTAGTGATATCTTGAATATCTCCCCTCGCTCATAATGTAAAGATGGTTAAAAACTGCAAATAACAAATCTATGCATGACTTAAACCTTTGACTAATTCCAGAATTCCGAAGCATGAGTTTATTTATTGAAAACTGTCAGGTAAGTAACTGTAATAACAAGAGAATAAAAAAGATGATTCCGAAAAACCTCACTCTATCAGGAGTCAAATCAAAACGGATAAACACACTAGTGTTTTGTGGAATAACATAGATGAGACTTACGCGCCAGCCCTACAGTTAGTTTTCCTCATGGAGGAGCTCTTGCACTGATCTCGATTCAATCGTCCGTAGTTTGCATATGTGATGGTGATAAGTCTTCCAGCAGGACAATTCAGTTTGCCAGTACGCCCTTCGCAAATAACCACCGCCATTTCACTTGCAGCTGCAAACAAAAAATTTTCAACAGTTTGAAGAGTTGATCATAATTTGGTAGCAAAACCGAGATCAGATTGGTAGAGCCTGTTATCAAATACGGCAAAAGCAGAAGAATAAGAAGAAAAGACTGCACTTTTACAATGTATACGTATTAAAAACAACAAAATATTCAACTATATGTTAAAGCAACCATTCAATTTTATTCATTCCTGAATATCAAGGAAAATATCAAGGAAAATATCAAGGAAAATATCAGGCCATACATACGTTTCAATGGCTCATCTTTGACCTTGCGGATGACTAAAATTCAAAACAACAAGCCATTTTATAACTCACCAACAGAAAAAAATATATAAATAATTAGGGAAAGCTTCGCGTTGCAATTTGCTGGTTTAATGTGCTTTATTCAAACAAACGATGAAATTCTACAGGCTGACTAAAGTGGCGTTACTGAAGAAAACTAAAATCACCCATTTAGATAAATCTACATGGATCACGTTAAACATTCAACAATTTATGCTGATTTAGCCAGATAACACTAGATTTAGCAAGTAACCTATAAAACGTATTTATCAACAACAATACTTTGCGCACCTTGAGCAGAAAGAGCAGACCGGGACTGGATTCAGAGATGGCACCGGAAGGCTGTGTCGAAATAGAGATTCTAATATACCGAGAATTTATTTGTTTTCTGTCGTCTTGATTCCACAAGAGCGCTGTTAACCGCCCATTTAATTTAACAACATGTAAATTCACTGTGTTTGCTAGGGGCCCGGCGAACATTAGATTATACCTAGTTGCATGTAAGCATATTTGACTGCAAAGTTTTGATGTTGGTAAAAGTTCTTTAGAATCCAAATATTCCGTATAAACAGGTTACAAAAGACAACTCACGCAGCTGGGCATTGATAATAGATGGGCCTCTGCCTGGAGGGAGTGACTTTTGAACGGTCCATGGTTGTCTTCCTCGGCCTTTGAAGCCAATAAGGGCATACGAAGCTCGATACTTCTTGACGAAAGGTTCCTGACCACCGACCGAATACTAAAATAATAATAACAATTGCACGATTTGAACAAGAAATTGACAGAATTTTGCAAGGAGACTAGCATAGTTTGTTAAATGTATGTCAGGTGGCAATTCAATGGATTTTCATTTCGCAATCTTTGATTTCTACCCAAAATAGTGTATTAATAGCGAGATAAGAATTCGAGTTACCATGGCAGAATAGCCTCTGTTGTACATGGACCTGGTGTATTCATCTTTGGCGGCTATAAGTACGAGGCTGTTTGGCTTGATTTTGTCAACAAAGGAAACAAATCGATCAACATTGCCTCGGCTGGCTAACGTGTCAAAATTCCTGGAAGCGACGAACTTGCCGGTCTTGAAGTCGATAACGACAACATTGAGACCTCGCCTATTGACGCTACGTTCACGACCGTTGACTTTGATTGAGCCTGAGTTGTGACCGCAATTTCCTTTGGGAGGATCGTCGCACCCTTGGGACTTGATCTGGATCTTCAGAACTGAAAAAACAGCAGAAGAAAAAACAATGAGCTCAGCGAATGACATCCACATGACAAGAATTAAATGGAACCATGTTTAACTATATTTTGTTGATTAGTTTCAATCTGATAACACCAGTTAGTGGGATCTTTCCCCACTAACCTACCTATTTTATTAGCTACTTCTTTAACCCCCCCCCCCCCTAATTTTGCTGCTTTAAAACATAATGTTATTTACGAAAACAAAAGTGAATAGAAAAAGCAGTACCGATTCCTTTGCTTTCATCAGGTTTCACATCTAAAATACAAAACAAAATTTATGAATCAATGTATTTAAAATCAGTAGAAGGCCAAAATGGACACGGGTAGAAACAATCTTGCCGGACTAACTAAACTTCTTATTCCTCGTCGCTACCAATAAATCCCAGAAGATCATTTCACAATCTGTGCATATCTGTTTATTTTTCAGCCGTTCTTCGGTCATAAGTACCCCAACAAAAAATACTTTCACAAACAACATCATCGAAATAATATCAAATATTGAAAGGGCTTAAAGATGCAGTGTCCCCAGTTTACAAACAATTAACAACATAACTTCCTGACAGAGGGAATTGTGCGAAAGAGGGGAATTTTACGAAAGAGGCAAAAGTTTATAGATATGAAATGAGTTGATCTTACTTGGCTTCTTTTCTCCTGGGATTCCAGCTTGTTTGTACATATGGGTACCCAATTTGCTACCAGGCCCGATATCTATGGAAAATGTTCACATGAATGTTAATGATCTAAACAACAATTTCACTAACAAAAAATTGGGTAGATCAGAATAGAATTGAATGCAGCTACTCGCTCATGACTCAGAAAAGAGGTCAAAGACATAAACTTTCTTTCCACAAAAGCGATTTTTTTCGTTTTATGCATGCAGAGTGTACCAAAGTAAATATCAGTAAAACGGGAAAAAATAAAAAAACCAAATTCTGACATACGTCTCAAAAGAGCGAACTGCAGGGACATAAGTGCAATCGGGAAGTGTGATATTGGCTCAATCAAGCTGAAATCCTTCTGATTGTTAACGAGGTTGTTGATCTGTGCCTTGTCCACTTTATCACCTAACCCAATGGAGAAAACACGGACACCCATGCCTTGTATTCTTCTAACCGCAGCCTTGAGCGTATTTATATTGTCAGAGAACTTCGTCTGTGTAACGATAAACAGAGCTCTTTTTGAGGCCTCCCGTGTTCGGAATATTTTGTTATACCAGTTAATGGCACTCATGACGTTGGTTCCAGTAGGGTTTGGTCTCATTTGCTCTATATCTCTCATGAGTTGGCTTCCGCAGAAAATCTACGAAAGAAATAACTCAAATATAAGTTTTCTGAGGCTGGATGTGTTAATTTACAAACTCCCTTGGCCAGTCAGGAATTCGCACCCCCCAGTGAGGTTAAATCTCAATGAAAGAAGACTGTTACGAACCTCTTTGTCTTGAATAACGACTTTAGTTGGGTTTTTTCCAAATTGAACAATGCTGAACTTGCTACCTTCCAGGCGGAACATTCTGGCAATGTTGAAAACGAATCGTTTGATGAGCTCAAAGTTTGCTGCTGTGCTTCCATCGACAATAAAGCCAACTTTTGATGGCAAAACAGCTGCAAAAGGGACAGAGGGTATTGAGTCAAAATGCAAAAATACGGTACATCTTGGCAAAAATACGCTACAAAAATACGCTGGCAATTGGCAAAGGTTACAATATGATCAGCTGCTTTACTCTAAATGCCGGTAAAGAAAATTTGTTTATAATTCTTTGCTTTAATTCCTGTTGAAGATTGCCCCTAGCGATAACTAACGACTAAGAAAAATGAAAAAATAAGCATTCCATAGACATGGTTGAAAAACCTCAGCGAATTCAAATGTTACAAGAACTTTTAAACAGAAGTAAGATTTTAAAAACAAAAACGTACTTCCGTATCCAAAACAGTTGATGGCCTTCTCCCAATTCCATTGAGTTGTAAGTTTTTTCAGAAGTTCAGGTGTGATGTTCATAACTAGAAAAGTGAAATTGCAAAGCCTCGTAAGAATTCGAACTCTATTGAATCTCGTGATGCTTCATAGTCACGACACAGAAGAAGGGGAGGTAGTGACACAGAAGAAGGGGAGATAAACAGGTGCGGGATTCAAGAACAAAACACATGTAAACGGTTACGCTGCAACCGTCAGTAAATTGCTTGTGGTAGAGATAACAAAGTGAAATCATATTTAAATCCTAATTTCATGAAGAAAATTTTCGAGGAAAAGAAACATCTGAGAATTTGTGGCGGTCGGATAAACTACAATTACCAAGGCTGAAAACAACTTGCCTCGGAATCGATATAGTCAGATTAACAACTGCAGATTATGTAAGATATTTTATCTAAACTTAGGCTTTAACATTAGGTGTATTTTTCTAATTGCATTCATTTTACAACAATTTGTGTGTAATGTGTTTAAATGATTGGCTTAAATCAGCATTATATTTGTAAAAGCCACTTTAAATCGGAGAATAAATAAATAAAATAAAAATAATAAATCTCGAATGTTCAAGTCACAATTTGAAAAAAACCACGAGTTTATTTTCAATTAATAAAATAGTCTACAATTTACCAGAACGTCTGTTCATGCAGAATTAAAGAAACTCCTTTAAAATTGAAGAAACAACATTTTACCCTGAATTCCACCGTGAACGTGATCGTCCTTATCATCGTCGTCACTAGGTGAGATTGGTGTAATTGGACCAGTATTTGTCCCTTCATTTTCAGTATCTTTGTTCGACGTTCCACCGGCTGGATTGACACCTTGATTTTTAGAAACTTTGTCACCACCCTTATCTTTCTCTTTATCGCCAACACCACTAGGAGCACTTGGGGTTCCTGGGGTTCCTGGTGCACCACCTGGGGTGCCTGGTGTTCCTGGTGAGCCACCTGGTGTTCCTGGTGAACCACCTGGTGTTCCTGGTGCACCTCCTGGTGTTCCAGGTGTACCTGGCGTTCCTCCACCTCCCCCTGGTTTTCCGCCTGGAGCTATTGGCTTTCCGCCTGGAGTTCCTGGTGTTCCTCCTGGAGTTCCTGGTGAACCACCTGGTGTTCCTGGTGTACCTGACGCACCTCCTGGAGTTCCTGGTGCACCACCTGGTACTCCTGGTTGACCTCCTGGTGTCTCTATTTTTGGCTTTTCCTATATCAAAAGTGAAAGAATAACGAATATGAAGTACAAGAGCGTCTATATTCAGTTAAATTTTCATGTTAAACATTTTTTAAAAAAGTCAAGGATCATCTCTGCATTTTCGCTGCATTACCACTGAATTACTTTCAAAGATAGGTAATGTATACACAAAATAACATAAAATGCCATGAATTACATTCTCCTTGCTCTCAGGTGCTCCTGGTCCGCCAGCATTTGGAGTTGGCTTAGGAGGTCGTGGTTTGATTGGTGGTTTCGGTGGTGGAACTGGGTCTACATTTGTTCCAGTTGCTCCACCTCCAGCTGCAACATCAGTGCCACCATCACTCCTGGCACCGTCACCAGTAGCTCCACCCTTGCCTCCTTCCCCTGTACCAGGCTTCTTTGGACCTCCTGGTGTTCCGGCGTCAGGTTTTCCAGAAGATTCATCCGGAACGCTGCTTGTTGTTGTCGTGTCCTTAACATCCTTGCCACCGTTTCCGGCGTTGTCCGGTGTTACCTTTCCGTCCGATGGTGGACCATTTGAAACTTGAAAATAGGATAATAGCGTGTAAGAAGGAGAAACAAGATCCCAATTCTTTAATTCAGCGCAAGAACAACACCCACTATTCATCTCCATGATAGAGGTAGTGCAATTCTTAGTGATCTGTATTTGCCATGAGTTTCCATGAGCTTAAACAAGTTTCTTTTCCTTAACAGCGGCCTGAGTCATCCTACACGATTCTAAAAATCTGAATGTCTCAATTTTCCTTTAATCTGTGATTTAAAAAATGACACAGAACGAGGGAAAGCTGGACTAACAACATCAAACAGAATATTTACCCATGGTCAGCACAAACTGAATTCTTAGAACGATGGCTGGCAATTTTGAGCATGGGGACTGCATTGCCCAGTCACCGGTGGATGCAAGAGAAGTGATTTCTCCTCTGTTGATATCGCCAATACCTTCAAAAAGACAAACATCCAACTTAGGCAAAAATTGAAAACAACATTTGAAAATGGCCAAAAAAGTACACGACGAAAGAAACAAATGATCAATCTCCGGAAAACATCAAGTAGAATTAATAGCCACAGCCCTTTCGTGAAAGCCTTCTGCGTGAAAGCCATCCCTGTCATTGTGAACAGAAAGCACTCTGCATCGAACACAAAGACGTTGCTCAAGGACATTACATGGAACTCTCCCACACAAATCACGAGAAGTGAATTTGGAAAAGGCATAGATAGCTTTTCAAAGTAAAAGATACGTTGTATTTCAACTACCAAAATTCGGTAGCTTGAAATAAATTCTGTTTTTGCAACCAAAATGAGCATTGGGCTTCTTGATCAAGAATTAACAGCTACATATTCTCACCGATTGACAGCAACTTGACATCAGATCCTCCCAGGAAAGAAACTGGACTTTTAAAATTGTCACTTGAACTTCCTTGCAGTATTGTTATGACAACCCTTGGGTTATTCTTTGCCAGTGTTTTCAGGACATTTCTTCTTACGTAGTTCAGAGCTCTCCCGACATACAGTCTTTTATTGGCACGTGGTTGAACCTTGACTACAGCATCTTGAATCTGCTTCACTTTAGTGTATGTTGCCCCCTTTGTGACCAAACGAGGTCTGTTACCAAAAGCAACAATGGTCGTTTTCACAACACCGTTTTTGAAAAGTCGGATGATGTTGTAAATAAGTTTCTGGACAAGTTCGAAATTGGTATCATCTGTCTCGTCAACAACGAAGACAACGTCGGTGTTGCGCAGCCCTATAAAATGTGAAATATTGTGCAATCAGAAAATCTTAAATCATCATATGAGCTAAACAAATAGGTCACCATATCAAAGTAGCAGGGTTTATTGTCATCATTACCTAAACTTAGAGGAAAATTTTTTCAATGGCTATATCGAGCCAAAACGTAGAAGAAATTTCTAAAATGTCAAAGAAACAATATCCCCTTTACGTAGGATCGATAAACCTCTTGACACATATTGCAACAAAGAGATGAGAATACAGGTCCACTGAGAAAAAATGATAAAAACATAATACCCGTTGGTTCATGACATAAAAAATACAACACGTAAATTTGATCAGCACCATACGGCAGTGCTGGCGCCGTGGAAGCTAAAAACAAGTTGAAAGGTAAGCAGAACTTGACTGCCACATACTGTTGTAGACAATTCCTTTCTTGATCTGGTTCCAGTCCCACAGTGATTTAAGCTTTTCGATATCCTTGCTGCTCGATGAACTGATAAATGGTCCTGTAAATACATTATCATAATTATTGATTTGTAACCTAAGAAGGAAAGATGGCAATATTTGGTATCAATACCTTGAAAACCTACAACTCTACAATCATATTCAAATAAAATTGGTTTACGATATAGAGCCCATTAAACTGTGATGACAACGGTGAAATAGCTTGTCCTCAAACTGAGTTCAAACACAGTATACAAATTGAATTCCACAAAAAAAAGGCGAGAGGAGATTGATTTTCTTATTACCGTATGGTGGAGGAATTGGTGGTTCGACGATAGGCTTGTCAGTTGGCTGAGGTAAAACTCCCGTATCCTTGTGCTCTGGGTTCTTTCCGACAACTGCAAAAAACAGAAAAATGCGTAAATTACAATTAGATGCACTCATTTGCATAAATTACAAAAATCAGTTTTCAGAACAAAAACTCACACTATTAGCTACAGTGAAAACACAATCTAGAGCAAGAAAGGTTTAATGACAATGACAAACAAATGATAAAAGGTGAATCTTGTTTCAATATATTACTTGTTGTGATGAGCACTTGGATTTTTACAAGATTCTTTGGCAGATCTTGCCATTTTCCACTAATGAATTGGTTTGAGATGGGCTTCAAGTCATTTGGCTTTGCACCAGGCCCAGCACCAATGCCATAAATTGTAACACCCATTCCTCGCAGTTTGGCAGCAGGCCCTTTGGGATCATCGCTCGATTTCCCAGTCGTTATGACGAAAACAATCTTCTTTGCAGATTTATCAGGTGCAGAAGGGAATAATTTTCCGGCAGCATCAAGAGCAAGACCGATTCTTCTTCCTCCAGGGCCATAGTATCTAATGCCAGAAAAGTAAACGTCAAAATCAATAAACTACCGAACATTGTACAATTCAGAAACTCCTTTCGAAACAAAATAACGTTCTCCATTGGAATAAATCATAATTTCATAGTTCAGGCAGCCAGACGCTGGTAGCCACTACATACAAAGCACCAACAATTCCTGCAAAAAGTGTCAGACGATAAAGTGACACGCTCCTATCTGAAGTTGGAAAGTTGGAGCTCACCTGGCGTTTTGTCTTAATTAGTTTTTAGTTGGGCAGTCAATCACTGTCATGTGTAAAATGCGACATGGTGACATGCTACCGCGGATTGTGTCGTAGCAGTGGTTTGTTTTGGTAACCGCAGTGCGCAAATCGCCTTAGTAATTATAAAGACAACCAATCAAAGAAGCAGAGTCAATTTCTGAAAATGGCCTACCGCAAAGCGTTGGCGGCTGATAACAGTACACTGACTCCTTCGTAGACTTTCCAGGATCCGAATGTGTTATCAAGTGCACCACCAAAAGTGACGAAAGCAACAGAAGAGGTGTGGTGGAACAATCTGTGGAGATTGTATACGGTTCTTTGGATAGTGTCGAAATGATTGCGGTTGGTACCATCGATAAGGAAAACAATGTTGGCTGGCTTGAGGCCTGGAAGCAATCAAAAAATAGATTAAAAAAAATCAAATACAAAATATTTCAAAAGTAATAAGAAGTTCAATAATTTCAAGGAACAGAAACTTTTGTGAAGTAAACGTCATTCCCCTTCCTTATTTTCCTAAAAAAACATTTTTTCATAAATATTAGATTGTGAATTTTTCTGTTGGCGGTTAAGGTTAAGCAAATAGCACCACCAAACTCACCATTGTAAATCAGGTTGATGTCATATGATTTCCAGTCCCAGTTCTGAACAACGTCGGTGAAATCAACTATGATGTAACAAAAAGTACAATTTCTTTAACCTTCGAAAAAAATTAAAGAATACCGAAAAGAAAATAAGAAAACTGAAGGTAGAAAAATGAACTAGCGAAAACAATGGAAAACATTCTGGAAATCCAGCATATTTTTTTACATAAGAATGACCTATAAAAAGGTGACTTAGTTCATGTTTTGTAAAAAACAAAAAATTAGAAACAATCGATTTGCAGTAATTAATTGAAAGCTGTGATTTACTCGATATTTAAAATATTTCAAACAACTTCAAAGAGTATATAAGCTGAAGGCGGTGAGCAGAAAACAATAATGATATGAAAATGATTAAATTATAGAAAATAAGACAATGATACCATCAATTTTGCCACTTGATCCAGTATTCGGAGAGCTTTTACCAACAACTGAAAATATTGAAATGAAAACAACTCTTACAAAAATTTATTAAAATGACAGAACATGAAAAATTATTGTAAACTTTTTCAAAAGAAAGGAATTTATTTCAGCTCGACAAAATGATATATCCTTGTCGTCTTTCAACGAACACCGATTGCCACTTCAGGCATGCTTGCATGAATACTGAACAAAGGCCAATATGTCTGATATACGTCTATATACGTCTGATAGCCAAAGAGTCTCAGCATATTTCTAAAATTTCATAAAAATGCTTCGAAAAATATGATTACTTTATAAGACAAATATATCAATAAGGTTGTTTAATGCATTAATAACCAAAAACATTTTTCCAAAAATGCATGTGTCATTCTTGAATTCTTGTTCGTCTTTAAAATGCCTGGCCGCAGCCCCGTTTGTCGGTGGCCTAACACTCTGGTGCGTCGTGAATAGAGGTGGCTTGGAAAATCGTATAATTTAAACAATTGAAATTAAAATTTCGAAAAAAATCGTGGTCTTCGATATTCTTTAATGTACTTCAAATGTAAGGAATGAAAAAGAACATACCTTTAGTAAGGCCTTCGAAAATAGCACCGCTTGCAGTAACAAGCCCATCAAGTCTACAGCCAAAGATGAAAGATGATGAGAAAGCAATGAGTGACAGCTCCTTTTGCTTGAACCCTTTGTCTCCGAGATTAGTTTTTGGGTCGAAACCAGTCAAACCAATGGCAAATGTAAGAATACCTCGCTTACGTAGGTTAGCAGCTGGTCCAATGACGTCATCAGTAGACTTGCCCTTAGTTATGAGAATAACAATGTTTGGATTTCCAGAAGGAGCATCTGAAAAGGTGTGGAGGACAGCTTTTAATCCAGCACCGACCTTCCTAAAGCGCTTCTTTGACTTGGGTATTCTGTTAACCAAACGACGAGCTTGTGCACCATTCCTAAGCATCATCCAGTTACCGACTCTGTACTGGGCGTCTCCAAAGTCAATTATGCTGACGTATGTGCCAGAGAGCGAGAAAAATCGAATGATGTTGTACACCATGTGACGGATGTAGTTCAGGTTCTTTAAGAAAAATCCTTCAATCACGAATGCAATGTTGGCTTTGTTGAGCACTGCAAAAAGATACACGATGCTTAGATGCTGTGTTGTGAGATAATATGAAAAAGTAATCTTTCGAAAGGAAAATCTGGAGAAATTCACATGAAAAAAAGCAAAGTCACTGACCTCCATATTGGATTGGTTTGTACTTGTTTGCCCAATCCCATGTTTTCTGGATATTCAAAATTGTGCTGTCACCTTGCAAAGAAAATGACAGGATTATTGATTTCAAAGAAAGAAAGAAACTATTCTTGCAGCTAATGGTTTTAAAATCAGTACTTTATTTATGCACGGGATAAATTTGCAGATGAGGAAATTTCTTATGATGGTTATCAAACATTGCCCTTCATGGTAAAAATTAAATGAACCCTCCTGGATGAGCATTTTTTAAAACTGCTTGTAAGTCATTTTGCAAGGGCATATTGGCTTGTCTATCAGTTCGACAGATTTATTAATTTAAAGAGTGCTTTGAATTATGTGTAGTGGCTAGACTTTTGATAGAATATCATCGCATTTTAACAGAAGATTAATTGAAATGGACTGAAATAAATAACATCGAGAATAACATCAATCAGTAATTTCTGATTTCGAACATAGAAAAACAGACAAATCTGAAAACCCGGGTTGCGTGTTGCTCGTTTTTTCGTATTTAATCTTCGTATTTTTTTTTCGTATTTAAGTAATTTTTTCGTTCAGAGTGCCATCATCAGTACTATGGTTTGCAGAAATCGAATCAAATTAACACATCACAAGATGCTAAATGCAGTTCAAGGTGACTTAACAACATTTACTGCAATAATTTTTTATCCAAAAAATGCTGATACTAATTCAGGATGCTATGATAGCATCATAGTCACAAACTACATGCAGGCTTAAGGGCTCGAGCCTCCATGAGAATTTTTGGGAGGGGACCAAACTTTATGATAAAGCAAAAGTGCATTTTCCAGGCAATTGTTGAATCGAGTTTTTACCATTAACATTTTGAAAAAACAATACTAATCTAAAATGAACAAATTTTGTGCTTATGGTTAGGACTGCAATACGATAAATCAAAAACAGTGCAAAAAGATGAGAAAATTTGCTTACCAACATTGACAGTGACTGCACCACCAGACCCAGTATCTAAATACGAAAAAAATTAATGTCATCAGTTCTAATCGAGTTTGAGAGGGGGTTATCAGACTCCGACAGATTGAACCGATTATATCACTTCCGATTATATCACTTCCGATAACATCACTTTCTATTACATCACTTCCAATTACATCACTTCCAATTACATCACTTCCGATGTACTTCACTGCCAAACAACGGAAGCGTAACTATGGAAACATGTTGCTTTATTTATAAATTTAGAATTATAATATCATTTTTACACGTAGTGATTCATTTTGAAGGAGAAACATTTCCAAAAATCTGGATTGGTTAATTGATAAGATATGATCTAAAAGTTGTCAAAGACGTAATCTAAAAACAGCATTTGTGAATAAAATGGAAATATTAAAAAAACACAATACACTTCCTCAAATTAACATAGAGAACGATTTTAGAATGCTTAAAAAAATAACATATTTAAACGTTTTTTGTAAAATTTGACAAACCTTGTTTAATGAGATTTTCAATAGCCTTGAATCTGTCAGGGGTAACCATTGATTTTGTGGGCCCATAAACAACATATCCAGGACTGGTAGCAATCTTCTGGAGGTCATCTTTGAATGTGTTTGCTTTTGGGTTGATTCCATAGCCCCAAACCTTAATGTTCTTTGCCTTGAATTTGGCACCAATTGCAGGTAAAATGTCAGAGTCAGTTGCCTTGCCAACCATGATGACGAAGAGAACATTTGGATTTTTGTTTCTTCCCATCTGAACGATAAACTGTTTGTATACTTCAACCATAGCCTGTCCTGTTTTCCTTGACGATCCTCTTATTATTGGAATGGAGTTTATTACAGCCTGGAAAATACAAGCAGCATGTCATAACAAAATATGAACCAAATACACGAAAAGGATTGAAACATATCAAATCTATGGAAAAGCAATCTTTCATTATTAGGTTTATTCCTATTAAAATTGATCGTGGATTTATCGAATATCATCATTTGACTTTAGAAACGATAAATAGACTTGCTTCCATTCTATAAAATGCATTCTATATAATTACATTTCAATGTGAATTTGATTTAACAAAACATCTCTCCATTTCAGATAATCAGCAAAGCTGGCGCCCTACCTGGATTTCTTGCGGACTGGCAAAAGACTTCCAGTTTGTAATTCTTTGCTGGTTTGCGCCATATGCATAAATGGAGACATAGGTGCCTTGAAGCTGGAATAATCTTATGTAGTTGAAGACCATTTTCTGCAAAAAGCTACGTGTTGCACCGCTGGATGTGTCAATAAGAAAACCAACATTGGCTTTTCCACAACCTATGTTAACAATAAATGCATCAATAAGCAATTAATTTACAGCAACAAAACATGACTGTAAGCGGACTTAACTTTTAAACAGAAGTCGTGCTTTGATAAACTTTGAGGGCATTTTATGTAACAAACACCTTCAATGTACTAGGCTTAGAAAGCTTCAAGACGAGGTTGATTCATAAAACAACTACGTTATTGCGTTTGAGTCGATGCAGTCTTTATCCTCTGTATTCGTGATGGCCCAACGTTGAATGCAATAGTCCTAAAGTAGCCTCAACATTTTTTATTCTTATGTGATTCATATTATTCGCAGTAACTGCAGAGTGTTCTTATAAGTACAAAATTCGTCATCTCAGGATTGATAGTCGCTTAACATTGGGTTATGGGCACAACGTTACTCTGTCATCGTTGGCAAATGATCCATGGGCCTATTTCGAACAGACCTTTATATATCAAACACGGATAAATTGCACGAAACTAAAGCAAAGACAAATTACCTCCATATTTCAGTCCTTTGATGTATTTATACCAATTCCAGTCAGAATGATACCAAACTATAATAGATTACGCAATTAAGAATTTCGATGCGTTCAAAAATTTCAGCTAAGAATTTACTACGTCGATGTTGTGAGAGGATCATTTTAACATTAAGAGTAACGGAATTTTGTATACATGATGAAATGTTTTTAAGTTATTTTGACTCAAATAATCGACAGGAATACACCTGGTTATTAAAAAGAATTCTCCCTGCGTATTCAGATGCTGGTAAAGTTATAGAAAAATATAAGTGAGCAGCAACCTTAAACAATCCATGCATACTAACACATATCAAGATAAAGTTGATTTACATTTCATTGCAGTCAAGTACAAAATGAAACTTGGCCGTAACAAACTTACCGCCTCCAGCTCCTGTCAGCCCTGTATAGAAAACAGAATGATATCAGGATAAGGTTCCGTATTAAGTAAACAATTAAGAATTGTCTTTTTATAACAGTTTTCAAAGTGGGACCAACGATGACCAATCACTGCAGTATTTGTGACTAAAAACAAGAAGTCTTAAGCAAAGGCTATCTGCCTAAAGGTTGTTAGTTGAATTTGCTAAAGCGACTTTCTACGTTTATCCTTTTTTGTATCCGGTCAAAAGCAGAGACTCTTTGATTTATTGACAAACATCACATTAGGTGACCAGATTTTTTCTTGATAATTTCATGCCATTTCTCCGAGCCAGGATTTTCCAGGTAAAATTGGAATCTTAAGCTTATTTTCAATGCCTTGTGACTGTCAATGACTGGGTGTGTGAAAGAGCATGGTTTTCCCTAATAACTGAAGTCAGAACCAATCGTCCCTTATAGAGAGCATGTTTTCATCATCTAACGAAAGCTTCTATTAAAAATGCATTTCCCAGCTTAAAAAAGTAATTTCTCAAGAAAATTGTCGAATGATATCAACAGACGCTGATTTATGTTATACAAAACTGCTTCCACCAATTTCACTGATTCACATAACAACTTCGTTGCCCTCCTTAAACTTAGAACATACTCAAAACGCCCCTTGATCAGAAGACCCGTGCATTAAAGCTAGTAAATGGCTTACATCTTTGCAGCCTGTGTTGGATCCTAATCATAATTGAAGGTTTTCTGCTGCTACCAATAACCACGTGCTCGTACTTGGTCGCCCTGAAGATTCTGGGTGGTGTTGTGATCATGGTCAACTCCTCAAGGATAAGACGGGTGCCGAAACCAATAACATAGACGCGCACACCGAGTGCCTTCAATGACTTTGCTGCAGCCTGCAACTTGTACACGCACCCATAGGTACGACCACGCACGATCAAGAACAGGACCATTTTTGCTTGTGGAGCCTTAGCCTTGTTGCCAGCAAAAACCTTAACGACATTTTCCATTGCTTCTCCAATCCGGCGGCTTTTTGTTTGGTCCATTCTAATAAGAGCGGCGTTTCGCTGCAAATCCTGTTCATTTGACATCTTCTTGAAAGCAGTTACCTGTGAACGTTCAAAGGATACGTTGAAAATTTACTCAATACAAAAACCTACTTTTTTTCAATAACGGAATATTGAATACATTGATTACCCATAGGACTTAAGGGGTTATGGATCACATGCGTTTTTACCACTAAGCAAATTCAAAGCTTGTGTTTTCCATTTGCACTTTGAAGAAAGCTTCATGCAGCATCTACACATAATCGCTCAATATTTGAATTTATAATTGCCAAAACTGTCAAGCAAATGGTTCCCTATGATGAATTTTTTATGATGAGTGGCTATTTCACGCAAACAGATATTTTGGTGCTGAACAGCTTAAGGCATTACAAAGCAAAAAACCATTTGTAAATCAAAAGAGGTTTTTTTGTCAACCTGATTAAAGATAATAGGAACAAAGAGCGTTGTTTTACTTAATCATCTAACAGTAGGCAACTCACCTGATTGTATCCTTTACCAAAGGAGGCAAGTGTATAATATGTATCCCCCAAAGAGAAAGTTCTGGCCAGGTTGTATACCATGCGTTGGGTTATAGGCATGTGTGTGCGAATGGAGGCATCGACCAAAAAGGCAGCATGCGCCTGCCCAGATGCAACTAAATTCAAACAGAACACGTGAAAATAGCTTGAATGGGTTAAATGAAATCTTAAAGAATGGAATGAAAATTAGAAACACTTATCGAGCACAAAATCATGGCAGCATCAGAATCTAAATTTCTTTGATGAAATCATGAAGCATTAAAGACTAGATAGACAGCCAAGTAATCAAGACCTATCTGCATTTATAGAGAGGAAAATTCTGCATAAACACCTTATTCCTCATAGCACTTGGTTTTCTGGTTAATCAGGGCATAGTCTATAAACAGTCTTAAACAAATCTCGTATTAGGATCCTAGCCATCCTATTTCCAACATGCGACCTCAAATCGAACATTGCTTCTTTGGAAAATAATAGCCATGTACCAAATACCGAAATACAAATTTTTGTTTGGGGGGCCGCCTTAATAAATGAGCGTAACATTAGCTATATTCTCTTATGCTATTTATGTTTTTAGGGGGGGTGAAGGCCCCCCAGTATCTCGGTCCTTGCCAGTTACTGAAACTGTTAACTTGCTACAGCAATGCAAACCCATTTGCAAATACTAACAAGGAACTTAGACTATTGCATCAGGGCATTTCTATATTAAAAAGTCATTCACTGTGCTTTCTGGCATACCTTCGTACTTATAACCTTTGACAAATTGCTTCCAATTCCATGCCAGCAATTTCGTATGCCATTGTGAATACTTGGAAGTCTTTACTGGAGGCTTCGCTAGCACCATTGGAAGTTTTGGTGCTTTTCCTGTCAGTTTCGCTTGCTCTATTGCCTTTTGTATCTTTTTGGGAGGTGGTTTCCTTCTTCCTCTGAAAATATTTTTCACAGCATTCCAGGCACCCTTGGCTAGTTTTTTGAAAATTCCCCATCTCTTATTGTTTTCACCAGTCACCATACCACGGAATGTTCTGACCTCTGCCTCTTGTGGTTCTACGAATGTTCAATATATAAATTGTAGATATGAAATCTTTAAGATGCAGTACTTCACGGCATAACAACTCGTCTGATGAATTTTTGAAGCAAGGATTCACATAAACATCCCTTTAGTCATACTACGAAATATTTTAACACCTCTAGTGATGAAAATGAATTTGAGTATAAGCGATTCAAAGAAAGAGTGGTTGTAACAATGGCTAAGGAAAATAAGGTATGAAGAAGACTGCCTACCACATTCACTAATAGAGACTTCTTCGTCATCATCTTCATCTTCCTCATTATCAAAGAACTCTTGAGGATCTGTAAGTTCTCTGGCCTCAACTTCTTCTTCATCGGAAAAGTCATCAGTAGAAGATTCTTTCTCCTCTTCTGCAACATTATCTTCCATTGCATCGGATTCTTCATTATCATCAGCTTCTTTGCCGTCATCTTCAAAAGCAGAACCATCACTATAAGTTACTTGTTGGCTTTCATCTGTCACGTCATTAGAGTCTTCATCTTCATTGCTATCTTCAGTCTCTTCAGGATCCTCCTCACTAGCCAAATCTTCTTCACCCTCGGAGAATTCATTAGTCTCTGCGGTATTTTCATCTCCGTTTTCGTTTGATTCACCTTCACCTCCCTCTTGATTATCAACATCGGCATTTTCATCTCCGTTTTCGTTTGATTCACCTTCACCTCCCTCTTGATTATCAACATCGGCATTTTCATCTCCGTTTTCGTTTGATTCACCTTCACCTCCCTCTTGATTATCAACACCGGCATTTTCATCTCCGTTTTCGTTTGATTCACCTTCACCTCCCTCTTGATTATCAACATCGGCATTTTCATCTCCGTTTTCGTTTGATTCACCTCCACCTCCCTCTTGATTATCAACATCGGCATTTTCATCTCCGTTTTCGTTTGAATTTACCTTCACCTCCCTCTTGATTATCAACATCGGCATTTTTCATCTTATCGTTTTCGTTGATTCCCTTCACCTCGCCTCTTGATTATCAACACGGCATTCACTCCGTTTTCGTTTGATTCACCTTCAACCTCCCTCTTGTTATCAACATCGGCATTTTCATCTCCGTTTTTCGTTTTGATTCACCTTCACCTCCCTCATTGATTATCAACATCGGCATTTTCATCTCGTTTACTTTGATTCACCTTCACCTCCCCTTGATTATCACATCGGCATTTTTCAATCTCCGGTTTTTCGTTTAGATTCACCTTCACCATCCCTCTTGATTATCAACATCGGCATTTCATCTCCGTTTTCGTTTGATTCACCTTCACCTCCCTCTTGATTATCAACATCGGTATTTTCATCTCCGTTTTCGTTTGATTCACCTTCACCTCCCTCTTGATTATCAACATCGGCATTTTCATCTCCGTTTTCGTTTGATTCACCTTCACCTTCCTCTTGATTATCAACATCGGCATTTTCATCTCCGTTTTCGTTTGATTCACCTTCACCTCCCTCTTGATTATCAACATCGGCATTTTCATCTCCGTTTTCGTTTGATTCACCTTCACCTCCCTCTTGATTATCAACATCGGCATTTTCATCTCCATTTTCGTTTGCTGCAGTGCCATCTCCAGTTTGAGTACCATCTCTAGCTGTGATTGTTGATTCTTTCTTGTCTGTATCAGAATCATCGAGCAGTGTCTGGGGCGTTGGAGCCGCTTCGTTAGATGGCGACTCATCTGAATCTGGTATCTATAAAATGAACCAGATGTAACCAATGAAAAAAAAATTAAAAAACCAAGATGTTAACATTATTAATTAATACGAATTCGTACATATAATGCTAGAAGTATGAAACAAAAATGACATACATTGCCTCGAATTTGACCAGTTACAGCCATGGTTAAATTTGATGGTGCGTGCAAAGCTGCCGATCCTGGCATTGATGCAGATGTGCTGCCAACTTTGCTTCTAGTTTCTGCTTGTGTTTCAGATCCTGCAGCATCAGTACCTCCAGTACTACCAGCTCCTTGACTACCATCTCCATCTGTACTGCTAGTTTCACCAGTACTTTCATCAGCATTTCCAGGGGTCTGATCACCGGCACTTTCATTTCCACCAGCAACTTCACCTGTATTGTCGTTATCTGTGTTGCTATTCTCATCACCACCACTTTCGTTTCCACCGGCAATTTCACCTGTGTTGTCGTTATCTGTGTTGCTATTCTCATCACCACCACTTTCGTTTCCACCAGCAATTTCACCTGTGTTGTCGTTATCTGTGTTGCTATTCTCATCACCACCACTTTCATTTCCACCAGCAACTTCACCTGTGTTGTCGTTATCTGTGTTGCTATTCTCATCACCACCACTTTCGTTTCCACCAGCAATTTCACCTGTGTTGTTGTCATCTGTATTGCCATTTTCATCGCCACTATTTTCGTTTCCATCAGCAACTTCACCGGTGCTTTCGTTATCTGTGTTGCTATTCTCATCACCACTACTTTCGTTTCCATCAGCAACTTCACCTGTGTTTTCGTTATCTGTATTCTCGTCACTTCCCTGTTCGTCTCCTCCCTCTTCGTCTTGCCCCGTTAAATCATTCTCGGCATCATTCTCGGCGTCAACCGAAAATTCTTCGCCATCATCATCTGCGACATCACCCTTGTTATCTTCTTCGGGAGCAGTGTCATCGCCTTCAATATTTCCAAACTCTTCGGTTGCAGTACCGTTGTCATCTTCACCCTCATCTTGATCTTCTGCAGATTATCAAGAAAGAAAAGTTTGTCAATAGATCTAAATTATTTTCATACATATTGATGCTTTTTTCCGAATACTCTGCTTGCGTATAAGCTCAAACCTTGTAGAATTATTTTAAATTTTGTTATCACACGAATACAAAGTTGTACCATCTGCTAAATTACATATATCGGCACCAGTCAACAAGAAGAGTAAACAAAAGAGGCCCTAGGACCGACCATTGTGACACTCGTAGTTTTGTTTTCTTCAATGTGCTGAAGGCTTTATCTATGCCTCCAATGTGCCAGGTAACTAAAGATTTGAAGCAGAGTGTCTCTGCAGAATCTATAAGCATGTAATTTTGCAATCAGGAATTCATGATCAATGCAATCGAAAACTTTCGATAGGTCTACCAATATAGCACCGGAATATCCTCTTTGGTCTAAAGCTATCTTACATACGAAGGGTCAAGCAAAAAAACCTCTTAGCAATGAAAGACTTTAAATGCAATCCTGAATGGAATATTGGTATCTTTAAATTCATGTTTTTAAATGACTCTTTATTGAGCATCTATAGCAGACCGATATGTGACCAAACTACACAGTCGCGACTTGTTTCATTTAAAAGTGCTTGTACAGAATATTCCATCAAACGTTCAAAAATTTTAAATTTAACCAAATAAAAGATTTTGTGAGGATCAAACATAAATTTTTCAGTGAAATAATTACGCTATTTCATAGTTTTTTTTAATTACAAAAGGGCCTTGGTGGCTTAAAATAGACCTTT
Source organism: Rhopilema esculentum (assembly GCF_013076305.1). The sequence continues at coordinate 214,560 of NW_027019301.1, forward strand.
CATTGGAGTAGTGGCAAATGTGAAGGGTCTCGAATTTCCTTGCGAAGGTCATTTTAAACTCAAGCTTCAAAAAACGTTTTTAGTAACTATCACTCATAATTGAAGTTGAAATCTCATTTGATCCTTCTATATTTTAAGCTACATGGTGAAAAGATTCAATGAAATTAAAAACCAAGTCCCCTACTTGCGCAAAATATCCCTGACAGCTCAAAGTGTCCAGGGAACACAACCTTGGATCGCACTTCCCTATAAACATACACCCACAACGGACTCATATTGTACCCCAGTGAGACTTCACCTGATTTTCTCATTCAATCCTTCATATATCCCAACCCGTTATTTTAACTTGAAAAGTATATTTGCAACGAAGTAAATACTTACAGTGAAGAATTAGCTTTTTACAAGTACTTAACCCAGAAGTATCATTGTCTTCATCAGTATTTCAATGCAATTTGTTTCAGCTGAATATAAAAAAATACAATTCCTGCAACCAAGGGACCTCTCGAGCAAGAACGTGCTCGAGGCTTACACAGTTTAGGTATATCACCTTGGAAGGTCTTGAGAAACTCGTCAATGCCAAGAAAAAATGCAACAACTACCTTGTGTAGATTCATCTTCCTTCTCTCCCTCTCCATCGTCCTCTCCAGTCAGATCAGCATCATTGTCATCTGAAGATTCGAGGTCACCATAGTTTTCACTCTCGCCATCGTCACTACCATAGTCGTTTATGTTGCTGATGTCGCTCATGATTTGCTCGTCGTCAGCTTCCGAGAAGTTTGCATCGCTGTCGCTCGCGTCATCTTCATCAGCGGCAGAATCTTCGTCGGGGTCGTAGTCGTCGTAAGCATTGTCACCCGACTCATCGTCGTCGAATGAAAGCTCCTCATCGACCGATTCTTGTTTTTCTCCGCTGCTGAGGTCCTCGACGTCGTTATCATCTTCGACGCTCTGGTTTTCGATCTCTTCGTCGTCATAGTCGGCCTCTTCCTTCTCTAACGCCAACTCAGACTGATCTTCCTCGAGCAGATCATCACCGCCACCACTGTCGGTAAATTCGCTACTTGCGAAATCTATAATCGCCTTTTTCTCGGCCTGAACATCTGTTCGATTCTTCGCGACTATAGTAATAGGTACTTCCGGTTGCCTCTGCACAACAAAACTCAACGGCACAGAGTTATCTTCTTTCACTTCAGCGAAACAGGACGCTGCCAGAAAGGCAAGAGTCACAGCTACTTGCCAAGTAAACATCCTGAAAGAGAAAGCAACCTTTAGTAAAATAATTTGGAAATTTAAAGGCTTTCTTAAGAGGAAAGAGGATAGTGGTAGATAGAACACTGCGCAACAAGATCGGGTATGATGCTCTACATGAAATTCCTCATTTTAGTCAAGCACATAGCATACATTTTGGCTGAAAGGAACTCAATCAAACTGTACTTTCATAAAGAATACAATTAAAAAAGCAAGGTAGCCTAAGAAAAGCTTTGTTTTCCGCGCACTTCGATAATGATGGCCTTTGGATTCCCTGTATAATACTTCCAAATATGGCACCTTACGAATATAAAGGGCATTTTTATCAACCTCAACCATTCACAAACTTGAAGATGACATGTTTGTCGAGTTATCATCAGCCTCGTCATCACCAAACAGAGACGCAATTACGAGCTGAGAGCCCCCGCTCAGCAAAAGCCACTCTAGAGACCAGCCAGCCCCCGAACACCACCCAGCCCGCCGAAAAGCAGCAGAGACGCCGCCGCCCCGCAGAGTCCCAGCAATAGAAGAAACATAACGTACACCTCGACAGCTAAGACCACGCAGAACAACACCACCCCCACCGTCTCCATTAAGCCTAGCGCAAACAGCAGATATTTGTCGCAAAAGACGAAGATTTTTGTCTTTCTCGGAATAACTTGCTGTTTGCACACAGGATAACGGTTTCCATATTTCCCCTTCTTTGCTTTTATTTTTCAGTGAACGAAGTGCTTTCCTCTTTGACGGGAAAGACCTTAAAGAAAGCCTCGTGAACAAAAAATCTATCTTTGATTGGTTTTTATTTTAGAATGAAAAAGCCTGCCTTTCGTCGCAAAGACCAAAGACAAATATTGAGCATTTTTTATCTCAAAGATTCTCGCAAAAGCAAAAATCTTTCAATTTTTTGCCCCTCACACTACAGATTTATGTCGTAAAAAACAATGATCTTCGTCTTTTGTGACAAAAATCTGCTGTGTGCGCTTAGGCGTTAGAAATTTAAATATAATTACGACGTTTCAAGCATAACTTTTCATCAGGTTAAAAGATTAGGAGGAGTAATAGTTAAAAAGAGAATAGAAAAGTGGAAACGAAAGATAAACTTTATGGAACGCAGTAGGAATACAACGTAGAACGTGAGATGAGGTGAAAATATGTGAGGGGGTAGAAAGCGTAGAGATAAGATAGTAAAATATAAAAGAATGATAGCTGGATTAGGAAATATACGAATATCGTTTTTCAAGTTCATTAGGAATAAGAATTCAAAGTTTGAAAATAATACGTTTTTCGAGGATCTTATAAATAAGTTACTAAGACCGCTGCTTTATAACTAAGAATCTGTTTTCAACAACAAATTGCATGCACAAATTAAAAAGAATTGATTGATTTTTATTTGAAACGGGCATATGATCTTTGCTATCGGATAAAGTTTTTCTGTACGCTTCATTTCAATTATACGATTTTTAAACTGGTTACTTCAATTTTTATATTCCAAATAAAAAGGGTTTCGGCCGATTCATGCCACCTCACGACCCCTTGTATATCATAACCTTTCAAGTGATTTAACACGCGTCTTTTCCTAGGTACATTTTTAATCTGCTGAATTGTAAACAGTAGCGAACATTTAAAATCTTCTAGAGAGTTTTAGAACTTTCGATTTAGTAACTATTCTTGCGATTGGCCAACCAAGTAATTTAAAAAACAGCTGGGAGAAAATCTATCAACAGAAGATAACTGGGTTTTGACGTGCAATTCTGAATCTGACTTAGCAACCATTATCTTATTTTGATGTCAATCATCCCATTATTAAAGATGTTGGTGATAGCCGTAGCTGAAAAGGGTGCTCTGAGAAGAGAACAAGGAACAAAAATGGAAACCGAATCATTGCGCGGATATCTGCGGGCGTGATGACAATTTTAAATGTTTACAATAAGAACAATCTTAATGAACGTTATCGATAAGAAAAGTGTTTATATAACAATTCTGATGGCATTCAAAAGCAATCCACCGTACCATGCGACACCAAGAACAGAGGTGTGACTTTTACCGAATGACCATTCATAACACAAATGTTTAGCACCAAAATAAACATAACACTTGTAAATCACAAACAAATATTGATTTAAGAAAATCCAGCAAAAAAATCTACTCACCTGTCTCAGAGTTTACAGCATTTTTACAAAATTTACAAACTGCCAAAGAAAAGACAATACCAGAGAAGATCAGGCAAGCAAACAATTGAACAAATCAAAGCAGGTATCAAGGTTATTAGGGCGCTGACTCACCAGGGTGAAGATATTGATAGTCAGCTAAGCATGTCCCATTCCAAGCAGGTGTCGTGAACGCTCTGTTTCCAGATCCTAATAACACAGATCTCAAATAACGTTATTGGTTCAGGTAAAAATAATCATAATTATGATCATGATCATAATAATTCGATTGATAATGATGAAAATCGTCCTAACCATAAATTGCCGTTTGATAAGACGCTTAACTTGAGTGCTGCTTCTCAATCATTCAATCTGCAATCTCAAGAGAAGTCGATTTTTTCGCTTTCTTTCGAAAATAACTTCTCACTTTCCCTGATTCAATTTTGAAGGAATGTTTTTGGAACACAAAAGATAAAACCGATAATCCAACATCGATTCGGGGGAAAGGAGGGATTCGAGTTTACAGGGTCAACGTAAAGTAGAAAATTGCAAAAAATTCCATTTTATCTCAACAATTTGTGCGTGATTGTAGCTCTCTGATTGGTGCCCAGTGTGTGTTGATTAACAAACGAAATAAGCAAAAAACTTACCAATAATGATTATAATAGCCCAGCTTTTCTGATGAAACTGACTTAAGAAACCATAGACAGTGATGGTGTAGCCTACTGTCGACATGCGTTGAAATTTTTAGTTTCTTTTTACAAAGAGATAAAAACACATAAAAATCTAACAAACAAGCCTCATGAAAATTTATTTCAGAACTTTTGTCTCGCGGTTCTTCCTCTTAGTAAAAACCCCGGCTTGAAGCTGGTACAAATACTCATTTTACGTAAATTTTAATTTGAACTGTTTTCCGTTTACAGTTTTAATTAAGACTTTAGTATCACAATTCAACTGGCGTAATATTAAAATAGGAATGTAAAACAAGCTGATTTTGTTTAGATATTCTTGAAAAAATCGTGAACACCTGAAAAACCTTTTTACCAAAGTAAGCGACAACTCATCCAAACTGCTTTCTTAATCTTAATATGCAACAAGTGTTATTAACTAAGCAATAGCAGATGCGAAGTAATGATGTTGTTTTGTGACAGCTGAGACCCCGTTGACACAGGCATAGATAGGTATTTCGTGTACGCCAGACCTTGGAGACCTGAACCGGTTTGAATACTATATCCGAATCGCGGTATTGGGATCACTTTCTGTGACCACTTAGAAAAGATCAATCCGCTTCTGTCTGCATTTTCAACGCCCTCGACGCCGAGCTACTATTTCTAATATAAACCCATTAATTTTCACTTGAAGTTTGCACCTGACTGCTTCAGGCTTAAATGTACTTTCGTAAAACTTAACAGGTGGCATTCCGATGAGTTATTATCAGTTCCGTACAGTAAACTTTTGCGGCAGATCTCGATTATATCTTCATTTTTACAAATTTCTATCTTATCTTTATTCTAAAGAGATAACCTTTATTTTAAAACACTAATGATTGGGTTTGCATAAAAAACACTACCAGATGGACAATAACGGCTCTATTGCGTATTTCTAGTAGTACTTCCAGTAATATAATGTGGCTGACAAAATATCAACATACCTCGTTCATTTATACTTCTATGTGCCTTGAGAGATTTTGCCAGCACTTTGAAAGAGTTCACATTTATCAAGATAATCAAGCCGGAATAGAGGAAAGATATTCTACAATGGCAAAACTTTTATAAAGTTAGTGTTGCAAAAGCGAAAACCGTATTTTTTTCAGTTTTTGACAAAGTTCATTCAGCCGAAATGCTTTTCCAAACAATCATTGCAGGGAGAATACGGGTATTTACTGGACAAAAAAAAGTGATAATAGTAACTGAGTCACGGACGAGATAAGGATGGGAAACGAGACTAGAGAAAACAAGTCTAAGCGAGAGCTTTATCTTCCTGTACAAATTCTGGTATAATTATCTTGAACACGTTGTTAAGATGCTCTTCTGCGAGGACAAGAAATTGCGAGAATTCACGGATCAATGAAGATCACTGGTTGAAAAAGCTATCAAGTATCATCATTTGTAAACCACCGGTATAGTAGTGAATGAAATTTAATAACCTCCCCGTCAATAGGCTGGTGGCACACCTGTCAATCCCATTCTGCTCATGCGAAAGCTATGATTTTAGTACGAATGCAATGCGTTCTATCAAAGACCTACCACGTAAGAATCTTGAACAGGTTCTATGGTTTATAAATCTTTTAACTCTTTTGCACCTCAATATTTCAGCAACCTTTTCGCGAGGCTGCCTGGGCAGGATCCAAGAGAATTGAGGCCTCGCAACGCAGGGCTCGCAACAGCCCTCATGTGGACTGGCAATGGCCAGAAATCCTTTGCGTATCGTGGGGCCAGTCTCTGGAAATGTCGAATACAAAATAGTTGATTTGAATACAAAAATTGTTCCTTCAACTAATGCATTCATATCTAAACTCAGAAAAATTCATTTTCATGTACATCAGGGATATCGCTATATAAAAGCTATATAATTTATAAAGCCACATCTACATGTTTAAGTTTTATTTTTTTGTTCTTAATCTGTTAATCTATTACGCTCAGATTATTGTAAATTTTGGAGAAGATAATTCTTTAATTTGGTAGTAGATTATTGCAATAATTTTACATTTCTGGACATGATCACTTCAAGCTGGGGAGCTACCACGGGACTCAGTTAAAGAGCAATGGCTTATTGGCAGGCATTGCTTTAATACTTAATATTACCTACAATCCCTCTCGCTAATATTTTTATGACTATCTGAAAGGTAAAACTGGCCTAGGCGTTGTCTATAAGGTAGATTACGTTAGATAAGAATTAGCTCAGCCTTAGGTTTGTCGCATCATTCTCCGTGAGCAATTTTGTCTTGAAATGGTGGTCATCTCAGGAGACTGACCTCTATCTATGCAGCTTAAATAAGCCAAATTACCTTACAGACTTACTTCAAAAGTGATTTAAAACCTAAAATGAGCAGTCTCTAAGGAGCCCTTGCAAGCATAATCTTGCCAACGAATCTCCATTTTGATAGAGTTTTTTAGGATTCCTAGAACTACGGCTTCCTTGAAAGAAAAGGAAAAATGACCGACCCGTTATTCAAAGGAGCAGCCTTGATCGACATTGTGAGCAAAAAGTTGATGATTTATTCTAATAGCTTTTATTCTGATTCAACTACTTCAAAACTAAGATTAAAATTGAACAACAATTAACAAAAAATGATACAATGGAAAGAAACGATGATGGTGTTACGAAATGCTATCTGGTCCTTAGGTCCTTCTAATTAGAAGTATATTATCAAGAAACGAAAAAAGCGACTGGAGATAGAGTAGCGATAATTACAAAAAGACTTCGCATAAAGTCTTCTAAAGATAAGCAAAGTTGGGTCAATTAATACCCAAAAATATTGCAAATATAACAAAACTAAAGACAAAGGACTGGGTAGGAAGAAAGTCCTTCCACGTACATTACCATTCTTAGATTTGTGATGGTGGCAAGCCGGTCGAAGCACCTATGCTACGAATAAAATGAAGGCAATGTCTTGATTGTGGCCCAGAGGTTCCATTTCATTGTGTTATCGTTTGATGATATCTTTTGTTATAAACCAAAAACGTATTCCATTGCCCTTGAAACGATTGAGTTTGTCCTCTGCGGGGTTCCTTTGCCTTCTTGCACGACCTGGCGGTTATCGAAAAAAGAGCAAAGCTATTTTAATCAATTTACTTGAATAATCAGAATATTCGGTCTAATTCAGGTAATTGTACATCTTACGGCTTCATTCGTTTTGATTTGATTTCAATGTTTGTTATCTTAACTTGCATCTTTAATTTTTATCTTACATTTTTACAATGCAATCTCAATTTCTAATCACAGTTAAAACCGTTAGCCAGGGTTTTACACCCCTAAGTGACTTGTAAGAAACCGATCCTAAATTCTCTGCCATATCATTTCTCCAGTTGAACAAACACAAACATTAAATGCTGCTCAGGCACACCAATATTTGGCTTCAAGGTAAAGACTGACACTGATTTACCTTATTTTGATTGGCTGCTGCATTGTAGGCGGCAGTGAGTGGCCTCAAGGAGGATTGCTTCGGGGTCACCATTTGTTGTGCAGCGTCTTTTGCGGGCGTGTGGAAAACCGATCTGTTCATTGCAGAATCCTCACTGCTTTCCATCACATCCTACACAGTCCAGAGAAGACGGTCATTGACAACTACCGCAGTTTATCAGATATATGTTATTGAAAACAATAAAACGTTTCAAATTAAAGGCATTATGATATGATAAAAACCTCACAAAGGGAAGCAATTTGATACATTTCATATTAAAGAGCTTGAAGCGTCGGTCAGTCACGAAAGCGTGTAAAAAACATTCCACACCGGAGTGTTCTAAGCAAAATGAATGAATCTTCAAAACCTATATAAAATCGCATATCAAACCTGTACCTTATTGATGCACTGACAGACGCCAATCATGATGTTTCCGTTTAATATTTTCCCATTTTTGCTGAGGGCCTTAGAAGCAAGCATAAATGAAGCATTCACTAACTGTTGCCAATAATAACATTAATTTGAAACTCTTTATTTTCCTTGACATACTGCACCTGATGAGATGAGCTCAGAAGGCAGTGCAGCACTTTGAAGTAATGAAAGGTTTGCCTGAACAGAATTTTTGAAGGGGAAAATTGTTTATATGGAAAAGAAAAAGTTTGAATTGTCAAGAGGTTGAGATAACGATAAACGTTCCTCCTATGAACGTACAGTCAGTTTCATTACGGATATCAGCGAAGGTGCAGTAGTTCTGCTTACTAACTGGAGATCTGCTTACTAATAACAAGTAATGGCCCTAGAAAGATAAACAAATACAAACCAGCTTTCCTATCAGATATGAAGAATTTATTTACTTTAAAAAAGTAACATATATATTTGAAGATTTGGAAACATGCTTTTAGGAGCACGGAAGCAGCTGATGTGAATTTTCATGGGTACAAACTACAACCGATAAATCAAGAAGGGCTAGGAATCTCGACTATGGAGAGAAGCCAAAAGCTGGTAGTTATTCATATTTCAGTTTCAATCGTCTGTTTAAAAGGGAATAACAGGTGGCCTTCAAACTATGAAATTTTGGAAAGTGAAAAAGGAAAAGAGTTACAAAGAGAGTTGTTGAATTGATAGAAAAGAAGCTTTTGTTTATCTGAAAGAGAAAACAAGTGGATAAAGTGGCCGTCTGGTGAAAGATCAAAGAGGACATTAAAGTGAGGAATCCAAAAAATATTTGAATCTTATTGATTTAAAAAAATTATTTGTTTCAAGATTAACAACAAGTCTCGCTTGACTAGAGCTTTAAATTAGTGAAACAACTGGAAAATTTAGTTAAGGCTAGCAGATGCACATTTTACAGGACTAACACCCACTCAAAGAACACCTTATCCCAATCAGACCACGATATGCTTAAGTCTGCTGTGCCGGTTGAGGAAGAGGGGGAGGTAGAAAGAGCTTTAACTGTATGAGAGGAAACTCAAAGCTGCTTAAAAAAGTAACTGTAATTTATACTGGGGGATAGAATAAAACAGGATGTCCCTTCTAGCATTAGAAACAAAGTTCTCCTCCTAAGAGAACAAGCTTCTTGATCTTACAGATAAAAAACAACAACTAAAATGCCTAATTTTGCACTGAGGCAGGATTCATTAGAAAACCCTGATTTTGCAAAAAACTTTGATAAAGACATGTTTTTAATAATAGGCAGACCACGCTCCTTGTTCCACTTGGCAGTTTTAGAACCCATCTACAAAAACCGCTATTGTGTAAACAGAGGGAGTTCATTTTCACTCTTGGACACCATTGGCAATATTCTCGATAGACAAGCGTCATTAATTGGACAACTTTCACAATCATGTGATTCCATTTCTAATGGATCTGTCTCGATCCACAACAAAGTAAAATATTTCCTAGCTTTAAGTTTTCGATTAACATTCTGACGTTATATTCTCTGAAATGTGTCAGAATAAAATTTTTAGTATTTTTCAAAATATTTGTTTTCTTTCAGAATTGCTAACCCTGAATTAGTAATGGGGCTAAAATCTACATTAAAATTCCAGCTGCTATAATCACAAGACAAGGCGAACAAAATTGAAATCTATCAGTAGTAAAAAAATAACAAATGAAGCGGGTGAAATATTTTATAAATACCTTTTTAGCTTGTAGTTTTGACTGATATTGTATATGTACCCAATTGACGTTACTTTTTATCTACAAAAAAGGCATACCATATTAGAATAAGTACAATACGTAAAATGTAAAGCAATATCTTTATTGAATAGGAAATGTAAAAAAATATTGGATCAAGGAGGTAGCTGCTTGAAACAGTAGTAAAGCAGGCGGGAGTCGAGAGCAGATATACTAGCAAAACGACAGGCTCTTCCATTACCGAAATGAGAGCAGGGATTCAAAACAATCTATTAAAATAAGCAAAAATAAGTGTTAAGAGGGGGGAAGAAAGGAGCAGAACAGAAGGAAGTCATACTTCTTCTGAAGGTGACTAGTCTATTGATATATCAATAGCACAAATGTCCCTAACAGTTTTAGCAACAGTGGCTCAACGATGTAATTCAAAGCGTACTGGTTTTAGAAAATTAATAAGGCTTCGAAATAAAATATTTAGAAGAAACAAAATAGTCCCCAAAATGCATTGAGTTGGCAATTTTCTTTCCATGCAGCCAAGAAAGTCGCATGAGAAATCCAACAAAACCTCCTTGTTCTCAAATGTACTGTTTTCTGAATGGTGGACGGTACGTACGATAGGACTGAAGGGTACGATAGGGCTGACTCTGTAAAGCCCTAACCCCGCCGCCTTCCACTGAGCCCAATAAAACTATGCTTTCATCCCATAAGGATAACAGTAGAGTACGAAGCTCTTTTGCGAAGCAACTCCCGTCCCAGCAAACAATTATTGGTTTCATACAGGTTGTATCAAATCAAATTGATAAATACTATGAGTTCTAAGCATTAGACAAAGTCCTTACCCCCCTTCTGTTCAAAATAGGTTATGAATTTGAAACTAGGTGCTATACTACCTCCTTTTTCTCGATGAGTCCATACTGCGAAAATTGTTCCAAAATGTAGCCAACCATAGAAAAGGGGAAACTGAAAACAAAAATTGAATAGAATGAATCACACTTACACAGAAATAGCCTTACTTACTTAGAGCTAACATGATAAGTATCGTTTTACAAACATTTATAAATAAACTCAGTGAGCCATGAAAGAAACTGTAGATAAAATACAATTGAAAATAGCACAACAAAAACGGAAATCTTCAATGCTTTAAATATAAGTCCTTGTCAATAGTTTTAAAAATCTTCACCGATATGGGTCTAGACCGACTCACGCAAATTTAGGCTTAAATTACAAACTAAAGATGATTTTGATCACAGATATTAAAGCAGACAATCAAATTTGAAATACGATATGCTTGTAAAAACTTTCGTTTAGAATAACAGGGATTTCATTAGAAGCTGGCAACCAGCGAGAGTCCGCCGCTTCATCATCAAACCTTCTCCGCCTACTTTCACCTAGTAAGACTGCCTGCACAAAATTTAGTAAACTTATAGATGCCTACTTTTACAGGTGAGCCTTTTACTTCAAAAATTAATGAAGACCCTGGAATAAGAGTGACAACACTGGCCTAAATATTTGCCACAACTCATCTCATCAACTACAGCAGCTACTGGTTGAATTGTTATTACAAGCCCTTGGAGTCTTTCAATTGGAAGAATTATTATTTTCCGATCCTCCTTCCATAAAAGCAACAAAACAGGGAACATTTAAACAAAGTATATAGTATACAGTTTTCTGCTTCAAATTTCTTCAAGCTAGAACGAAATAGTATAACATCGACATAACGAATGAAAAAAGCTTTTTCTTTCTAAAATATGATTTTACTCTTTCAAGACCAGGATCGGCTGATGCAACATGGAAAACAACGAGCTTGAAAATTTTTAGGAATGGCACGAAAATATAAGGCAGGAATGGCAGGAATGGCTTTTTCCAAATAAGAATACCGAAAATATAAAAGTCTTTAAGTGTATTTGAAATCTGCCCAGACAAATCCTTAATTGTTATACAAAAGAGTAAACTTGCTCTCCTCGACTTTTTGACGACTTGAGCGGCTTGTGACTGCTGTTTGGTTAAAACGAGCAACCGTTAAAACGAGCAACCGATCAATGCGCAATGCTTTCGTTCCCTTTTTCTTAGTTCATCTAAGAGAAGGGAGCGAATATCATTAGAAACTGGACATTCTTACAACAACGTGATTTATGCGCAAAGAAGTTTTAGCTTTGTTAGGTTTCTTGTTTCGCTAAAAAAGTTTTTATTTTACAAACATTTGTAGCTTCCAAATATTTTTCCCCCAAAAGATTGGATAGCATACGAAACGCGTAGTATAGATGAGAAACAAAGGATTCGATTAAAGGAGACTCACCCGAATACTGTCACCCATCTTTCATCAAGCATATCATTTGTAGTCAAGCGCTCTCTACAAATTTGGAAAAGAGATTAACATCACCTCACAAGTTCACAAGAACAAACCAAATATTGTGCATTAACCCTTTCGATAAAAAGGCTTTCCCTGAACATCGTGTGGTTGCGAAGGAGCTTAAACATGTTGCTTGCTTTTCGTTATTGACTGATGCTTTGGCTAGAAGGCCTATCCATGTGTTCCACAAACCTATTTTCCTTAACCGTCACAATCCTAGTGCCCAGGCTTGAAGGAGCGTCTAGATATTTATTGTATTTTGTTTTACAGTAAGTGTACATTAGAAAAGTTGAAATATTGCACAGCCTTAAATAAAGGAACGTGTTAAAAGGAAAAGGGTGCTTAAAGGGCGAGGGCCAATATTGACAGACGGCAGCTTCAGTTCCTTGATTCTGTGCTTCTTGTTTCTTTTAGAAAAATATAGAGACATTTTAAAAGGAAGGAGAATGAAGGTAGAGTAATAATCCATACGCGTAGCCAGAGAAACTTTTTCAAAACTTAACAGTTTACATTCAAAAAGAAGGTTTCTAAAGGATGTTTTTAATTAAAGATAAAGGGAGACAAATTGAATAATTGGAAATGTTTAGCTTGCAATCATCTGGAGGCCCACAAACGCTAATGTTAAGGGAATGTGTGCACTTGATTACTTTGTTAAGTCGTTTGCAGATGTCAAATGCAGGTAGCAGAAATAATAGACTGCTGTTGCAAGCCCTCTTTTTAAATTGCGCATCCACGATCTCTCCTGTAAAGAATTCTTGGAAAATTCGTCATCGGATACAAGCAAGAATAATTTAAGAACAAAATTCTTATGAACAAAAGAGTATCCTTCTTGTTGATTCTTTCGTGTAACCTGACTTTTATAAGCAGATGAATGTTTGATGGAAATGGAAATGGAAATGTGCAACAGTCAAAGTCGTTAAAACAAATAAGGCAATATAAAAAGTAGCATAAACGAAATCAAAACAGCTCTAAATTGCCTTTGCCATAAACAAAACAAGAATCCCAGTAGCTTTGTGCTAAAATCGGAATTTGGGAGGCCATGTCACAGTAAAGCATCTCCAGTAAGCAAAGGTACATTTTCTTACCCTTGTGTGTAAAAAGGATCAACTTGTGCAGGGGACTGGATTACGCCATCAATTCTTGGGGAGTAGACACTTGAATGCATTGGCGTCTCAATGTTTTTTGCACTCCCTATAACAGGTTGAGTAAAAGGATCACTGCAAATTATTGCCATAAAAAGCAAAAACAACAAAATACCTGGCTAATGATTTGTATGCTTCATCTTTTTTTTAAGAGAAATGACAAAAAGATAAAGCTGTTTATGCCATACCACAACATAGTGACCTGTAGTCCATGGAGCCAAAACTAGAGAATCATACCTGGTGTTGCAAGAGATCTTGATACCGAGTTTGGGGACTATAATGTAAATTAAAATGCATACATAAATAAAGATTAAAATTTAACAGCAGTAAAATGACCTTGGTGAAAATCTACAAATAACACAATCATGGCAGACTTGAAAGCTTAGAATTTAATAAGATTAGAGATTTCTTAAATTGACCATCCACAGCTCAGGATGATGATTAAACAACAACAATTTGGTGGAAATGAATACATAGTAAGCTTTAATGAGATAAATCATAAAGTGATGTTGATTTAAATAAAGTGCAAGTTTGAATCTGACATACCATGAAGGATCTTGATGGTGTACAACCAGTCCAATTCTCAGCAGAGTAAATCTCATCAACAGTCATACACCGATCATCATCATACAAGCCTCCAACAGGAGGAGCATTGCTTTGTTTATCTCTAATATTTTGTTGCAGAAGAGGTGAAATCCTACAAGGAAATCAATGGTTAAAGCTTTTATATATTTATAGCTTTGCCCTTTAAAATCAGCTCATTTGTGTATAAGCAGGTCTTTGGTTCACCAAATTTTAAAGATGTATGATTTTTTTATTTTTTTAAAAATTCATTGTCCTTGACTAATGACACTAAAAATATTTTGTCAAAACATTTTCAGCTTCAAGTGGCTAGTATTAAGTCAATGGGGTAGAAGAATTAGGTATTTTCTGGACTTGATGGCATTGATTGAATCTTTGCACTCCATAAGATAATGGAATATAACTGTTGTTGGTCTTGGCATTTTGAAACAACAAGCATGGGTCTTTATCATGGTCATATAACATCAAACTATGTATTTAAAAAATAAAGGTGATCTTGTAATATGTAATTCCTGTTATTTACACATATTGGATAAAGATAAGAATACAGTCAAAGCAGCTTAAGGTATGAGAAAATTATTACCCAAACAGGATGTGTTCTAAACAAACATTTTTTACCAAGCTAAATGTGCAAGTATTTAAACTGGATTGTTAAACTATGATATTTTCAATTTTGATTGCCTTTGTCCATATAAATGGGGGGATTTCAATTTGGCAACCAGACTTTAGTATACAGTCATAAAACTAATATTTGAAAGTGAATTTTCTGAAACAAAGATAGCATCTAAATGGCTCTTAATACATTGCTACAAACATTCATGAAACCCACTGCAGTCAACACTTGGCAAATAATTTCACAACATGGAAAAAATTTGCATAAGAAAATTAAAGAAAAATTTATTTTTTTCACAAGGCCAGAGAGCTGAACATTTTTGTATTTATCTGATTTCTGTAACAGACTACATTAACACTGGAAAACTTAAAAAAGGTACCTTTTTTGTTGATTTCTTGAATCAGACATTTGGACCTGTTGGCTGGAAGCCCTTGACAAGCCATGAATATGAGGGCTGGAACCTTGTCCTACATTTGACAATGACCGTCCAAACTGTGGGGTCTAAAAAAAGAAGTAATATTTTTCAAGAAATGTCCATGATTAAAAAATATTTATCATTCTTACAATATGATTGTATGCCCTAAAAAGAAAAACAACTAAAAATAATGCAACAAAAAATTACAATTTATTATAGTGACACTGAAAAAATAAATTGTTTCATTGATGAGAAAGCTGGTAGTGACTCTGTTTTGGTCTGTTTAAATCCTCAGAGTTAAAAGCTTTTTCCTCAGAGTAAAAAAGGTCAGAACTAAGGTCTGGAAGAACAGGATGGAAAATATATCCAATTGTTGATCACAATAGGCCAGTCAAAAAAACACAGGCACATAATCGGTTTAGTTGTCCCATCAGTACTACATGCCTATATGAAAATCACCAATGGAGTCACAGAGAAAAAACGAACTCCTTCTGTCTGCACAATAGCGCAGGTCTTTTCGTTTGACACGAGCAATCACTCACGATTGCGTTAGCACTCAAGCAAATCGAACCACGCCAGTGTTTGATCGCTCATGCAAAACAGTAAATTTTGAGCAATGAATGCCTCATCAATTAACACATTTCTAGTCATCTTTTGTGACCCCAGCAAGTGTTATAGACAATTCAAAACCGATATATCAGAACACAGAAAATATTTATCTCAACGAAAAAATGCATTTGAAAATCAATTCTACAGTGAATGCTTATGAATACTATTGGTACTTAGACTTTGATTTTGCAATCATCCAGCATTAATGTCTACATGACCATCGTGATGTACATAAAGTTTATAAACGAAGCACATTTATATTCAGTATTTAATCTTTCTTGGAGTGCATTAAAGTACATTGTAACAGTTCATTTCCATTTGATATTACTTTATGATCATATGGTTTTTATAAACATTACGGACGCTTTTAGCATTGTTGAATACTATCATTTTTAGAGTGATGGCTCATGCAAGAGAAATTATGCGAGCGCTTGGCCACTCGCATGGGCTATTTTTTACGAAAAGATCTGATAGCAGCTTTTCTGTCTGTATGTAGATCGATTCCAAAACTACTAGATTAAAAAATGATAGGGCTCTGTCAATTGTCAGACCAGTTTTTCAAAGCCATTCTCAAATACCCCAAAAAATTGTTCAAATTCAATTTAGTTCTTCAGTCCTTTTCCTTTTTAAATGACTCAACCCTTTCTGGCTCAATGTTCTTTGCAAGTAAAATAAGACAAATGATGGCCTGGACAGTGCATGGAAGTTTAGACACGCAGTAATACAAACTTAGGAAAACGCTTGTTTTCAATTTAAATAATGAAAAACAGTTTAAACAGTTTTAACATTTAATGACATATTTTCCTAGTTTTATTTCTTCAAATAAAAAGATTAGAGATGATAGGTTGTCTCTGTATGACTTTCTCTGTTTAAAAGGGTTACCTATGATGTAAACTAATATTCAGGCTTCAGTTGCTGTCTAGGAATAGCGTTTCTGTCTTCAGACTTAGCAACAAGTTATGCAGCTTTTCTATTTATATCCAAAAGATTGTAGAAGAAATTTTATTGTCTGCAGCAGAAAATGAAAAAGTTTTTTAAGCACAAGAACCCAGCAAATTTCATTTCGCAAAAATGGTGGCAAATACTGCAGATTTTGTGTGTGATACTTGCGATATTTACTGTTTAGCTAAGTATATAACTATGCTATGTGCAACAAAGTTAATAAAAAATTTTATTGCATAAACCAGACTTTCAGACCAAACTTGTTTGAAATATTTTTGTCTTTTCAATCAAAAACAGAAAGTTTGCTGTGTGTAGTATGTACTGTGTAGTAGTATTCAAGATTAAAAATTGAAAATATTCCGGATTGTCATGAAAACTAATCATGGCATAGCAGCAAAGTACCTTTCCAGAGGATAATAACAAAATAAAGGGCAAAAAATCTAATTTGTGTGCTGGGTATTATAGACTTGATATGACCTTCATCAAAAAAATGTTTCTTGAAGGATGAAAATACATGTGTATGAAGAAGAGTTGTCAAATACAAAAAATATCTTAATATTGATTATCTTAACATTGTTTAATATGTCCTTTACTGTCTTTCCAGTTTGAAAACTTCACACAATCAGTGTGTCTTACATAAGGGGTACCATTTGTGTGAAAAGTAGCACCACTTTCGCTGCTTTTACACCTCAATGGTATGCACACATACTTTTCAAAATATCTGTAAACATACATGAAAAAACACACATAAAAATTTGTGTCAATTCGCTGTTCCAGATTGATGTCATCAATTTTGCATCTTGCCATCTACAGACCTTTCTCAAAAATGAAAACTTTATGTCATTTGGAACATTTGGTTGCAAGTTATTTTGTTTTAATATACATGTAGTGACTCTACTTGAGCCATTTTACACTCACTTCCTACTCATTCATCGATCATGTCATCACCATGATATCCCCTATGTCACTCACAGCATCACATACCACAGAGCATTCCCTTCATAATTGTTTACATTTTAACTCATCTAAGTCATGCTGACTTCTTCCAAAGTCTAGATCTTTCTCCTCCATTGCATCAGCATTACATTTTCCTAACTATCCTCAGTCACCAATTTGATTTCTGTATATAAGTATCTTAATTTGCATGTAGTTTTAGCCAGTCAGTTCAGTTCAGGTCAAAGTTATACAGTTAACATATAGACTCTTTAACTGGCTCCATGTTCTCTACATGTTAAATAAGACTCAAAGAAACATCAACGATGGAAAGTTACAGGAAATAAGATAGCAACCATGGCAACTCTTGCTACACAATGTCGTTCCTATATATATATATATATAGAAGTTTGTCTTTTGATACTTCCGTAGCACAGTGCTCGATACGTTAGCACGTAGAGCGTGATATATCATAGATTGAAGAAAGTGAAACTACATGGTTTATCTCTACAAGCCTGTTTCGTGAGTAACTCACTCTTCAGGAGATGTTGATATACTGGAATATTCCTCGAATAAATAGATAATACGGTACAGAAGGTGTTACATAATGTGTAAGGTTATACAAAAGGTAAATTAGGGGCGGTACATAAAGGGATTTAGGTGTTACATAATAGTGTTTTGTTTCTATGGCGGCAGATAATGAGGGTCTTTTCTTTAAGACAAAGGCTGCATATATATATATCAACCATGGAAAAAGAAAAATAACACCACGTTTGATGTTACAATGGGCAGCTACGACGGTGCTGAAACATGCGAGTTGGTTGGAAGCTTTCTGCTGTCACAACTACAACACCTCGACATCAATGTTGGACTATACCGAGACGACGGACTAGCCATTTCAAACTCACCACCAAGAGTCACCGAAAATATCAAAAAGAAAATATGTCAAATTTTTAGCCACAACGGACTACGCATCACGATAGAAGCCAACAAACAGGAACTGCCTACAATCATCAGTCATTTACCAAGCCACCGTCACACGCAGAGACAATGAAACTACAGAAACATACATCGGACTTACAGAAAACAAATTCAAGACAAGATACAGAAATCACACCGCATCTTTCCGTCACGCAAAACACAGAAATTCCACAGAACTCAGTAAATACATCTGGACCCTAAAAGACAATAACATCGACCACTCCATTTCCTGGCGCATCCTCTCAAAAAAGCCATCCTACAGCAGCTCAAACAAAAGATGCAGCCTTTGTCTTAAAGAAAAGACCCTCATTATCTGCCACCCCGAATTATCAACACTCAACAAACGAAACGAACTCGTATCTTCTTGCCGCCATAGAAACAAAACACTATTATGTAACACCTAAATCCCTTTATGTACCGCCCCTAATTTACTTTTTGTATAACCTCACACATTATGTAACACCTTCTGTACCGTATTATCTATTTATTCGAGGAAATTCCAGTATATCAACATCTCCTGAAGAGTGAGTTACTCACGAAACAGGCTTGTAGAGATAAACCATGTAGTTTTACTTTCTTCAATCTATGATAATATATATATTAGATATATATATATAATATATATACAGATATTTCTTTCTAAAGATTTCACTGGAATTTTTGACATTTTTTATACAGTATTGAACCTATTTTCTTTAAAAGATATGAATTTTGGAAACTTTCAGATGGTGTTACTCTCTGGAAATCGTAAATTTTAAGTTGAACATATAAATTCCTCTAGAATACTCTAATAATAATTATAATATAATTCCTTCTAAATTCCTCTAGAAGTCTTTTACTAGTTAACACACCTTCTGGAATTTTCAGTTTGCAAATGTAAAATTCCTCTAAAACAATCTTTAAATATGTTATTAAAATAAAAATAAACTTAACATCTCTTCTAAATTAAAAGATATTGATGATACTTTGCACAGCGGATTCCGTGCGTATCATCAGAGAGAATCATCAGGATCAGAAACAATCGTAAGGCCTGTATAGTTTGTTAACTAAAACTCAGTGAAATATTTGTTCAAGTTTCAGATTATGCTCTTACCGTCGTAGGAGAAGAAGTTGCCCCTAGCAGATAATTTGGTAGGTATGTCGAACTTCCGCTTTTTGAAATGGAATGTGGCGGATGATCAGGGCTTGTCGACATCATCACGTTCCCGCCGCTTTGACCTGAGAATGCACTTTCATGGAAAGATCCAGGTATAAGACTAGTCTTTGGAGAGAAAATTCCATCCTGGGATTGGGCTTGGTTGGTAAAGGCCGTGTCTGACAACATTGTGATCTATAGTAGGTTAAAGAAAGCGCGGAACAACTGAAGAGACAGCTTCTCCCGCCGTTAAATTAAAATTAGGCCCAAATTTCAATACGAGGCTTAAACGAGATGATAACCTGCTCCATACACTAGATTTTGTTTAACTCAAATAAAAAAAAATCAAAACTTTTTTTTTCAGCAACAAATCAATTAATTACAAGATACGTCATGCTAGTTGTTAAGATACAATCATTAATAACAATAAAGATTACATTACAGGGAACAACATAAGATATTTATAAGATCAGCTGATGGACAAATGGAAAAAACTCATGAAGGAGCTATCAGAACCATGTGCCCTACTCAATAACAATATTCGTACAATCTTTCCGAATTTCTCTTAATTGACTCTCTTTGTGCACAGCTGCGAAGCAGCCAGACAAAGTGAAAGATGTGTAGGGCAAAAGTCACAGGACTTTGCAAATCTTCGGAGACTACTATTTATCAAACTATTATGATTAAAAATTTTAGCCAGCCAACTACTGGTTCAGTGATTTGCAACTTTCACTGGCTCTTTTAGTAAGTTGCACTTTTTTTGTTCCTTTCATTTTTCGAAAGATATTTAACTGCAAAAACCAAAAAGTGATGAAATTAAAAAACAGAGACACTGCAGGGGCGGATCCAGGATTTTTGGTGACTACTATAGCTAGCTCAAACTTTTTGGGATTGGGAGCAGCTTCATGATGCGGCGGGGGCAGCACTGATAGGCCTGATAGAAAGCGAGGGGCAAATCACTCCAAAAAAATCTCGTACACCTTTGGTGAAAATCCTCTTGCTTTATCTGAAAATCCTCGGAAATCCTTTTGTTTTAGGGAAAATCTCATGCACTATTTGCAAGAGTGAATTGCCCCTCGGTAGAAAGGGCACCTTGGGGTGTCAAAGTTTGCTGATGAAACAGATCGGGAATCGTCGTTTAGCCAATTACGAAGCCTGGTCATAGGTGGGTGAAGACCCTGTCAAGGGAGAGGGTCTGTGTTCTGGAGGCATAGCCCAAAGGGAAATTTTACGTTGATACGCCCCAAATACTCTCGGAAATGAAGGCAACATCCATAAAAAATACATTTGAATCAAGACTACAGTCAAACTTCATTCTCAAAATACCTTTCACCCCAACATCAACCACCAAGGGAGGCTGGACCAAATCCTACTTTACCCTACAAAATTTGTTCAGATGACCATCTACATGGCTTGATATAACTTTTGGATATAACTCCTCTGAACTTACCGTTTTTTCTTTCTTTATTTAAATTTGGTACAATCTGCAGCTATATTCAAGCTAAATAAAGCCGATTAATTTAAATTACAAACACTAAATATAATTCAAATCAAATATAACTTATTTTGCATACGTATTTCTTGTAAAACTCAGTATTGTAAAAATCTTGTAAGTATTGAGCGATGAAAATTCTGATATTTTTCTTAATTTTTGTAAAGTTGGGGAGTACTTATATTTCGCTTTGTACTGAGTTCCATATTTGGCACAATCTCTTTGACAAAAACCTCGAGGGCAGAAGGAATCATGTCATCCTATTACTGTTAAAAAGGCTGTTACATAAAGCCTGGCTACAGTGATATAGATATCATTTTCTGGCTTAGTTGTTTTTACTGCCGCGAGAGGTATCAAAGGTCCTGTGGCGGAACAGAAAGAGGAGGCCTTTGCGAGCAAAGGGAGCAGAAAATCTACGGTGACCATGCCCTTTAGATTATCTAAAAATTCATTTCAGAATATTCTTTGCAGTCACCTTCTTGCAATCGTTTAAAAAGTTGCACAATTTTGTTATGTCTACTTACTAATTGCTTTCACAAACTGGAAACCTCGAGAGCACCCTAAACCTCAATTTTCCATCGCTACTACCTTTCGCCACCCCTTGATGTGAGCCGGTTTTTTGGTGTTTCTAAGGAGTGCAGGGCACTTTGTACACTCCCCTCACGAAAGTATCCGGACAGTTTCGAATTCAGTTGCGAACCTGTTGTTAGAGAAATTTGTTTACAAATTTCAAAGTCAGTTTACATGGAAATATTTTTATCAATTTCATTGAATTTTTTCTTAAAGTTGTTTTGGCCTTTAATTTATTTATTCGTCAAAAAAAGCAATCTTATCGATACGTAAGCAAACTCTGTGAGGGTTTTTCCTCAAGATGGTAGCGACCGAAAGAAAATAATTGACTTCTGAGCAGCGTCTAGAAATAATGTTTTATCACAATGATGGGGAAAAGCTATCATTAAATTGCTAGTATCATTGAATACTCAAAGACTGCCGCTTTCGAGATATGCAAAAAGATTTGAAAAACAAGAAGTCTAAAAAATTGTTCACGGTCAAAAAAAGCAAGAGGTCTCGCGACACCAACATCTGAGCGTTCCGCCCTAATCAAATTTGCATCAAAAATGGTTTGCATCATTACGCAAAATTGCAAAAAATGTTTATAAACAATTAAACTTTTAAAAGCTGTCGATAAATATTGCAAGGAAAATGATAAAGAATTGTGAATGTACCCTCGTACCGACCGATTTCAGCAAGATTTGCAGCGGAAAAGAAACAATATGGCTTTATGGCCCTGGACTGAGTGATATGTCTGTTTTCAAAGAAATTTTGATCTGGTAAAATGTTACCAAATGTCATCCATGTTTTATAATCGATCGGTGGCATCTCCATGCTAACATCTTTCCCAACTGAAAGTAAGCATGTTGTATTTCTCTTTATTCAACAATATTTGTGTCTCAAGAACCAGCTTGTAAAAAATTACCAGGTGTTATTGGCCCATTTTAACTGAGTCCAAGTCACCTGACTCTGCTTATTTGACATCAGTTGATTTGCGTAAGGCTTGTAGCGTAAAGGTTTCGCATTTTAACAAAAAATGATAACAGATAAAAAACGCAGAAGTTTTGCAGCATTTTGGTGTTCTGGTTTTTTTGGAAGGGTTTCTCAAAAAATTATTATCACTAAGTTAAAAAGTCCTTTTCGCCAGCCTAATTTTGTTTTTGTCTGAAAGCGCAATCGATCTTCGAACTGTCCGGGTACTTTCGTGAGGGGAGTGTAGTTATGCCGTTAGCAAAAATGGCAACTCGGTGAGCTTCAAAGGGGCAGGTAAACTGAATTTTGGAAGAAAGGGGATACGTGCCCACTGTGCTCCCCAGTTTCAACCTTGACTGATATATCGAACATATGCAAGCCAACGTTGGTAGCAATCTGAAATTAGTTCAGCATGATCATGAAAGTTAAAGAGAACTTATCAACGAAATTGTTTTTGTTGGTCAAATTGATTTGCAAATCGATTTTCAGTTCTCATAAAAATGGAAAATATTGACTTTTGTCTTGCATGTAGGTATCAAGAGATCCTTGAAACCTAGATTTTATTAGCATTCAAAATGTTTATATGAATTAATATTGCTCAGAAATCAATTTATTGAAAAGGCACTTTGCTGCTCCCTTGCTGCCCCTTTCTTACTTGTAAGATATGCCCACTATGGGCAAATGCTGTAACCATGTGTGTTTATAGTTGCTTTGTATTCATAAGTATTCCTTTGAACTTCCTTTTTCCATTTCCTAGTAGGTCTTTACCTTTGAAGACACATTACCGGGGACACATATTTTGCAAACAAGCTATAGTCAAATGTTTCTTTACAGAGGACAGAGAGCGGAGAAGTACTGTGGATACTCATATTCTATTGGTTGAAAGGCCATTTTCAAACCAGACTATAGCTGCACTATAGCTCCAAAAATTGTAGTATAGGTTTCATTGCCTTTGATGCTGTTTCCAGAGCAAATCCCCAGACTGACTACAGGTCGGAATGTCTATTATAGCTCAATTCTGCTTGGTTACTGTCAACAAAGAACTGAACTTCTGATTCATCAAAGTTTGAATATTAGACCATTCTGTGATCAGTGTTTTATATCTTATCTGTAGCATTGTTTGAAATATTTCAGAGGCATTGTGATGACACATTGCCAGCATTGTATGTTTATCATATTTGATGACCAAATACGCTGTTTTAAAATGTTGATAGGCTTGAAATCAGAGAAAGAATAAACACATTTAAGGGACTGCAAGGAAACCGTGAATTCCAAAAATCAAACACGGAGAATCTGACTATAGCTCAAGCCACAGTTGCTATAGCCTGGATCCACTCCTGCACTGTTAGATTACAAGTTTGGATATAACTGCTTATGAGAAAGGAAGCTTCATGATTAGATTTGACTGGAATTTTTCAACAGAATCCCTCCTCTTTAAACAGCCTAATTTTCTTAACTCAACAATATTTGTATTTGCTTTTTTAAATGGCAAAGATTACAAATAATGAATCCTATTTTAACTGATTTTTTATTTAACCAGTCAGAAATGGTCTCCAGGGTAGCCCTATTAAATAAGTTATTGCGATAAAATAGCTGTGGATAATAAGAAATAAAATCCAACATAAAAACGATGTAAGGTGAAAAAGTATTATCTGATAAATGTTATACACTTTTCTGCATGTGCAAAACAGGCTTGACACCTACATAGTGACTGAAAACTATGTAGGGCTTTAAGGGGACTTGAGCGAGACCTCAAAATTTGTTTGATTGATTGAAATATGGGATTTCAAGCACATTATAATTTTGTTTTAGTCTGTCTTCTTGTGAAAGAATTTAAGGGCCCACTTTCCCTCTCGTCCAAGTGAAAACCTGAAATTCCGGCACATTTGAAGCTTAACAAATAAAAAGGGTTACAGATTTTACCAGAAACAACAAACCGGTAATCGTGTGAATATCTGCTCATGAAATGAAATATACTGATCCAATTTAAAGTTTCCAAACAGTCTAAAGTTTCAAAATATCCAAATGAAGTTTCTGAGTGAAATTCCTTTCCAGAAATTGAACTGCTTCTTCATTTATTGAGCTCAGGAAAGGAACAAAATTGCACTCAACAACTACCAACATGTTTTTCTGCCAAAGAAGATATTCACGAAATAATTCCAAAAGCTACGCCAGTGTCACAAAATCAGTCCATTTTCTGCTAACCTTTTATCGAACATTATGCACTCTCACTCCTGGCTTTAATCTCAGGTTCTATATGTTTCCAAAGTTTGCCTTGATTTTTCCATTCCCATAGACTATCCATACCTTGGTCATAAATTCTTTCAAAAATTAGGGCACTTACTACCACTGTAAGAGCAAACGTGGATGTTCTCCTGAACAGAGTATCATACACTTTCCTTCCGAACGCCATTTTGAAGAGAGAAGAGAGCTAGCTAACTAGTTTCCAGGCTCCATATTTGGTCAGCTACTTCTAACGGGGGTATGTATGCCTAAGTGCTGTGGGAATTTATTAAAACCAAAATAGACGTATCAAAATATCATTATTCTTTAGGTTTCAAATAATCGTAGTAAGTAACGGTTTGTTTTGTAATCTTATCTTTGTATAAGACAAAAATATGCGAGCTGAGGGTGAACAATATTCTTAAAATGTCTTAAAAATTGGACGATTCTGAGCCTGAATATTCTTATAAACAATATTCTTACAGAAACGAGTGTGCGTATGTAACATACCTTATTACGCGAAATACAGGCAGTGGCGGACTGGCAGGGATGCTAGGTTGCGATCGCAACCCGGGCCTTCTCAACTTCATAATAACCAGGCCCTTCGTAGATAAATTCGAGAAAATCACTCTGTTAATTTCAAAGATATCTATGTTCAAGAGAATATAAGTCACAGAAATGAAGATAAAATCCTTAGAAAGAAAACAATTCAGTATTGCTTACCAGGGGCGTTGTGGCTAGGCGGGACACGGGGAAATTTCTCGGTGGCCCCCTTTCGAGTGAGTTTGTAAAACCCAGGAAAATATCTAATATGAACAAAATCTTTGGTGAGAAAACGCCTCACCTACATTTATACTCAAGTTCACAGTTCAGAATTAGAGGAGGTCACCATTTACAAACAGGCAACTGTGAAAGGGATGCGTGGAATTAAAACTGGGATCTTTTTAATATTCCATAGGTGCATGGTTTCCAGGTACATATCATTTTTGGCGACTTGGGTTTGTGATTTGAGATATCATACACAAGAGTGGGCCCCCTTATGATAATTTTCTCCCAGCCCTTTCCTAGGAGCCACAACGCCCCTGTTGCTTACATTATACGTAGAACGGGCCCCTTTTCTGTATATTTTCTGTATCGCAGGGCCGTAAATCCCGGGGGGACGGGGGGGACTGGACCCCCCCCCCCAAAAATCTGGAGCAAAACGATTTTTTTAGAAATTATCGTCATTTACTTTTAAAGAAAGGAATCCCCGGCAGCTGGGTTAGAACCTAACAAAGTTTCGCTGAGTTATTGCAACATACCTCAGCCACTATGTCATGTTGACTATTGCCAAGTGCAAATCGACTATTGTAGATGGCTGTTTGTAGAGTGGTGTCGAGTCGGTGACGATGCCCATGGAGGGGAAATTAGCCCCAAATATTTTATCCACCGGTCTCCCCTTGAATAAGTCTCAAAAAGCATGTAAGAAAAGAATCGTTTAAGTCGCCATAAATCTCGACAAACTCATATTACACATATTTTTATACACGCCTTTTTATAAAAATCCTTACTCAAAACCTAGGTCCTGTCGTTCCTAATTTCTGAACCTCTATTAGTCAGATTGAGGTACCAAGACATCCATAATAGCTCCTTAATTTTGACTGCACAGGAACAAGGAACAAGGCCAGAAGACAAAGAGGACAAGAAGTAAAATTAATTTGCGTAATTTACGCTAATTTTTTATCTGCGTAAAAGTATCACGGCAACAAATAAGTACTTTTGCATTTAATATAGAGAGAAGTAATGACTAAACTCTTTATTGTTAGAATGCAATAAATTTTGCCCATCCTTGATTTTTTTAAAAAAATTTTCATTTGGAGCCCGAATATGTTCTTAGATACATCCTAATTGTTTTCGAATCCGATATGGTTTCAAGAAAAAAAACGCTTGCTATCGAATAGAAAACACCTTTTCTTTCTTTTCTCCAATGTCTGTCACTAGAGTTTAAGCATTTCCCCAATATCCGTCACTAGACTCTTCCCCTTCCCAATTTCTCCCAGAAACAATAGTCTCTGTTCTTCTGAGAAACGTCGATTTGCCTATCCTGAACGGTATAGTATTCTGTTAAACTTGGTCAGGGAGATGCTTTTATAGCTATTTAGAAGGTATGATTTCAAAAATTTCCTTTCACGACCCAACCATGGTGGGTCCTCCTACATCACTGAACGTGATTCTCAGCCCCCTAGGTTTAATTTATTCAAGCTGTCTCTGAAAAATGTTATCAACTCAAATACAAAAAGTCAACGTGCTAAGAAATATCTGTAAATACCCTCTTTAGGGCTGAAAAACCTTAGTAAATCTACAATCATTTTTGTTTTTTAAATCGTTTGCCACTCAAACTGTTTCCTTAACACACACTATAAATTGCTTGGTGGTGCCATGACCCACTGCACACTTTATATTCATTCGCTCTGCTGACCCCCCCCAATTGACATGACAGATTTACGGCCCTGCTGTATCGGGCTACTTTTGTAGTAAAGTCATGCCAAATCTTAGGCTAAAAAAATTTCTTAACTAATATTGTAACTGAAAAGCAATTTCTTTTTTGATCCAACCCCGTTTTTAGTTCAATAGTTGTTACGGAGCAGCAGGTCCCCCGGTTTCATCACCTTGCTGTCACGCTCGTGAAAACGAGGCTATGACAACAACTCCAAGAAAATTCTAGATTGATCTGGAAACGAAAATGCGACTTCAGTATGAATCAGCAAACCCATGAGGACTTTATATAAAGGTAAGCACTGTATATCATTTTTTTATCACTCTGTAAAACAAGAAGCTGACAGAAAACGAACTGCGTTTTGTGGCAAGACTATTTGAGTAGCTTGACGATGGCAAATTTCCAAGATATAGACTTGATGGCAGTTGGAAGACATTGCTCTAGAAAAGATTGCAATAGGCTAGATTACTTGCCAATAAAATGTGACCATTGTAATTTATTATTCTGGTAAGACCTTTTTTCAATCAAATTTTTCGTATAAATTTTGTTTGAGAGAGAAAAAATCAAGATTGCAACAAGATGCATATTTCGGCCTCATTTTAAAACCTTCCCAATAGCGCCTTTCCAGTCAGTTCACATTGATTTATGGAAGTAATTCATATTCATTGATATTACCTTTTGTTAGGGAAAAACAAAAATTTGTGAACATAGTTCCAAGCCTATGTACACACTGTTTATCTTATTTTGTATGTCTTAAAATGATCTTAGAGAGTATTGATTTTAATTCCTCTTTTCAAAGTGCTCAACACCATGATGCCAAGGAACACCACTGCCAGTCTTTTGTGAACCTTGATGTGAGTTCAGGTTATTTCTAGACTTGTTGATATTATGGAGTAACAATGTGCAACTTGTATGTTTTTGCATAGCTTAATGATAATAAAGCTTTCCTTGTATTTAAAAATATAATTTATGATAAGTCATAAAGCAGAAGAGAAGGAACTGTTAGCAATACTCATGCTAAACAGCCTGTCACCAAATTTGAAAAATTTTGTAGAACTACTTGTTGAAAAAGGCTTTAATTTGACTCCTTTTGTTTTATATTTGAAACTTCTGATATCGGAAAATCTCTGTTGATATTCATTTATTGGAAATCATACCCATAAAACAAGATGGAATTGGCTCACAAATTATAAAGCCACCCTTGAGGTTTTATAGCTTAATGAGCAAAAATGGATGCATGAAAAAATAATTTAGTTGTTATAAAAGCCGCTGGTCATTTTCATTTTTGCACAGGTGTGACTGATAACACCAAAGGTTATATGATAAAATGCCAAATACAGGCATATACATATACAGGTTGGCCATTATCAACCTTTATGCAAATGCATTAAGCTACTATGCCAATAATATTATAAAATTAATACCAAAGTATCTCCAGGTAAGTAACATGGATTCCACTGTGGCCTTCCCAGTGATTTAAATTTTATCTTCAAGAAAGCTTATTCTTCTATTTCTTTTCAGAGAGTCATACCAGCTTGTCCTCTTTGTGGTCAGTTGGTTGCACTTGTTTCAAATGTATCCAAAAATGACCAGGTGAGCATTACTACTTTAAATTTAAAATTATAAATTTCATTAGGAAGTTTGATTTTAAGATTTTATGTCCTTAGTATTTATTGACTATAACTGTTTTGAGAAAGAAATAGTTTGAGTACTATTGTTTTTAACTGTAGGTTGAGAAACACATCAGGAGTGGGTGTAAAGCATTGATAGCAGAAAAGAGAAGGAAAAATGTGTGTTCACAAATGAACTGCAAACGACATAGTCTTATTCCTTTCAACTGCCATATTTGTCAAAAAACTTTCTGTGTCAGGTAAGCATAACAGGCCTGGAAATTGTCAGCATTTAGGGAAACAAAGTATTGTTTTCTGGATCATCTGGTTGCAGGAATGAAGTAACACTATTTCATAGTGAAGGCTACAAAAGCATCTAAAGCATTTAAAAACTAATGTTGCTTTAGAAAATTAAATTTTTCTTTCCTCTATTCAGGCCTTATTGTCTTTTGTAAAGTCCATAGTGAACATGTAGAATTGGGAATTTTTCTTTTTAGAAGAGTTATAAAAAGTTGACCCTGATGAAAATTTTAGGTTTATTCAAAGAGCCTTTACTAAACCAGCAAACATTAGCTTTGCAAAAGAAGAAAAGCAATGCATTGCTCATGTCGTTATTCTTGAAAACTCTTTGAAAACTCTACTTTTGATGTTTAGAAAGTATAAATCAAGTATAATAAAAAAGTTATGAAGAAAACTTTAAAGTCTGAATTCTTTAACCCTATTCTACTTTTTGATTTCATTACTTGTTTCCTTTTTTAGGCACCGTCACTCTGGTGATCACACATGTATTCCTTTGCCTCCAACAACAATTGCAGTTTACTGATTAAATGCGTATTTCGTTATCCAAAGGCTACATGGTATATTTATGGTGTACAAAGATGCTATGGTGTATAAGTATGCTTTTTGATTGGCAATTGTTTCCCTAGATGCTGTCCTTATTCTGTAGTATGCCTTCAAAGGAGACATCATGTACACCTAGCTTTAAAAAACTTGTGAAGAAATTCATTTATTTAAAGAGGGATAAAAGGAAATATGGAAAGGTCTATCTTTAAAAGTATTTTCTGGAGTTGAAAACATTTAGTAGAAATTATTAATGATTTCAAAGTCATGTATATTTTTAGTGTATAACTAATCTTAGGAAAATTGTTGTTATCTGTAACATAAGATGTTGGTGATTCATTAGTTGTTTGCAAATTTAAATGTTGAATGTTGTCTGAGAATACGTGTCAGTCTCTCCACAATTTGGCTTGAAATATACCCAGAAATCTTTAAGCCAGGAATCATACAAAATCAAATACGCTCTGCCAGTATTAAGGATGCCAACGCAATCTGATCTGTAATCACAAGTTACAGGCTTAACTCCTTCAACATTTTTTTAGCCTTCTAGAAGCATTCAAAAAAGCTGCCTTCACTTTCTTATTGATATATATTAGAATTTTGCAGTGTTCCACAGGATAGTCTTTTAGGTCCCTTACTCTGTTACAACACATAGATGATATCATTCAATATTCCTACTCACTATTTGATTTTCATTTATTTGCAGATGATACTAGCTTACGTTATTGAAAAAGTTTGTGAATGATCTTATAATGTAAATAGAGAATTATCTAATGCATCCTGTGGCCAATAAGCTTTCTTTAAACATGGCCAAGTCAAATGTCCTTATCATTTGCCCTGTACAAACAGGGCCCACGCCACCTGGGGGCCGCAGGGGCCATAGCCCCTCACTTTTTTGCAAAGTAAGTAGTTTTAAAGCTGCAGTAGAAAGGGACGGCCCCCACTTTTGCTAGCCTTGGCCCCCCACTTTCAAATTCGTGGCGTAGGCCCTGATAAAAGAATTAACCCTTAATGTCTTCCCCCTAGATGTTGACAAAACATGGCATCACTGCAAAACATGGCAACACCACAAATTCAAGTGCTGGAAATTTTTTTATCAAGTCTTATATTTCTACTCTTGACAAGAGCAGCTGCAAAAACGGGAATTTGAGAAACACTAAAACATAAGTCTTGACTAAGAAAAACTTCTTTTGACTAAGGACACTGTTTTTCAATCACTGTACGTCAGCACACTGGTCTCCGGTGAGATATTATCTGCTGTGCCGTGGAGAAATCTCCAATTTAATGTAATTGGTCTAAAAAAGAGACCAAGTTTAACACTGAGTGAGTAAGAATATTTTGTTTTATTCTAAATTACTTTTCTTTTGTGATTACACTGAGATATTCAAGTTATTCAAGACAGTTCGATGAGATCGAATTTAAGGTTACGGTAAACGTTTCTGACACAAGATTTGGTTTTCTCTCCCTAAAAGCAAAACTATTAATGGAATCAGATTAAACTATATATCATTCGATGCACAAGAACGTGGTGCTTCCAACAATATCAAATAAATGGCAAATATTGTAAAATGATACTTCCAGGCAAATTAATTGCTTAAGTGAGTGTACTACCTTCGAAAGCTATTTTGTAACTTGCGTTTGCGGTATCAAAATCTGACTTATATCAGCAGAAAGCGTAGATCCTTAGCTACCAAAGTGTGTCGCAGATTTTCCAAATTCCTCCACCCCTTGAAAATATTCCCTGTCAAAAATTAGCAAACAATTTTTCTTCCCTCGCATAGCTGTATTTGTTGTGAAAGAAGGACCAGAGCAAATACAATTATCTTCGAAATCCTGTTGTCTGTAAACAAAAATTTTGAGATACCCTTTGCTTACCCGACATCTCTCCTGGCTAGACAGGGAATTTTGCATAACATTCTAGTAAACTGGGTAACCGAAGTTTTTAAAGTTTAAATCATAAGAGTAAAGGCCGCTGATCATTTTAAGCCCTGGGAAC